>JACEEZ010012429.1:300000-422500 GCA_016584305.1 Chionoecetes opilio | reverse complement strand
TGCAACCCGCCCCCTCCCTACACCTGTCCCCCCCCCTCTCCCCACACCTGTCCCCCCTCCTCCTCCCCACACCTGTCCCCCCTCCTCCTCCCCACATCTGTCCCCCCTTCCCTTCCCCACACCTGTCCCCCCTCCCTCATCCTCCTTCTCTCACTGTCAGTACTGATGTACTGAGTCAGTACTGACAATCTCACCTTCCGCCCGTAACTCTCATCATACCACACAAGCTCTCTCTCTCTCTCTCTCCTCTCTCTCTCTCTCTCTCTCTCTCTCTCTCTCTCTCTCTCCTCACACACATGATATAAGATATGTTTTTACACCTATTTAAAAAAAAAACTGATACTACAGTGAACCAGTGTTGCCACTTTCAAGGAAATTTCCTTTCCTTTCAAGGAAATTTTGGCCTGAGAAGGAAATTTCTAAGGAAACGCAAAATCTGTCAAATCTATCTACCAATCCATCAAATTATCATTCAGCAAGCATTTCATATTGTTAATCATGAATTACTGAATACATGTTAAAATTTGTGTTTATGAAAAATGTATTTACATATGTAATCAAATACAATTGAAGTATTTAGTATTTAAATACATTTGTAAAACGTATTTAGTATTTGGTATTTAGATACATTTCTCCCATGTATTTATCATTTAGTATTTAAATACAGTAGTCTACATTCAATGTATTTAGTGCCCAGCTCTGCCTCTATCTTTATACATACCTTCATATTGTCTATCCTTACATACATACATACATACATACACAATACACATGCAAACATACTGCCTTTCCCGCATACATAAGTTAACCCCTTCACGCCCAGAACGTCATTTCCATTGTAATTTGGCAACCATGTGACGATTTGTAGTGACTAGAAGCAATATTTTATAGCTATGACCTGTTTAGTATCCTTGTCCATTAACTAATTTGGTATATTAAGTGACTTTTCGTAATTTTATGGCTCGACAACAGATGTTTTTTTTATATCAAAGAAAAGATCTGGGCGTGAAGGGGTTAACCTCTCTCTCTCCCCTCCCATCCTATCCTATTCCACTATTATTATCCTATTATATCCTATTTATTACCTATTTTTATTGTTGTAGGACCAGGGTATGTCCGCTTCACTCATCCTTCTGTCTTCCGTCTGTCGGGCTTGTCGGGCTGTCTCTCGGTGCGTCTGTCTCTCGGGCTGTCGGGCTGTGTTACTACGCCTGGTGATCTCTCGGTGTCTCGGGATTCACGGGTGCCTTGAAGGATCTATCGGAAAGTGGCAAGGACCCGACAGAGACCCGAGAGAGGAGGGAGCCACACCGAACTGAGGGAGAAAAGCAGAGTGTCAAGAAGAGGAGGGAGGGAGGGAGGGAGGGAGGGAGGGAGGGAGGAAGGAAGAGGGGAGGAGGGAAGGAAGGAAGGAGGGAAGGGGGGAGGGAGGGAAGAAGGAAGGAGGGAGGGAAGAAAGGAAGGAAGGAAGGAAGGAAGGAAGGAGAGGGAGGGAGGAAGGAATGAGGGAGGGTAGAGAGAGGGAGGAGGGAAGGAAGGAGGGAAGAGACGAAAAATTAATGAAGGGAGAAGGGAAAGAATGATTATTGAAGAAGGAAGGAAGGAAGGAAGGAAAGGAGTGAAGAGAAGGATAGGAAGAAAGGAGACATAAAGAAATACAGTGAAGGTAAGAAGGGAAGGAAGGAAGGAAGAGAGCCAGAATTAACAGGAGAAGGGAGAAAACGATTATTGATGAAAGAAGGAAGGAAGAGAAGGAAAGAAGGAAGGGAGAAGGAAGAGAAAACAAAGAAGAAAGAAAAAGAAGGAAGGGAGGAGGTAAGGAGGGAGGGGCGAGGATGGGATGGAGGTTCAAGGTCTCACACACACACACACACACACACACACACACATACACACACAACACACACACACACACACACACACACACACACACACACACACACACACATACATACATACATACATACATACGCACACACGGCCTACTCTTCGTTAAAATACCGTTGTGGTCGACGCTAAAGTTCCATAGTGCGTGAGGTAACTATTGAGAGGAAGAGGAAGAGGAGGAGGAGGAGGAGGAGAAGGAGGAGGAGGAGGAGGTATGGAGGTGGAAGAAAGGGAGGTATTGGAGGTGGAAGAGGAGGAGGTATGAAGGAGGAGGAGAAGGAGGTATGGAGGTGGAGAAGGAGGTGGAAGAAAAGGAGGTATTGGAGGTGGAGGAGGTATGGAGGTGGTAGAAGGAGGTAGGAATAAACGTCACCACTTCACAAAGGCTAACTGATAACTGATCTCTCTCTCTCTCTCTCTCTCTCTCTCTCTCTCTCTCTCTCTCTCTCTCTCTCTCTCTCTCTTCTCTCTCTCTCTCATGACTAACATTCTCCGATCAAAAACTTATTGATCACTAAAACTCTATCGGAAAACCTCACGCAACCACCACCACCACCATCACCATAACAACACCACCACCACTACCATAATATATCTCTCTCTCTCTCTCTCTCTCTCTCTCTCTCTCTCTCTCTCTCTCTCTCAACTAACCCTTCACTTGACATAACTAATTAGAACACACGTCATTCTTACATCCACCTTTCTTTCATTAATTAATAAAAAAATAATTTACCTTTATTTCGATCATTCACATTTCCATACGGTGTTCATAATAAGGCAAAATCTTTCTCTCTCTCACTTAACCCCTTGAGGCCCAGAACGTAATTTCCATTGTAATTTGTGTATCATTAGACGATTTTTAGTGAATATAAGCAATATTTTATAGATATGACCTGTTTAGTATCCTTGTCTACTAGCTAATTTGGTATATTCAGTCACTTTTTCGTAATTTTATGGCTCGACAACATACATTTTTTTATAGCAAAGGAAAGATCTGGGCGTGAAGGGGTTAATACTTGTGACCTCTTTACTCCCTGCCTCCTACCACTTCCTCATAAGAACATAAGAACATAGGGAAGCTACAAGAGGCTGGGAGACCTACACGTGGTAGTTCCTGTTACTTAACACTACCTACATCCACCTTTCATCCCCATCCATAACACTGTCTAGCCTCCTTTTAACCCCTTCACGCCCAGATCTTTCCTTTGCTATATAAAATTGTCTGTTGTTAGCCATAAAATTACGAAAAGTAACTGAATATACCAAATGGTTAGTCGACAAGGATACTAAACAGGTCATAGCTATAAAATATTGCTTATATTCACTAAAAATTGTCTAATGGTAGTCATATTACAATGGAAATTACGTTCTGGGCCTCAAGGGGTTAAGACTCCCTATTGAATCCAGGACACTTAAATGCAGTTTTGTCAGTAGTGGACAAATTTTAGGTAATGGTTAGGTTAATGGTTGATTTATTAGGTTAATGGTTGATTTATTAGGTTAATGGTTGATTTATTAGGTTAATGGTTGATTTATTAGGTTAATGGTTGATTTATTAGGTTAATGGATAGGTTAGGTATTGGAAAGGAACCATATAGCTTAAGTAAGTAAGTAATCAGAGTAAGAAAGAGTAACCGCAGTGAGTAAGGAAGAAGTAAATAAGTAAGAAGTAAGTAAGAATCTAAAGTAAAGTAAGTAAGAATCTAACATAACAAAATAGAAATAAAATCAAGGTAAGAAATAAAGTAGGTGACCAAAGTAAGTAGGAATTGAACATAAAAGTAAGAATCTAACAAAAAAGTAAGAATCTAACAAAAAAGTAGAATCTAACAAAAAAGTAAGAATCTAACAAAAAAGTAAGAATCTAACATTAAAAAGTAAGAATCTAACAGAAAAGTAAGAATTTAACATTAAAAAGTAAGAATCTAACATAAAAAAGTAAGAATCTAACATTAAAAAGTAAGAATCTAACATTAAAAAGTAAGAATCTAACAGAAAAGTAAGAATCTAACATTAAAAAGTAAGAATCTAACATAAAAAAGTACGAATCTAACATTAAAAAGTACGAATCTAACATTAAAAAGTAAGAATCTAACATTAAAAAGTAAGAATCTAACATAAAAAAGTAAGAATCTAACAAAAAAGTAAGAATCGAACAAAAAAGTAAAAATCTAACATTAAAAAGTACGAATCTAACATTAAAAAGTACGAATCTAACATTAAAAAGTAAGAATCTAACATTAAAAAGTACGAATCTAATATTAAAAAGTAAGAATCTAACATTAAAAAGTAAGAATCTAACAAAAAAGTAAGAATCTAACAAAAAATAAGAATCTAACAAAAAATAAGAATCTAACAAAAAGTAAGAATCTAACATTAAAAAGTAAGAATCTAACAAAAAAGTCAGAATCTAACAAAAAGGTAAGCAAGAAAGTAAAAGTAAGATAGAAAGTATAGGTGAAAAAGTAAGATTAACAAAAAAATAAGCAATAAAGTAGAACAAAGTAAGAATCTAACATCAAAAAGTAAGAATCTAACATACAAAAGTAAGCAAGAAAGTAGCTGAAAAAGTAAGAATCTAACATAAAAAAGTAAGAATCTAACATACAAAAGTAAGCAAGAAAGTAGCTGAAAAAGTAAGAATCTAACATAAAAAAGTAAGAATCTAACAAAAAAGTAAGAATCTAACAAAAAAGTAAGCAAGAAAGTAGGAGAACAAAGCAGGAATCTAACATAATAAAGTAAGAAAACAAGACAAACAGACCGATAACCTGAACCGGAACTAAAAAAAACACCAAAATCTAACCCTAACCAAATACCACGAATGGAATGTGTACCAAAAAACCACCACCATAACACTAACGATATAAACCACAGCTTCAATACAAAAACCAGTTGTTCTTACCTGTTATATAAGCCCAGGAATGTTATAGGAGAGAACAGAAGAACAGGATAGCCTAGAAGCACACCTGAAAACTTCCGAGACAGTAACCTGGCGACTCCAACTTGACACAACTTCACTTAAACACTCACAAACACTTTACATCACGGTCTAAACTCACTTATTTTACGGTTACACTATAGTCCTGTACTTCATACGTCATCACAAAGTTAAATACAGGTTCCTAGTGCCGTATAATGGTGTTAATTAACTCATTTTAACACGCTATGCTACTCCTGACATCCTCCGTCAGAAAGGAACTCGGTTAGACGCGTTACCATGGAGACGTGTTTCCGACATGTCTTGTGAGGACTCTTCTGATTGGTCCCTTTAACACAAGGCGGCCGCTGATTGGCTGTTAGGTCTCACAGGAGCTTGGCCGAGTTAGATGTCAACAAACAAAATATATTCACCTGTCACCCCGGCATAACCTAAATAATTAACCATTTCATAAGAACATAAGAATATAAGGAAGCTATAAGAGGCTGGGAGACCTACACGTGGTAGTTCCTGTTACTTAACACTATCAACATCCACCTTTCATCCCCATCCATAACACTTTCTAGCCTCCTTTTATAACTCCCTATTGATTCCAGGACACTTCAGCTGTTATATGATGACATGCACTCGATTCCAGCTCACACACTTAAGAGGATGCACTCATATTATGCAGTTAACTATGAAATGTAACCAGCTCTTGAATTCCAAAGATATTTTCTCTGCATATTATGTACTGGAATCCAAACTTTGCTATTACTAGAACATAAGAACATATGAAAATAAGGAAGCTACAAGAGGCTGGGAGACCTACACGAGGTAGTTCCTGTTACTTAACACTACCTACATCCACCTCTCTTCCCCATCCATGAATTTATCCAGACTCCTTTTAAAGACCCCAAAAACTTTACTAACATTACTTTCTTACATAACATATATCTACTTCATACCCTTTGCATTTTTTTTTTTTTAATCCTCCATGTTTACCATTTACTCTCCTTTCCTTTACCCTTTCAAAGACACTACCTAGCATGAACTAGTGAACTAAATAAGAGAAACTGGTTCACAAATAGGGTGGTAAATGATTAGAATGGACTCAGTCGTCAGGTAGTTAGTGCGGAGTCAATAGTTTTAAAAGGAGGCTAGATAATTTCACAGATAGGGATGAAAGGTGGATGTAGGTAGTGTTAAGTAACAGGAACTACCACGTGTAGGTCTCGCGGCCTCTTGTAGCTTCCTTATTTTCTTATGTTCTTATGTTATTCCTAGATGAAATTTCTACTCACACACTGGACAATCCTTCATCATTCTAATATATGACACTGCACAAACAGTCAAACTATTCATTAACCCCTTCACGCCCAGATCTTTCCTTTGCTATATGAAATTGTCTGTTGTTAGCCATAAAATTACAAAAAAGTAACTGAATATACCAAATTAGGTAGTGGACAAGGATACTAAACAGGTCATATCTATAAAATATTGCTTATATTCACTAAAAATCATCTAATGGTGGTCAAATTACAATGGAAATTACGCTCTGGGTCTCAAGGGTTAATGGTCTATGCATGTGCTATTTCATGTTTCATCCCAATATATACAAAGGGCTAAAAGATAATCAGTCTTTATTGTTGTATTACGATATAGCAATATAGTGTGACAAAATATTTTCAACCAAACTTAAGCTGTGATTGACTTTCATGGCTATCACATTAATGTTACAAGCAATATTTACAGCTCTACACATCATGCCTTGACGATGGAAACTTGCTCTCAAAACAGAAAAAGATGTATCACTATAAAAACAGCTTTAAATTACTTTGATTAAAGGGCTGAGTAACAACACAGGATTTGCCTAGTGTATTTTTTTTTAACGAGGCGAAAATTCCATTCTATCTTAAGGTCTCATGCTTAAAATGATGCCTATGTTTACCTGATAATAGGGTTAACTCTGATAAAATACAGCAGAAATTAAAAAGAAGCGTAGTATTCCCTTCTCCAGGCAACAAATATCAGTCAGTAAGCAGCAAGGGGGCAGGATTTTTCACCTCGTTAAAAAAACAGACTATAGATACCCTCAGTTCCTTCAGAAAACAATCATGATATAATAAAGCATATATGGTGACTGGTGATAGGTTGCCCTTAAAGATAAGTATGTTTCAATCCCACATAGATGCACATTGGGTAAGTATGTTCTGTGCCATGGCAAAACTGTAGCCGTAACATTCATATCACACAACCTTCCTTCATATCATCACGTAACCTTCCTTCATACCTCCAACCTTCATATCATCATGTAACCTTCCTTCATATTTCCAATCTTTGCATCCCACACCTTACCCTCCATCCCTAACACTCCAGTCTGGCACCATTCACGCTTCATGCTAACATAAGAACATAAGGAAGCTACAAGAGGCTGGGAGACCTACATAAGAACGAAGAATAAGGAAGCTACAAGAGGCTGGGAGACCTACATAAGAACATAAGGAAGCTACAAGAGGCTGGGAGACCTACATAAGAACATAAGGAAGCTACAAGAGGCTGGGAGACCTACATAAGAACAGAAGAACATAAGGAAGCTACAAGAGGCTGGGAGACCTACATAAGAACATAAGGAAGCTACAAGAGGCTAGGAGACCTACATAAGAACAGAAGAACATAAGGAAGCTACAAGAGGCTGGGAGACATACATAAGAACATAAAGGAAGCTACAAGAGGCTGGGAGACCTACATAAGAACAGAAGAACAAAAAGGAAGCTACAAGAGGCTGGGAGACCTACATAAGAACATAAGGAAGCTACAAGAGGCTGGGAGCCCTACATAAGAACAGAAGGAAGCTACAAGAGGCTGGGAGGACCTACATAAGAACAGAAGGAAGCTACAAGAGGCTGGGAGACCTACATAAGAACATAAGGAAGCTACAAGAGGCTGGGAGACCTACATAAGAACAGAAGGAAGCTACAAGAGGCTGGGAGACCTACATAAGAACAGAAGGAAGCTACAAGAGGCTGGGAGACCTACATAAGAACATAAGGAAGCTACAAGAGGCTGGGAGACCTACATAAGAACAGAAGGAAGCTACAAGAGGCTGGGAGACCTACATAACAACATAAGGAAGCTACAAGAGGCTGGGAGACCTACATAAGAACATAAGGAAGCTACAAGAGGCTGAGAGACCTACATAAGAACAGAAGGAAGCTACAAGAGGCTGGGAGACCTACATAAGAACAGAAGAAAGCTACAAGAGGCTGGGAGACCTACATAAGAACATAAGGAAGCTACAAGAGGCTGGGAGACCTACATAAGAACAGAAGAAAGCTACAAGAGGCTGGGAGACCTACATAAGAACATAAGAAAGCTACAAGAGGCTGGGAGACCTACATAAGAACAGAAGGAAGCTACAAGAGGCTGGGAGACCTACATAAGAACAGAAGGAAGCTACAAGAGGCTGGGAGACCTACATAAGAACATAAGGAAGCTACAAGAGGCTGGGAGACCTACATAAGAACAGAAGGAAGCTACAAGAGGCTGGGAGACCTACATAAGAACATAAGGAAGCTACAAGAGGCTGGGAGACCTACATAAGAACATAAGGAAGCTACAAGAGGCTGGGAGACCTACATAAGAACATAAGGAAGCTACAAGAGGCTGGGAGACCTACATAAGAACAGAAGAACATAAGGAAGCTACAAGAGGCTGGGAGACCTACACGTGGTAATTCCTGTAAATTCTTCCTAACATCTCCCACACTCATGGTCATCACCTTACATAACCTGTTGTCAGGCCTCCAACTGCAGCATTTCCATGTTAGTATCACAAAGATGTTTATATTTTGCACTGTGAAACAAGCGGCCCCGTGGTGGAGTGGTTAGCGGGCTCGGCTCACAAGTCAGAGGCAAGAAAAAAAAGTTTAAAAAAAGACTGGATATTATCAGAAGACAGTTAGTGAAATTTCCTACCAAATCAACAAGAAAATTAAAATCAACAAACCCACAGTTGATTGCTTGATTGATTTAATGCCTAAAAAGGTGAATGTGCCAGACATCAGAGGTCACATGGCACTATGGCAAAGCATATAAAGGGTCAGGGTTAAAGAATAATAGTGAAACGATAAGGGAAGGAGAAAGAACGGAATGTTACAGCAGGATGGTTAGATCAGATGTAGAATGTGGACTTGTTGGAGGAAGGTTTAAATTTTCCAGGGAGAAGGAGGGAGATTCCGGGAGAATGTCCGCAAGACAGGGAGGTCGGGCAAGGGAGGACAAATTAGTTACTGGTTAGTGCATGTAAGAAACATAATTTTTCTTAGTAACGCAGGTAAACATGCTATTGCACTCCGGTGGTCCTGAACCTGGCGATTAACCCAAATGTGGTTAACTCGAGCGAGATATTTTTTTTGATAGCCTAGGAATTGTGACCTTGTAATCCCCAGTAGGAGGTGAGGGTGGCAATCCATCACTCCTATAGGCAGGGATGTGGATGGATGGATTTAATGCCAAAAAGGAGGAAATGTGCCAGCCAGCAGAGGTCATATGGCACTATGGCAAAGCATAAACAAAGGGAGGGGTTAGAGAGAGTGTAACGGTGAGGGAAGGGGAGAGGAACTGATGTTATGGGGTGAAAGAGAGGCAGGGATGGGGAGCATGTATGTGTGTGTGTGTGTGTGTGTGTGTGTGTGTGTGTGTGTGTGTGTGTGTGTGTGTGTGTGTGTGTGTGTGTGTGTATCCTTGCCCTGAATAACCAGAAAGGGTTTACACCATACCGCAAAGGGTGCTAAACAGGCATAAGGTATGACAAAAAAAACTTGCAATACATTCATGCAATATAATTAGTGTTACATAAATCACCTTTTCAACACAGCCTGTTTACTTATTGTATTAACATGCATACCTTAACTGGTCCTCCACAGCTAGGCTACCAACCCTCATCTCTCACTCATAAGAACATAAGAAAATAAGGAAGCTACAAGAGGCCGAGAGACCTACACGTGGTAGTTCCTGTCACCTACACAGACATTCACTCACGCATATCACACACAGATACATTCGTGAGCCTCGATATGGAAATATTACGCAAGTTTTGCCATTCGTGAGCTTCCTATAGTTGCCGCATGCTAAGGTGGCGAAAATGGGCCCTTCACTCCCCCCTTCCGAACACACGGGTTTGGCCGAGGTGTTGGGTGTTGGGGGAAAATGCCTTACTCAAAGTTCCGCCCTAAAGCCCCAACACCCAACACGTCAGCCAATCCCGTGCGTTCGGAAGGGGGGAGTGAGGGGCCCCCATTTTTGCCAACTTAACGTGCAGTGACTATAGTACTGTAGGTGGAGATAGAGGCTGAGTGAAGACTAGCGGTGGAGGCACGTGGGTGAAGGTGCTTGGCCTGGGTATACAAAGATTGATTGATTGTAATGCCAAAAATGGGGAAATGTGCCAGCCATCAGAGGTCATATGGCACTATGGCAAAGCATAAAAAGGGTCAGGGTTATAGAAAAATAGCAAAACGGTGAGGGAAGGGGAAAGGAATGTTACAGCAGGATGGTTAGATCAGATGTAGGATGTGGATTTGTTGGAGGAAGGAGGTTAAATTTTCCAGGGAGAAGGAGGGGGATTCCGGGAGACTGTTAAAAGGGAGAGGTTAGAGAGAAAGAGAGAAGGGGAGAGGAACGGGATAATAATTAAGTGTTAAAATCAGTTTTGCAGACACAGACACAGTCGTATATGTGTCACTCCCAATGAGAAGACTTTATGAAAGCCCCGCATGAGCCTCTGTATCACACTCCCACACACAACACAGCAACTGAGCAGCAAAGGCAAGGTTTTGTGACAGTCTCTCAGCACTACCTTTATATATCTGTAATAGACTCACATCATCTCATCTATTTAACCCCTTCAGACCCAGAACATAATTTCCATTGTAATTTGTGTACCATTAGACGATTTTTAGTGACTATAAGCAATATTTTAATAGATATGACCTGTTTAATATCCTTGTCCACTGGCTAATTTGGTATATTCAGTGACTTTTCTTAGTTTTATGGCTAACAACAGACGATTTTATATAGCAAAGGAAAGGTCTGGGCGTGAAGGGTTGGTTAATAATAATTTTCTATATAGTATCTTCAGAACAATAAAATACTTTCTGCAACATGCAACAAATTAATTATAGGAGCAATTGTTCTAACCCTCCATCCTTCCTCTCTAGTCTATTTTATTATATATGGTCAAAATTTCCCGTGGTCACGTGCTGTTGTGTAGTGATGGTGGTGTGTTGTGTAGTGATGATGGTGTGTTGTGTAGTGATGATGGTGTGTTGTGTAGTGGTGATGGTGTGTTGTGCAGTGGTGATGGTGTGTTGTGTAGTGGTGATGGTGTGTTGTGTAGTGGTGATGGTGTGTTGTGTCGTGGTGATGGTGTGTTGTGTAGTGGTGATGGTGTGTTGTGTAGTGGTGATGGTGTGTTGTGTCGTGGTGATGGTGTGTTGTGTAGTGGTGATGGTGTGTTGTGTAGTGGTGATGGTGTGTTGTGTAGTGGTGATGGTGTGTTGTGTCGTGGTGATGGTGTGTTGTGTAGTGGTGATGGTGTGTTGTGTCGTGGTGATGGTGTGTTGTGTAGTGGTGATGGTGTGTTGTGTCGTGGTGATGGTGTGTTGTGTAGTGGTGATGGTGTGTTGTGTAGTGGTGATGGTGTGTTGTGTAGTGGTGATGGTGTGTTGTGTAGTGGTGATGGTGTGTTGTGTAGTGGTGATGGTGTGTTGTGTAGTGGTGATGGTGTGTTGTGTCGTGGTGATGGTGTGTTGTGTCGTGGTGATGGTGTCTGGTAGTGGTGATGGTGTGTTGTGTAGTGGTGATAGTGTGTTGTGTCGTGGTGATGGTGTGTTCTGGTAGTGATGATGATACAAGTAATCTGTACATATGTTGAACATTGAGTGCACCAATCAGCTGCCCTGTAGATAAGGGGATGCAGGCAGGGGTGTGGTCTCCTAAGTGCATTTTCACCATATTAAATAAAATAGACTACAGCTGTTCACTAAGCAAGGATGCGCCAGTGCTATATATCCCTTTGCACCCCGTCTCACAGTAAGCCCTACATGCTGGTAACACAAACTCAAGACTAAAACTAGGGCCTGTAAAGTATAAGTAACTAAAGCTACACTAAATGCCACAAAGAAACTCCGCCACAAAGGGTAAATATAAAATCAGCTAACATAAGTGGCTGCAAACATTTAAAAACTAGGGAAGAAAATGTCATATAACAAATCAATATAAAAAAGGGAGTACCTTTAGTATTCCAAATAGAAAATGTATCAGCAGGACTATGCAGCGTGCAGCAGTGGTTGGCCGCAGCTGCATCAAGTGTGCAGCTGCAGCAGCACCTTGCCACCCTGCACACAGGACAACCCAATGGGACCCGGGACTCCCCACGCCTCAGGACAACACAAATCAAGCACAATGGATGAGCCGTGTATTAGTAAGCATTGATCTGTGCTTGTGTCCTGAGGCGGCTCACTGTTGTGGGCGCTGGGGCTGTTGAGGGTAGGGGTAGTTGGGGTATGGCTGCTGGGGGTAGGGCGGGTAGCCAGGCTGTCCAGGGGGCTGCGCTGCTGCTGCTGCTGGGGCCCTGGAAGTAGGGGTAGTAGCCCTGGGGCATGGGAGTGTACACGGGGTAGCTCGGGTACACATAGCCCTGGGGGGGCGCCGGCATGCCCTGGGGGTTGACAGTGTAGGGCAGGGTGCCTGGCTGGGGGGCACCATACATGGGAGGGGCCTGGCCCATGGGTGGTGCCTGGCCCATGGGTGGTGCCCCTGGCTGGTGGGCCATGGGGGCCTGGGGCTGCGGGGCGCCCTGGTAGGGGTTGGGGACGGTGGGTGGGGGAGGGCGGGGGGGCACGGCCTTGGCTGCGGCTGCCTCCTGGTGGTGGGCGGGGGTGGTGGGCGTGGCCTGCACCTGCAGGTTGGCCAGTCCCTGCGTCAGGTCCCGCATCAACTCCTCCTTCTCGGTGCGCCGGGCAAAGCAGAAGTCGTTGATCTTGCCTTGGAAGTTGACCAACAGCTGCGTGAGGTCGTTGTAGAACTTTGTGCCCTCGGTGAGATTGCTGCGCAGCTCCTTGAAGGTGTCGTACGCACCGGCCAGCTTCATCAGCACAGCCTCCCGCTCCCCGCCAACGCCCGTCGCTGCTTTACAGAAGTCTGCGTGAGACTCCTGGACATTCTTCACCAGGTCTTCTTGGCGGTCCAAGCTTTCCTTCACCTGGAAGAAATAATATAATAATAATAATAATAATAATAATAATAATAATAATAATAATATAATAATTTTATTCTCGCCCAGAGGGATCAGACAAAAAAAGCAACAACAGCAAGACAAGGAGTTGACTTAAGTACTAGAGCAAAACAAAAAATACATAATATAGGCACATTAGGGGACATAGTATCAAAGTGCATATTTATAATACATAGGGTAAACATACATGGACACCTGTGCTACTCCACATTCTGCACAAGCAACAGAGTACTCTATTAAGTAATTAAGTATTAAGTAAGTATTCTACATTACTAAGTGTTACACATAACCCTGTATGATTCATGCTATGACCCCATGAGTCTGGTCCTTGCTATCTGTGGGCCATGAAAACACTGGCCCACACACCACCACACACCTGCTTCTGTAGTGGGCCAAACAGGCGGCCCAGACTCTCGGTGGAGATGGCCGCCTCGCTGATGGTGCCGTCCTGGGCCAGGGCATTGAGGAAAACCTCCCTCATGTCCGCACTGGCGCCCTTCAGCTCACACTCGATGGCGTCCCGCTCAGCCTGCAGGGGGCAACATGCGTGTCCTCAGTCGTTAGGTAGTTAGTGCGGAGGCAATAGGGAGCTTTGAAAGGAGGCTGGGTAATTTTTAATAAGTTTTTGCCATATTGCCACACACCCACACACCCCCCTTCCCCCCAACCCACACACACACACACACAGGCCGGGTACATCACCACACACACACACACACACACAGATATAGATATTTATTGACCACAGCATTATAAATTACACATACATAATATCATTAATAAACAGACAAAACACATAATGTCTAAAAATGAAACATTCCCACAAATTTGAGTAATAAACTGTAGTCCAACAAGAAAAGAAAAAATATATAAACCAGTAAGACGCCTTAGTCGGCGAAGGACGAGCGAGCCGTAGAAACCCGATAGAAACCAAAAAAAACCCGAAACTTTTGTCTCACGCGAGACAAAACATGTCAAGCACAAATAGGGATTGAATGGGGCTATCAGATGGCGAAGACCGCTTGTCAATCGGAAGCGGGATTCCAAAGATATAAGCTCCTGAAAAGCGTGATGGTCGGTCGGGTCGGGTCGGCCGCTTATATGTGAGAAAAATCCCGTATCCAGTGAGGACTCTCGAGCGCTTTGCGCTCGCTCGTAATAAATAAATAATCATACACACACACACACACACACACCTTAAGTGTCTCCACGTCCTCCATGAGCTGCCTGAGTCTCTCCACGGCAGGGTTGCTGCCGTTGGTGGTGGCCCCGGCTGAGGGTAGGGAGGCGGCCAGGGGTTCGGGGCCGGACGAGAGCATGGCCATCCCCTCCTTGTGTTTGTCATACTTCTCCCTGATGACGGAGTCCGCGGAGACCGCCGTGTCGATCACATTCCTGAACAGGGGACAGGATGAAGTCTGGTGAGATTATTAAGGATTAAAGGACAGGATTAGTAAGGATTAAAGGACAGGATTAAGTCTAGAGATTATTAAGGATTAAAGGACAGGATTAGTAAGGATTAAAAGACAGGATTAAGTCTGGTGAGATTATTAAGGATTAAAGGACAAGATTAGTAAGGATTAAAAGACAGGATTAAGTCTGGAGATTATTAAGGATTACTAATTGTCATTGTTGAGGCAAGGCGTTGAGTCCTGACCTGTATTTCTGGGCGTTGGTTTGGAAGGTGCCGGTCAGCTTGTCGGAGGGAGTGCGCGTCCACCTCTCCTTGAACTGGTTGCGCAGCTGGTTGTCTGAGTCCTTCTCCTCGGCCAGCTGCCTATCACACTCCTCCAGCAGTTCCCGGTTCCTAGTCAGCAGTTCGGGCAGCTCTCGGATCATTTTGTCCAGAGCCTGAAAAGATAAATTTGTGTTTTTGTGGTGTATCTTGCATTCAATTTAACCCTTGAGACCCAGAACGTAATTCCTATTGTAATTTGACTACTATTAGACGATTTTTTAGTGACTATAAGCAATAGTTAATAGATATGACCTGTTTAGTATCCTTCTCCACTAACTAATTTGGTATATTCAGTTACTTTTTCGTAATTTTATGGCATACGATTTCATATAGCAAAGGAGAGATCTTTCCCTTTCTATAGAAAATTGTATGTTTTTGAGCCATAAAATTACGAAAAGTAACTGAATATACTAAATTAGTTAGTCGACAAGGATACTAAACAGGTCATATCTATAAAATATTGCTTATAGTCACTAAAAATCGTCTAATGGTACACAAATTACAATGGAAATTACGTTCTGGGTCTCAAGGGGTTAAACAATTACAGAGCAAAGACTTGTGGCATAACATATTGAATTCTAACACTTCACTCTTTTTTCACATAACATCAGCACCCTCAGTGGAAAAGTGAAGAGGTGGCAAGAAAATATGGATTGAAGGAGCTGAGTACAGTGCTGAGAGTAAGGCGATTGAGGTGGTTTGGGCACGTGAAGAGGAGAGAAGGTGGTGAGGCATTGAAGAGAGCTGTTAGAGTGGAAGTGCCAGGTCGCCGTCCACCGGGCAGACCAAGGAAGACATGGAGGCAGTGTATTGAAGAGGATCTGGCAGCATTGGGCATTGAAGAACTTGAAGCAATGGATAAACATAGTTGGAAGCGTGTCATCGGCCGTCTAACCTCATAAAAATTACTGGAAAAACTGACTTTAAACAGAAAGAAGAGGGACCTCAACTATTCACAGGAACATAAGTATCATGAGTGCATTCTCGAGGCCTCCAAACCCACCTCGAGACCTCCAGCCTGAACCACGGACGCAGACTTCTCATGCAGCGACTGAGGCACTTTCTCTCCCCCTATGTCTTCAATAGCAGCTGGGAGGTTAAGGGAGGCCAGGATGGAGTTCAACAGCTGGGTACTCTCTCTCAGCTTGCCAATCTCCATGGTGACAATCTCCTGCTTGCGGGTGTCGTAGGCAGCCAGGGATTGCTGGACGCTGACGGGGACAAGACTCTCAAATAGGTCCGTGAAGGTGGCGCTGAATTTCTCCTGCATGGGTGTTGCCTTGGCCACGGCTGCCTTGTCCACGCCGGGCAGAGACTTGAACTGCAAGACAAAGGGACATAAGAACATCAGAACGTAAGAAAATAAGGAAGCTACAAGAGGCAGCGAGACCTACACATGGTAGTTCCTGTGACACATCTATTTTTACTGCACCGCAAATACTAATCTTACCATCAATAACACTATAGTCACCACTGCACTAATGTCGCCAGGTGCCATATATTACACATTTTAGCATCACTACAGATTTGTATATGCCACTGAAGACATACTGAAGAAGAGAAAGAGAAAGAGAGAGAGAGAGAGAGCGAGAGAGAGAGAGAATAGTCTTGCTTACGTCTGGCACAGCCTCGTGGTAGATGAAGTTGTTGTCCTTGACGGCTTCATCCATGCAGCGCTGTGCCCGCCCTACATTCTCCTCGAACAGGCCGGGGTCTGCCGAGCGGGTCTGGGCGGTCTTGAACAGCTCCAGGGCGTGCTTGAGGCGGGCGATCTCCTCACCCACGGTCTTCTTGCTGTTGCACACCTGAAGAACATAAGAACATAGAAGAACATGACCTGAAGAACGTAAGAAAATAAGGCCTGAGGAACATAAAATAAAAAGATTATAAGAAAATAAGGCCTGAAGAACATAAGATCATAAGAAAATAAGGCCTGAAGAACATAAGAAAATAAGGCCTGAAGAACATAAGATCATAAGAAAATAAGGCCTGAAGAAACATAAGAAAATAAGGCCTAAAGAACATAAGGCCTGAAGAACATAAAATAATAAGAACATAAGAAAATAAGGCCTGAAGAACATAAAATAATAAGGCCTGAAGAACATAAGAACATAAGAACATAAGGCCTGAAGAAAATAAGAACATATGAAAATAAGGAAGCTACAAGAGGCCGCGAGACCTACACGTTGTAGTTCCTAAAGTTGATGTCATACTACAGGAAAACCTCGTTTATCCGGCACCCTCGGGGGGCAGCGCATGCCGGATAACTCATTTTGCCGTTGTTTTGAAAGTTACTCTTATGGAATCGCCCAAAATCCAAACAAATATTATTTTTTTTTCATACATCACCAGGAACTGGCCAAGGGCACAACAAAAATGGGTAACACGAAGCCCGCTTAGTTGCCAGTCCCTATAAAGAAGACAGTAAGAGAATACAATAAAAAAGAGGGGTGAGCCAATTTAGTTCGTGAGGTGTCTTGTTACTCTTCTTTTGAAAAGATTTAAGTCAAAGGAAAGTGGAAAAATAGAAACAGGAAGAGAGTTCCAGAGTTTACCAGTGAAAGGGAAGAAAGGGTTGCCAACCCTGAGTACCCCGCCAAATTTGAACTAAATTTCTGCCAATTTTCTCAGTTTTTGAAATAATGATACCTAATTAATGCCTGGGTTATCCTGCTGAGTACCCCTTTCTACCCCGCACTCCTCGTCAGGATGGACAAGCCAGTCCTCGTGCCGCACGCCAGCACCACGAACACTCTCCTCTCTTTTTTCACAGGATCTCTCTGACGGGCTCAAGCTAGCCCGTGGTCCTCCCTGCTGGAGGACCGAAACAAAGAAGAAAGAAAAAAAAAAAAAAAAAAATGCCTGGGTCGATTAGTGCCGTTGTTTTGAGGCTGCCGTTGTTTTAAATGCCGGTTAAATGAGGTTCTCCTGTATTACACAGGAGCATAAACCTTTTATTAGGGAAACAATTTTCTTACTACTGCCACTGCTACCCACGGCACACAGCAAAAAAAATAGAATACACACAAACCTCGATTTCCCGGACCTCGATTTCCCGGATATCGGATTTGCCGGACAAAATCCGAGGTCCGGGGATATGTCAGTCTCGGCCAATTTTTTTTTTTTTTTTTTTTTTTTTTTATTATTATTATTTTTTTTTATTTTTTTTTTTACGTTGAAATGCCTGGTCCTGTTCGTAGATTGACCAAGTTGTCCGGCGGTCCGAGCGTCTCCTGTCACCCCTGGTCAGTGTCCGCACCTCCCGCCAGGTGGCAGCATGCTCAGCGGTCGTATTGTTTACATTTGGGCACACAACATTCACGTTTCACCTGCACAGCCTCCGTCAGTCACCTGACTCCCACTGCCCCTGGTGCAAGAACATTTCTGAGACTATTGAACACTTCCTGCTGCCTCCCGCCAGGTGGCAGCATGCTCAGCGGTCGTATTGTTTACATTTGGGCACACAACACTCACGGTTCACCTGCACAGCCTCCGTTAGTCCCCTGACCCCCACTGCCCCTGGTGCAGGAACGTCTCTTGAGACTATTGAACACTTTCTGCTGCCTCCCGCCAGGTGGCTGCATGCTCAGCGGACGTAAAAGTCCGCGGCGGGGTAGTTGATATTGTCGGTTGCCGGACAGTAAATACTAGGTAGGATAAACGTCCGGGAGTGGGTAATGGCATCGCATTTTTTTTTTTTTTTTTTTTTTACTTGCGATTCCCGGACTTTTGCGGTTCCCGGACCAGTGCTCCCCCCTATTAGTCCGGGAAATCGAGGTTTGTGTGTACGTACAAACCTTTATGTTGATAATTATGATATGGAATTAGAGGAAAAGGTCTTTACATTTAATATAGTCTGAAGTTTTTGACGTAAAGTATCCTCGATTGTCTAACCATCAAGTAAGTCCCATTATTGACCAGTCTTAGCAAGGTCAAAGGTCACACTCACCCTGCTCTGGTGGTACTGGGCCAGGGCGTGATAGCCGGCCTGCTTCCCGGCCACACGCGGGATCCACTCGCGCTCCCACAGTCCCTTCAGCGTCTCCCTCTGCAGGTGCTTCAGGGCGTCGCCAAACAGGTCCTCACACTGGGAACATAGCTTGGCCACCACAACGTCCTTCATGCGGTCTGGGGAGCCAAAGAAAACACACTTCATATATATACGGACCAATATCTTAGACACATAACAATAACACATGCAATGACTTAACTTAAATGATTTAAACAAAATACAGTGTTGAAGATTGGCCTTACAAAGAATGTAAGAGCATCATTCAATAGAAACATCAATAATACCCTATCTATCCTTGCTAGGCATCACAAAAAGTCTACAAATACCCTAAACATCCTTACTAGACATCACAAAAATTCTTGAAACACCCTATCTATCCTTGCTACATATCACAAAAAGTCTACAAATACCCTATATATCCTTGCTACATATCACAAAAAGTCTACAAATACCCTATATATCCTTGCTACATATCACAAAAAGTCTACAAACACAGCAGACACAGTCAACACAGCAGTAACACAGCACAGACAGCCTACCACAGCAGCCACACAGCCTACCATTGATGGCCTTCACAGCAATCACTTCCTGGGCCTGTGCCACACACAGGCTGGTCAGGGCGGTCAGGGTCTCGGGCTGCAGGTCTGGCGTGGGTTCCTGTTGTACCGCAGAGTGCACGACGCCCTTCAGGTGCTGAAAGATCCCTGCTGCACTCTGAGGAAAGAAACCCATCACCATCATCACCACTATCACCACCACCCAGGGAATGATAAGATAAGATTTTCATCCTATCTAGACACTTTGCAAGTACCAACTACAAGGTTATTGACTATACAAAGCGCCGCCACGTCAGCACGAACTAGGCGGACTCAAACCGCTGACCGAATGCACAGGGACGCTGCACATTGCGAACTCGCGTCTCTACCAACCTTGCCACCCTGACGGGCACCCAGGGAATGAAATAGGCCAGGAGGTTGTGAAGGTAAGCAGGTAATTATGATAGTCAATGAAGGAATACAGTTGGTCAAGGCAAACAGAAAGACAGTAGGATTAGGAAAATGTCAGTTATAAAAGAATGCATCATCATCACCCAGGGAATGAAATCACAAATCCCTCATAAATCAGGCAATTCATCATCTTCATCACTGAATCTTGTTGGTCAATTCCTCTACTAACCTGGAACAACTTTGCGCTGAGCTTCAGGGCTTCGTCTGTGGCCGAGTTCTGTGCAGCGGCGACCTGGCTCTGTAGCGCAGCGATGTTGTACAGCACACACACCTTCTCATAGGAGAGGGAGGCCACAGCTGTCAAGGGTTAATAAGAACATAAGAAAATAAGGAAGCTACAAGAGGCTGCGAGACCTACACGTGGTAGTTCCAGTTACTTAACACTACCTACATCCACCTTTCATCCCCATCCATGAAATTATCTAGCCTCAGGGGACAGGATAAAGCAAGAATATAATAATAATAATAATAATAATATTGCTTATATTCACTTAAAATCGTCAAATGGTAGTCAAATTACAATGGAAATTACGTTCTGGGTCTCAAGGGGTTAACATAGAATGGAATTTTTGCCTAGTTACAACAAAAACACTACACTACTATACTTATTACTATACTACTACTTACTACTAAAAAAAACTATACTCACTAAGACTGATGCGGCCCCCGAAGATGGATCCCTTGTCGAAGGCGTCTTTCCACTTGAAGGGAATCTGTATTTCAGTGGGCGGAATCTTGGACTCCAAGGCCACGATCTGGTCATAGTACCTGCACACACACACAACATCAGAAAATAAGCAAGCTACAAGAGGCTGCAAGATCTACACGTGGTAGTTCCTGTTAATTAATACTAAATAATAATAAAATAAAAAATTAAAAAATATATATAAAAAATCTAAAAATATAAAAAATCAAAATATATAAATAATCAAAAAATATATAAATGAAAATTCTAATAATAAAAATAAATAAAAAAATCTGGTCCATTTTTACACTAGGACCAGAATTCCCTACACAATTGGGAGTGTGTTTTCTGTTCACCTAAATAGATTCTAAGAAACATTCTCTCTATGAACTTCCGTTACAAATTACTACTTTCGGAGATATAATAGACGTTTTTAATAGGAAGGAGTGTATATGAGATATGAAAATTAAACTAACCTAACCCCACCTTTAGACTCACTAATCTAATCTAACCTAACCTATTCCCACACTTTAACCTCCTAACTAAATCCAAATCTGCATTAAAAAAGTGTCCGCAGCAAGGGAAGAACAAGAGGCGATGCAGGTCACAAGAGGAAGAAGAGTGTGGCGCACGTAAACACTTGTCTCTCTGGTAACAGGAAGGTTCCACGGAATGTGTTTCCGACGACACCGTCGAAACTTCCAACATAGTGTATCGTCGAACCTTCCAAGTCATTTATTTACGGTGATACACAGACGACAGGTGTGTTGCGAGGCCGTACAGGTGTGTAGTGACAGGTGTGGTGTATGTGGTAAAGCGAGAGAGGCTAAGAGTGAGGTGTTAGCCCCCCATTTGTGTGTGTGTGTGTGTGACCTAAAGAGCGAACGCGCAGTTCTCGTCCACTATAACGGCGTCAGCCCCGTACCGCCGCGGCCACGGGTACGGCGCGGGCCACAGTGGTCCATAAAAGCTAATCTCGGTCACGCGGGACTCGAACCTAGGATCAGCGCATCAAGGTATACCCTGGGTACGTCTCTGTAGTATTCAGCGGGAGACACTTAGCGAAAACACGTCACAATATACCATTTACCGGCATAAAACTAGGAGGCATATATTTCAGGGAGAATATTACGCTGAAAGGCTAATATGGCGTCAATGTATTATCGTCCACCCTATATTTATCAATAATAATACTCCTATTGCTACTAATATGCCATAAATAAGGTATTTAAGGGTAAATTTCACCTTATTTCTCATTAAATAAGGTCTATATATCGGGAATAAACACTAAACCTCGTTGCTCAGTTGGTTCCTGAACGCTTATTGGCTGAGAGATGTAGGGGGAGATGCCAGGCCTCTGATTGGCTGAGAGATGCCAGGCTTCTGATTGGCTGAGAGATGTAGGGAGAGATGCCAGGCCTCTGATTGGCTCTGAGGAAGGCTGGCCTGGCCGCCATTTTACGTGGTGCCAATTAGTATTTAAAATGAATAGTCACTTTTTTATTCGTGGACCGATTATGGATTGTATGGCCTTAATGAAAACCCCAGCTTTTTTTATGACTACCCATATAAAGTCTGCGATACTTAAGGCCTTCGTAAAAAAAACATGACTCAATCAGTTAGTAACACCGTAGATTTTAGCGATATTTTGTTGATAATCTTTTGTTACACTAAATATAGGGGGATTTTTGTGTGTTTTAATATATTTCAATATTTCCGCATCGTTTTATGTATTAATCACGCGTCTGGTGGCTGTATTTTGTTTATTTATTTTACGCGGGTTTTGTTTACATTTTAACGTCTAACTTGTTCCTCCTTCTAAATGAGCTGTGAGGTTATTTGTGTGTGATTAGCTATGCCTACAGGCGCAGTGTATCTGTGTGTGCCTATGTGACATGTTTTTCACGTGTTTACTGGAGGAATACATCTGACTCAAGTGGTTGAAAGGTCAAATTATCGAAAAAACTAAACATGTATTACTCCATGGTTTCAACACTGAACGAGGATCTGTTACTGTTTATAAGATACACACATCATATACTATTTGCTCATATTTTTTCACGAATTATTGAGCCTTGGGTAAAAAGTCGATTTTTGTTATGGTAAATTTAGAGTTTTTTTGGCCATCTTTTGATACGGTATATTTAATTATTTCTTCGTTATTTCATTGTTTTTTTAGGCTTATCGAGTCTTGGTTATCATTATTTTACTTTATCCGTGTTGATATATTAATTATTTGATGTTTTTGATTAATGAAAGGAATAGTTGTAGACGCAAGTTGCATGTCAAGATCAAGAAGAGCTCTGATCCTCCAGTACATTTTCTGTGGTGTACTGAATGAAAGACTAGTAGCGCATTTTCGTGACGTTCACCGCCCTGGTTCAGTCCAGTCCGGACCGGATCAGGGTGGACTGATGGTCGCGAAAATACATCGAGACTGGCCCCGTCCCATTCGTCGTTCCTATTGGCTGGGGGATCTAGTGGGCGGTACTGAACTGAACTGTGGAGGCGGCAGGCGTCCATCTTTTCAATATCCTTTTTGTCGTCCGCCTTTTAACCTGTGCTGAAGACTTTACAACTACCACGCCTGTGATACTATAGTCTTATGGTCGGCCATCATGGTGTTTCATGTCTTATCAGCAGCACGAGAAGCTCCTGGTCGCCTTCCCCGCTGACTGTAGTGCGCATGCGCCAGTTCTCCCCACACTGGTCCAAGGTGGTCCTGGTATGTGGGTCGGACCGGACTGGACTGGGCTAGCCCGTTCTAGACTGCCTCGCAAAAACAGTGACCGCCTGGGACTAGCCCAGTCCAGACCGGGCCAGAGCGGTCGCGAAAATACGCTATAGGTGAAGTTGTGGAAAGAAATAAGGTGATGGGTGAAGAGCAGAATGGATTCAGAAAAGACAGGAGAGGTGAGGACAATATGTTTGTAATGAATGAAGTGATTGAGAGAACAAGGAAGGAGGGAAGAAAGAAATATCTAGCCTTTCTAGATATTGAGAAAGCGTATGACAAGAGTGGATAGGAGAATGCTATGTAAGGTATTGGAGACGATTGGCATGAGTGAGAAGGTTGTTAAAATAATAAGCAGTATGTATGAGAACACACAGGCCAAGTTCAGTATGGGTGACCTCGAGACTGGATGGGTGAATAGTAAGAGAGGAGTAAGACAGGGGTGTGTCCTTTCTCCTCTACTTTTTGGATTATATGTTGAGGAAATGGCAGTGAGAGTGAAGCGTACAGGTCTGGGTGTGAAAATTGGAGACGAAGTGTTGAGTGTACTGATGTATGCAGATGATGTGGTGATCCTTAGTGAAAACCACAATGAGCTACAAGAGATGCTGAATGCTGTGACTGAGTATGGAAGGGACTTCAACGTTAGGCTCAGTAAGGAGAAGAGTCAAGTGTTGGTGGTGAATGGGGATGACTCTGATGATGACAGGATTTGGATGGTGGGTGGGAATGAAATAAAGAGAACGAAAGAGTACAAGTATCTGGGTATTTGGTTGGATGATAAAGGCTGTGAGAAAACTAAACATGAGAGGATAGCTAGAGCCAACCAGTGGGTTGGAAGGCTAGGCAGTGTGGCAAGATGTCGGGCCAACAAGTATGAAGTGGTGAGAGGACTATGGAAGGGTGTGGCAGTCCCTAGCATTATGTATGGCCTGGAAACAATGGTGTGGTCTAGGAAGGAGTTGGACAGATTGGAAGTAACACAGAACAAAGCAGGCAGAATAGCATTAGGAGCCAATAGGTATGTGGCAGTGGAAGCGATTAGAGGAGACATGGGATGGAGCACGTTCAGAGAGAGGATAGCAAAGGCAGGACTGAGGTACAGAGCTAGACTGCAACGAATGGATGACAACAAATGGGCAAGCAAGGTTTGGGACTGGAATATGTATGGGAAGTGGATGAAAGACTCAGTAAAAGTGGAAAGATGGACAGGTGAACTGGAATGTTTGTGACAGGAGTGATGAGACATGGGAGTATGGCTGTATGCAAAAAGGAAATAAATAGGAGAGTGGAAGAGAAAGGGAAAGAAGAATGGCTGAGGGGAATGAGTGAGAAATCAGCACTGGAATGGTACAGGAGAAAGGACCAGCCACGGTATGAAAGGTTCTATGATGGTGGCTATGGAGGGGACCTACTCTTCAGAGCCAGGACAAAGTCGCTGGAGGTAAATAGTCGTATGTACAGATGGAAGAATGATGGCAGCAAGGTGTGTGAGATGTGTGTGACAGGAGTGGATGAAACCGTGGAGCACTTGATGCTGGAATGTGAACGGTATGAGTATGCTAGAACAAAGATGTTGGAGGTAGTGGTAGGAGAGGTCGGAGTGGAAGAATGGCGAGAGATGAGAGACAGGAGAGTGGAGATGGAGTACCTGCTGGGGTTGTGTGCTGAGTGGAGGAGTGACAGTCGTGTGATTGAGAGTGTAAAAGAACTCTTGGAGAACTCTTGGAGAGCACGTAGGAGAGAGCATGAGAGGCAGGGGGCCCCTCAGTGATGGGGGACCCCGTATGAATGTGATGCAGAGAGAGGAAGGAGGGGAAAAAGAAATCCCTAGTTTTGCTTCTCTCCCAACAGATTACGTGTGTGGGAGAACGCCGGACCAAAGGCTTCACTGACAGCATCTGCTGGGTGACTCCCAAATCAAGATCAAGATCAAGATCATGATGACGTCACAGCGGCCATATTGGAAAAATATCCTTATTCTTACATTTATACCTCAATTTACGGCTTCCCGTGCAATATTCAAGGCTATGTAAGGGGTAAGAAAGGGTGTGGGGCTGTATTGCATGAAATAACCCATTGACAAAGACAATATATGCACGATAAATAGGTAAAAACTGGGTATTTCTGGCTTCACTTATCTTATTTCTCTTATTTTCTTATGCTGTTTACCTCAATTTACGGGTTCCCGTGCAATATTCAAGGCTATTTAAGGGGTAAGAAAGGGTGTGGGGCTGTATTGCATGATATAACAACCAAGCAGAGGCAATATATGCACGTTAAATGGGTAAAAATGGGGTATTTCTGGGTTCAAAACTTTCCGCTATTATAAAAACAAGCCTTTTATTTATATTCTAATAGACGTTGATGTGCTTGTGTCCTCACTAATAACTTCTTGGTCTAAATCACCCAGTTTTTCATAAGGGGGCGAGGCGTAGTGCAAACAACTGATTGCACGAAACAACTATGGTTTCATATAGACTACGAAACAACTTTATGGTGTACTAATCTACTGATGTACGAAACAACTTGTGTACGAATCTACTGGTGTACGAACTGACTCACCTGTATAGGATATCGAGGGATGATTCATGGTTGTCTAACGTCCTACACACCGCAGCATTCCTTAGCTTGGCCAAATCATTAATGGCACCGATATAACTCTGCTGGTCCTCTGTCTGGTAGCGGGACGTGATTAAATTCTTCAATGGCTTTAGTATATCAATGTCTGAAGCCTTTTTGAGGGGCACACCAAATGTATCCGCCGCCGCAGCCATCCTGAAGGAGTGTGTGTCTGTCTGTGTGTGTGTCTGGGTCTTGGTATCAATGACGTCATGTCTAAACAAATGACGCAAGACTCGCTTTGGAAACTGTCATACCTAAATATCTTCTCAAATACCCCATTTAACTCACCCTACAACCCTCTAACTACTTATATATGATACTAATTATTGTTTTATGTTGGTCTAAATGTGTGTTATCAGTAAATATAGCTGTTAAATGGGTCTATTCAGTGGGTGGAGGTGTGTGTTGAGCCTACTTAACCGCATGTTCTGTCATTTCCGTTGCTTCCTTTCTTCCCATTTTCACATTGGATTTATCACATCATATGACTCTGACTCATGTGAATATAGCAAGATATACCGCTATCTCCTACCACTCACCTCTACTCCTAGGAATGATAGGTCTGGTGTTCTAGTAAAATGAAGGTCTAGGCTATCATTAGACGCCTCGGTGTTAGATAATACTAATATTAATGAAGGCGACCTTGATAATTACCCGGCAATAGATAAATCATTGTGCAATCCTTTGTCGTAGTTTTTCCATGGTCATAAGAACATAAGGAAGCTACAAGATGCCGTGAGACCTACACGTGGGAGTTCCCGTTACTTAACACTACCTACATCCACCTTTCATCCCCATCCATGAATTTATCCAGCCTCCTTTTAAAGACAAGATCATTCTTCTCATCCTTACTGCCAGTTCCTCAGTATAGACTAATTTAAACAAGGTTAGGGACAGAATGCATCCTTACCTAACACCTCTCTCACTCCTCACCCATTCTGTTTCTATATTACCTAGCCTATATTTTGCTCAAGTCTTCCTAGATGCTCCTCACTATGTTCACTATCTTTTGGTTCAACCCAACCTTTTCCAAAACCTTGCACATTTCTGTTTACTCTATCATAGGCTTTGTCTAAGAACCCAAGTTAGTGTCTTTCCATTCCTTTTTTTTTTTTTCAATTAGTTAATTCACCACAAACATGTTCTCTGCTCTCCTATCCACACGAAAACCAATATATATATATATATATATATATATATATATATATATATATATATATATATATATATATATATATATATATATGAAAGCTATGGTGCCCCCCCATTTATACCTGTGCCCCCCCCCCATTTTTACACCCCATGTTCCGCCAATGTAGGAAACAATAAAAGATACCAAACATTAATTCAAGGTGTATTTCCAGTCTCGTGGCTTCAAGATAGTTTACAGGGACAACAAAATTTGCAAGATGTACCCAAAGAGTGTCTTTGGTGTACCATGATTCCTGAGAGGGCTCACACGAGATTCACTTTGTCACTTTATCTTCGAAAAAAATGCACTTCACAGAAAAGATGTGCGTCCCTGACCCTGGGAGAATGCCTCCCACACTGCCAGAAATAATCAGTGATAAACTAGTGAGAGTGGTGACGAGTGAGGCGGTACTTTACTAGGTACTGAAGCATGCACTGCCTCTCAAAAGCTTGGTTTGAACTCATCCACACCCAAGATTAGATCCACATTATATTGCACAGAAACTATCCTACAATATGTCTACTAAAGAGCAACAAGAGTGGTTTATACATGACTTCAAATTAAGAGCATGGTTTTAATGACTGTGACTGTGCATACCAATACTAGACCTTAACTAATAGTACATGGAAATTGTTGCCTTAAAATAACTATTCATTCAACATAATAAACATAAGAATTGAATTGAATTAATGCTAAAAATGGGAAATGTGCCAGACATCAGAGGTCATATGGCACGAGAGAGAGAGAGAGAGAGAGAGAGAGAGAGAGAGAGAGAGAGAGAGAGAGAGAGAGGAGAGAAGAGAGAGAGAGAGAGAGAGGAGGAAAGAGAGAGGAGAGAGAGAGAGGAGAGAGAGAGAGAGAGAGAGAGAGAGAGAAGAGAGAGAGAGAGAGAGAAGAGAGAGAGAGAGAGAGAGAGAGAGAGAGAGAGAGAGAGAGAGAGAGAGAGAGAGAGAGAGAGAGAGAGAGAGAGAGAGAGAGAGAGAGAAGAGAGAGGAGAAGAGAGAGAGAGAGAGAGAGAGAGAGAGAGAGAGAGAGAGAGAGAAGAATGCAAAAGGGGAGTGCCAGAATCAGAGGTCATAGGACTAGGAAAGCATAATAAAGGGGAGGGGTTAGAGAGAGAGTGAAACGGTGAGGGAAGGGGAGAGGAAGGGAACGAACAGAAGAAACGTAAGAAATATAAGAAAATAAGGAAGCTACAAGAGGCTGTGAGACCTAGACGTGGTAGTTCCTGTTCTAACACAAATAAATTGACCACGAATATGAAGTTTTCTATATTATTAAGGCATTTAATACATTAGTTTGGTAGTTTTGCAGTGAGAGGTAATACATTAGTTATATGGGACACAAATGCTATTATATCATTACGTATTTATCATCCTTGGTTAAAAAGACAAGGTGTTTATTTATACTGTACTCTTTAACATTAAAAAAGAAATTAATACTGCTATCACCCCTAATACTGCTAGCCTATGGAGATTCTTTGTACATATCTTTGTGTATATTTGGTACGTATATAGTTAGCTTCTTAATATAGTAATAAATGCAGTAAGAGGATGAATGCAGGGAAAGTGTGTGTGTGTGTGTGTGTGTGTGTGTGTGTGTGTGTGTGTGTGTGTGTGTGTGTGTGTGTGTGTGTGTGTGTGTGTGTGTGTTAAAAATGCAGAAACAAATCTTGCTCATGTATAATTTTTCATTCAAATCTTTTTTACACATTTTTTAACATTTACTTGTTTGTATAATCTACTATTTAATAAACTAATCCAAATTGTTTTTCATAGTTTGAATTTTCACAGAATTTAAAGTTAGCCAAAAAAAATGGATCAACATTTATAAATTCACGTCAAATATTTAGGATGCGTAAACTCAGTTGTAATAAATATACATATACAAGAGCTGCCATGGACCACCCTATACCTGTAGGAGGCCTTAGGTACAGGGGAGACAATAAATAAATCATGTAGCCTATGTACTGAAGAATTAGGATAGCCTTGAAGAAATCTTGTATGCATCAGAAGTGTTCAAAATCCTAGTTTCTTGCCCACCCTATACCTGTAGGAGGCCTTGGGTACAGGGAAAAAAAAAAAAAATCATGTACATACTGAGGAACAAGGATAGCCATGAAGAAGTCTTGATAACTAAGCATGCATCACCGTTCAAAATCCCAGTTTCTTGCCACCGCCGACCCGGGATTTCATGGACCGGGTGACGCGCATGCAGGGTGAGTAGTCCTTGTGCACCACGGGGGACATGTGCAGCTGTTCCTTGAGCAGCGCCGACGCCAGCACCCGCACCTCACCCCGACCTGCCGACACAAGGCACTTAGAACACCTGCCACCACACACACACAGGTAAATACTGACTCGGAAATAAAGAGAAGGTCGATACACAAGAGGACATACAAAACAACTAGGAAAAGGGAGATGCCTGAACAACATAAAGAAGTACAGCTTCCCTCATAGAAATGTAGAAGTTTGCAATGGACTAAATGAGGTGATATCGGCACATAATGTGCACCAAATTGAAAGAAAGACTGGATAAATGTAGATACGGAGACGGGACCACACGAGTGTAGCTCAGGCCCTGTAAAACACAACTAGGTAAATACACAGGGTATTCCGTAGTGTAGAGGTAGCACGCTCGGTTCACAGCCGAGAAGTCCTGGGTTCGATCCCCGGGCGGACCGAAGACAGACAGATGGTCTTCTTAAAACTCGAGCCCCTGTCCACCCAGCAGTACAGCAGTGAATGGGTACCGGGTGTTAGCCGGAGGTTTGTGACCCGCCTCCCAGGGTGGTGGCTTCCCCAAACACTTAGCACTAAGGATGAATGATAAAATGTAGCTATGGAGACATGGCCATACGAGTGTAGCTCAGGCTCTGTAAAACACAACTAGATGAACACACACACAACACACACACACACACACACACACAGAACCCACCTGGCGTGTGCTGCTTCAGTGCCGCCTTGGTCTTGGTGACCTTGACGGGGGTCTTGAAGGGGATCTGGGTCTCCTGGGTCACATCCGGGTTACTCTTGGGTTCCAAACACAGCACAAAGCGGGACTCCTGCCAACCAATACACGGGTCACTTTTTTTCTTTTTCTTTTTTGTACACGTCATCAAAGGACTGAATATGAAATGAAAAAAGTCTATGAATTATGAAGATAAAAAATGACAGTATGAAAAAAGGACTGCAGGACTGGCCAAGGGTAAAACACAAAATTTTAAATAAATAAAATAAAATAAATAAATAAATATAAATAATAAAAAAATATATATATAATAAGGAGCAAAAAAAGCCCGCACAGTTACAAAAAGCCCCCTAAGTAACAATTGACATGCAAAAAAGGACTGGCCAAGAGCAACAAAAAACTCAATACATTTATAAAACTAATTAAATAAAACTAGAAGTCACAAAAATCCCGGTAAGTAGCAAAAATCCCGCTAGTAAATACATAGAACGTTTTCACCATTACCTTAGGGTGGCCATTGGAGTTTTCCTTGTCTTGTTTTGCCTTCTGTCGCGCGGCCTGAATCATGGCCCTCAAGTGACTGTTTCCCCGACGGGCTTTGGCGGTCCCATCTTCTTGTTCTCCGCCTTCTTGACTGCAGGCTGCTTCTGGGGGGTCAAAGGTCAAAGTGTCACTCTCAGATCACGTGAGGTAAAGGTAATTTTAAGAGGTCACTGGTAACAGGTCACATGAGGCAAGAAAGAAAAGTGTAATTGATTGATTGATTTAATGCCAAAAAGGGGGAAATGTGCCAGACATCAGAGGTCATATGGCACTATGACAAAGCATAAAAAAGTGGAGGGGTTAGAGAGAAACAGTGAAACGGTGAGGGAAGGGGAGAGGAACGGCATGTTACAGCAGGATGGTTAGATCAAATGAAAGATGTGTATTTGTTAGAGGAAGGAGATTAAATTACAGAGGCTGGCCATTAAGGAAAGAGGCACAGTAGGTTGTTAGGGCAAGAACAGTCTTTGATTACAAGTCCCAGAGCCTTACAGAGGGTGGTGGTGGTGGTGGAGCTGCCTTCTTCACAACCCAACCATTCTTCTCTGCACTCTTAAGCAGATTGAATTTGTTCATTACATCCTCCACCTGTTGAACACAAATGGAAATGTTAATAATGACCTAACTAACACACAAGACAGATAGAAACATACATACACATGAGAATTATCAAGTTTTACAAGTGACATGGTTATATTAAGATTATTTATAGATGATTCTTTTATATTTTGATTGCATTAGATGGTTTATGATGATACACCTGGAACTAATGACCTAATTCACCCATAAGACAGATAGAAGCATACATATAACAATGTTTTTTTTTTCTCTACACATGAGACTACACATTTATTTCCATACACATGAGAATTATCTATTTTTTCAATGGTTATACAAAGGTTTATGATGATACACCTGGAACTAATGACCTAATTCACACACAAGACACATAGAAACATACATACACATGCGAATGATCTATTTTTTCCAGTGACATGATTATACTAAGGTTTATGATATAGGTTAAGGTTATGCTTCTTATGTTCTTATATTCTTATTTTTTCCAGTGACATGATTATACTATGGTTAATAATGCTGTACCTGGAAGTAGATAATATCCCAGAAGCCCTGAAGGTCCTGGCAGGTGACTTCCCGCGCGCCAGTCTTCAGCTCACAGTCGTTGATGAGGCCGGAGAACATAGTGAAGCGTTCCTTCACCAGCAACTCCGCCTGACCTGTGGGAAAATACTGCATCATATTTCTATTCAACGTCGGGTCAATTTATTTTTGCGGCATCCCACGATTTGCAGTCAACTATATTATGAATCTAATATATATGGTGTCGCCTCCGTGGTGCAGTGGCTAGCGTGCCTGGCTATGAATCTGTAGGGCCCTGGTTCGAATCCGGGCCAGGGCAAGTCGGCGACCAGCCAACCAGCTGTTCATCCTTCCTTTCGGGGTTGATAAATGGGTACCTGGGGCATCCTGGGGAAAGTAGCTGTGGTAACCTAGATGCCATACTAGCCCTGTGTCCCGCGATAACTAGTCCTCACCCACCACAGGCTCGAAGGGCTAATGCCACGGAGATGAGCACTGAGGCCATACGCAGCATAGCATATCTCTCTCGAAACGTAAAAGTGAAGGACATTGAAAAACTAAACCTAACTCCGCATTATACCTCCTAGCTTGATGGTAAGTTAGTAACCAAGCCCCCTATAATGGTACTAACTATAATGGTACAAGACCCCACCAAGGGATGTCCTCAGCCGTAATAACACCACACCCAGCAAGAGGAAAGAAAGAGAAAGAAATTAAAAGACAGAATAAGAGAGGACAACTAACTAAAGACCAGACAGCAAGAAGAGACACATCAGGGAGTGCCGATAAAAAAGGCTAAACTCCTGACCCACAACTGTACTGAACTGAACAAAATACTTCATCATGACAGTATATTCAAAGGTGAACCAGGTATTACAGAGGTTGGCCATTAACCCCTTGAGGCCCAGAACGTAATTTTCATTGTAATATAACCACCATTTGACACATAAACCCACACCCAACACTCACCAATAGCCACCATAATGTCTCCTGAGATCTCGTCGTCCATGTCTGGTAACTTTTTCAGCACCTCCTTAAAAGTGGCGGCACAGGTTGGTGATGGTGATGGTTTCCCGTCTCATGTTTTCCCGGAAACTGTTTACACTCATCTTGCTAACGCCGCTGTACACTGTGGGAAGATTTAGAACATAAGCAACATAAGGTAATAAGGAATAATACACTTTTAGTAATCAGGGTAGAACAAGAAGTAACGGATTCAAACGGGAAAAGCGTAATTTAAAAAAGAAATAGGCAGAAACTGGTTCACATAATAGGTTCAAAACTGGTTCAAGAAATATAATAAAAGAAAAAAGTTCAAGGAAATTCAGAAACTGGTTCACAAATATAATATATCATAATGTATACTGTGGGAAGATTTAGAACATAAGAACATAAGATTATAAGTTCAGTTACCGTACAGTTTTGGTCTCCGTATTACAGGATGGATATAGCCTTGTTAGAATCTGTGCAGAGAAGGATGACCAAAATGATACAGGGGATGCGAAACTTTAGTTATGAGAAGAGATTGAAGCTATTAAATTTACACTCACTCGAGAGATGCAGAGTAAGGGGCGATCTGATAGAGAAGTTTTTAAGTGGTTAAAGGGATCTCTCTCTCATTATTGAAGTAATGATTAATCTAGCAATGCCTATCACATTTTTATATCTTGTAGTAAGTTTTGTCTAATTTGTGGTTTTTAAGGAATATCTGGAAGTACTGTATCATGTCATTGTGAATTGGCTGAAATAGGGACTTCTAATCATTGTAACTGAAAACTGACTCCAGATTCGTGTTCAGCATGCCCGAAAACTGCTAGGAACTTATTTTCTAGCAAATCAATTTTTCAAAAAATATTGCAAATTTTCCAAGGGCAAGGCACACCCCTTGCAAAATGAGCAATATTTTTTGAAAAATTGATTTGCTCGAAAATTAGTTCCTAGCAGTTTTCGGGCATGCTGAAGTAGCTGAACACGAATTTGGAGTCAGTTTTCAGTTACAATGATTAGAAGTCCCTATTTCAGCCAATTCACAATGACATGATCCTTCCAGATATTCCTTAAAATCACAAATTAGACAAAACTTACTACAAGACATAAAAATATGATAGGCATTGCTAGATTAATCATTACTTCACTAATGAGAGAGAGAGAGAGAGAGAGAGAGAGAGAGAGAGAGAGAGAGAGAGAGAGAGAGAGAGAGAGAGAGAGAGAGAGAGAGAGAGTACTAAAATATACTGTAACACATGCTATTTCCATATAATAATTGCTAGGTTAGGTTACGTTTGGGTTAGATTTAGGTTACATAAGATTGATTTAATGCCAAAGGGGGGGAAATGTGCCAGAAATCAGAGGTCATATGGCACAGGTTACATAAGAACATAAGGAAGCTACAAGAGGCCGTGAGACCTACACATGGTAGTTCCTATAGGCAAATTTAGATAACTCGTCATATATCTTCACATTTTACCTATATACGGACTCTACTCTATTTACTAACTACACTAACTAATGCCTATGACCCTGTACGTGGGATATAGGCGAGTAAAAGAAAAGAAAAAGCTTAGTAAGTGAATAAACGAGTAATGAAAATCAAGCTTAGAAGCAAATATATCAAGGCTTAAAAGCTACTCCTCTTATTAATCCCATGGACTTTTAATCACATATTTACATCTATCAGGACACACACGAATACTTTACCTGTAAGCTGAGAGAATAAAGTACTGCTACACACACACAGTAATTAATTAGGCGAGTTAAACAGTGAAGCAACGTAGAGGCGATTTAAAGAGCTCGGGCCTCGGCTTTGTTTGAATGTCTTCGCGACCTTGAGAATTGAGCTTGAGTTGGGATTTCGAGGCGGAGGAAGGGGGATATATAGCTTTTTCTTCTTATATATGTACTTTATCCTTGTATTGGAGACTATTGGGGTATCAAATAGGTCAGCTTTATCCTATACAGACACACACACATGCAGAAATAAATAAAATAAAGCCCCATTCTCACTTTTTACCTCTCCTTCAATCCAATTTTTTAAGTCTTGGGGCGTAGGCACGGGGATAAATGGGTTTTTCTTCTTATATATGTACTTTATCCTTGCATATGAGACTATTGGGGTATCAAGTAGGTCAGTGTTATCCTATACAGACACACACACATGCAGAAATAAGTAAAATAAGGCTACAATCTAAATTTTTACCTCTACCCAATTTCCACTTCCATCCAAATTTTTGAGACGTGAGGCGGAGGAAGGGGGATAAATAGCTTTTTCTTCTTATATATGTACTTTATCCTTGCATGGGAGACTACTGGGGCATGAAATAGGTCAGCGTTATCCTACACAGACACACACACATGCAGACATAAATAAAATAAGGCTAAACTCTCCCTTTTAAATAATTTCTTTGCTACGAAAAAAGTGTATGTTGTCGAGCCATAAAATTACAAAAAGTAACTAAATAAACCAAATTAACTAGTGGACAAGGATACTAAACAGGTCATATCTATAAAAACATTGCTTATATTCACTAAAATCATCTAATGGTGGTCAAATTACAATGGAAATAACGTTCTGGACCTCAAGGGTTAGTTAACATGAAGGTCGCGCCAGAGAAGAACGCGAGGCTGAAAAACTCTGCGGTGACAGCTTGCCGCGTTTCACTTACTCTGCAGACTTGAGTGCAATATTATTAGTTTTATCATTATTACTCGCAATAGTTATTATTATCATTATTATTATTATTTATACGTGATCTTACTATATCTTCCTGGTATGTGCAAGGTGTTACAGATTAATATGTGTAGAATAAAGGTTGAAAACACGCATTTTTTCATTTTTTTCTGATTCAAGAGTAGTTATAGGAGACGTGTGACTCTCTCTCTCTCTCTCTCTCTCTCTCTCTCTCTCTCTCTCTCTCTCTCTCTCTCTCTCTCTCTCTCTCTCTCATCGTTGCCCTTTAAATCTTTAGTGTGATAAGTATCTGCTACGAAAATATGATGATTATGATAATAAGAATGATGGTATTAGTAGAAATAATGACAATAATGATAGCAATAATAATAATAATAATAATAATAATAATAATAATAATAATAATAATAATAATAATAATATAATAATGATAATAATAATAATGGGAATAATGACAATGATAATACTCATACTAGTGTTATCTGCATTATCATGTGTGTGTGTGTGTGTGTGTGTGTGTGTGTGTGTGTGTGTGTGTGTGTGTGTGTGTGTGTGTGTGTGTGTGTGTGTGTGTGTGTGTGTCACTAACGGATATGACGACATTATACCACCACCACCACCACCACCATCCTGTCTCAGCTATCCTGTGTGTGTGTATACAGTGTGTGTGTGTGTGGTGTGTGTGTGTGTGTGTGTGTGTGTGTTTATGTAGTGTGTTGAGTGTGTGTGTGTGTGAGGAGAGCTAGCATCGAGCATATTCTTGTTCACTCCCTTACCACGCACACACACGCACTCACCAAGCCCCTGAACGCACTCACACGCACACACACTCACACACACACACCAAGCCTCTGAACGCACTCTAAACACACCCTTACAGTACTCAACGGCTTCTTATCACACTCTAAGTACGTGTTCGTGTGACGGCGCCTTGCAAGGAAAGTGTATAGGATAAGAAGTGAACGCCACCAGAGAAGTGACTCGTAATATTAAGAAGTGAACGCAACCAGAGAAGTGACTCGTAAGAAGTGAACGCAACCAGAGAAGTGACTCGTAATATTAAGAAGTGAACGCAACCAGAGAAGTGACTCGTAATATTAAGAAGTGAACGCAACCAGAGAAGTGACTCGTAATAATTGTGACCAAGAAACAAGCAAGAAATGAATAGCAAGATCTGATAATGAAATGATATGAAAGAAATTTAACAGAGAAAAAATGAAAAAGTGAAGAAATAATGAAGAACTGACCAAAAAAATAAATAGTAAGTGAATAATTAATGTAGAATTGACCAAAAAAATGAATAGCTTAATCAGATAATGAAAGAATATGAAAGGAACAGAGAATAGTGAAAAATGAAGATTAATGAGAAGAAAATGAAACAGTGAACAAAGAGAATAAGTGAAAAAAAAGCGAGCGAAAAAATAATGTAGAACTGACTCAAAATATAAATAGCGTGTGAAGAAATAATGTAGAACTGACTAAAAATAAATAGCAGTGAAAAAATAATGTAGAACTGACTCAAAAATAAATAGCGAGTGAATAAATAATGTAGAACTTGACTAAAAACATAAATAGCGTGTGAAAAAATAATATAGAACTGACTCAAAAAATGTATAGCGTACGTGTTAGTAAGGATATTCAAAGATCGATGGATTTAAACTGAATGAACAATAATAAGAAGAACAGGTGATGAAGGAGACACGGGCTGGAAAGTGACATAAGAACATAAGAACATAAGAACATAATAAATAAGGAAGCTACAAGAGGCCGCGAGAACTACACGTGGTAGTTCCTGTTAAGTGACCTGTTTTTAAACCCGTTTTTGCACCTGTCAATATGTCTACACAATAGTAATACGAATACTATAGAGGATTAATATCAGGAGAAGTATATACGGAAGAACAGAAGAGATATATATAGTGAAAGCGTGGTGGGGAGTGTGGGTGTGAGAAGATGAGGGTGAGGAAAAGAGGCCATAGATAATGAGGAAAGTATTTCCATTGTTTAGACGAGGAGTATTATATAAATGTATTTTTGTTTTGCCTTGGCATATGACAACCGCACACTCGGCGATAATGAAGGTAATAATTGTAATAGGATGAATATTATATATAATGAAATACAGTATTTTGAATAGCTTGGCAAAGAAAAACTTATTGAAAGATCTATGAATAAGAGTTAACAAATGTGATAAGAAACTTATAATAAGAATGTGAAAATTAAAATGAAATGTTAAATAATTGAACGTATTAATAACGAGATACAGGGAGAGATGAACGACGGAGAGAGAGAGAGAGAGAGAGAGAGAGAGAGAGAGAGAGAGAGAGAGAGAGAAGAGAGAGGGAGAGAGAGAGAGAGAGGAGAGAGAATTTATAAGAGATAATAAATTTTTTCAGGTTTTCTTCTCTTCCTCTTTTTATTTTCATTTTTTTATTATTAATATCATATATATCTTATCATTTTTCATCTTCTTCCCACGTCAACAAGCAAATAACATCATCATCATTATCACAATTATTATCATCATCCTTAACATCATCATTTAACATAATTTGTAGGGATGAGAGAGAGAGAGAGAGAGAAAGAGAGAGAGAGAGATGTTTTTCTTTCTTCCAGCCAAGACCTTACCAACCCTCACATCCCTGGGAATTTCACGCCCACGCCCACGCAGGAACCATAAGCCCTCCACGCCCAGGTAAGTGTGTGTGTGTGTGTGTGTGTGTGTGTCATCAAGGCTACGGAGGCAAGCACAGCGGTTCTGGCGTAACAGCAACACAAGTATACCTGCATGCCTTGCCTTCCCTCCCTTGCTATTGTTTATACATCACCCCGGCATGTCTGTCTCCCTTCCACGGCTAGCGATGAGGCAACGAAGAGCAAGTTTTTACGGGATAGTAATCAGGGTAGAACAAGAAGTAATGGATTCAAACTGGAAAAGCGTAGATTTAAAAAAGAAATAAGGAGAAACTGGCTGTAAATGAAATAGGGTGGTAAATGATTGGAATGGACTCAGTCGTCAGGCAGTTAGTGCGGAGTCAATAGGGAGCTTTAAAAGACAGGCTGGACACTGTAGACAGTGTTATGGATGGGGATGAAAGGTGGATGTAGGTAGTGTTAAGTAACAGGAACTACCACGTGTAGGTCTCGCGGCCTCTTGTAGCTTCCTTGTTTTTTTATGTTCTTAAGGTGAGGCTAGGTGTGCCGGGGCTGCGGAAAAGTGCATGGCTTCTGGGGAACAGCTAGGGTGCTAGGATATAAGTGCCAAATGCTTGTATGTATGCCTTAATAATAACCCTTCGTGCAATACTCTTTAATACTTTAACCTCTTTATAAACGCTTTAACCTTTCCCAGCATAAGACGTAACGCTCTCCTATCTAACTAACCCTTGATCCTATCGGAAGCTAAATGACCTTTCCTCTAGTGGTCGTTGCGTTTCACTAACATTTCTCTTTTCTCAGCTCAATCTACACCTTTTCCTACCCTAAATCTACACTTTTTCCTTTTCTAATCTACCACCTTTTCCTCGTTCCCTGATTTCCCTCCTCACCTGTCTTTTCCTAAAGTATACGAAGAACTATTGTCTATAAGAAACTCAATATTGTCTCAAAGAACTGTCTATTGCTACTCTGTCCTTCCCGTTACTCCGCACTGTCACATATCTTCCCTCTCGTCTCCACCTTACCCCCACCTCTCCACCTCGCCCCACCTTTCCCCCACCCTTACTCCACCTCGCTCAACCTTTCCCCCACCTATCCACCTCGCCCCACCTTTCCCCCAACGTCTCCACCTCGCTCCACCTTTCCCCCACCTCTGCACCTCGCCCCACCTTTCCCCCACCTCTCCACCTCGTTCCACCTTTACCCCACCTCTCCCCCTCCCCCCAACGTCTCCACCTCGCCCCACCTATCCCCCAATGTCTCCACCTCGCCCCATCTTTCCCCCAACTCTACACCTCGCCCCACCTCTCCACCTCGCCTCCCGTCTCTCCTACAGCACTCATTCTCCCAACACCTCCCTGCCAAGCCTTTATGATGACGAGCAGTTAGCAGCCTTCTTTCCCGAGCACTCTGCACATACCACAGGCGTCACCTATACTTCTGCCTCTACTCCGTCAGTCTTAAGAAATAACGAAGAGTCTATCTACAGGTGAGAGAGAGAGAGAGAGAGAGAGAGAGAGAGAGAGAGAGAGAGAGAGAGAGAGAGAGAGAGAGAGAGAGAGAGAGAGAGAGAGAGAGAGAGAGAGAGAGAGAGAGAGAGAGAGAGAGAGAGAGATTCAGATTCAGATTCAATACTTTTATTCACAATTGAATTAACATTTGTGAAAAAGACTGTTTCGAGATAACAGTCTTATCTCAGGATACATAATATTAGCTGATGATAGTACTAGTACATTAATACGATGGACAATATTGTTGTTTTAGTAAGCTTCACATTTTTGTTTTGTTTTGTTTTGTTCTTCCTTAGATTAATCATCTAATGGCACAGAATTCTGGATGTGCAGTTAGTGTTTGTGGGAGGAGACTAATGAAGTGAATTGCAAGTTCAGCAAGGGTGGGTGTGGGCACAGAACACTGTTGTCTTTGGCGGGTGACGCAGCCACAGTCACGAAGGTAGTGAGCAAGTGTGTGCCCATCCTCAGTAGCGCACAGCCTACAGCGACGCCCTTCCTCCGGCGTGTTGATGCCAATTTCCCATCCATAAGGGTACCCAAGTTTGATCCTGGATCTCACCACCTCGCACAACCGACTTAGAGGACGTTGTGGTGGGAGCAGGCACCCAGCGGCCACATCGGTGTACCACCGGGCACTCGTGCTGCCGCAGCCAGCCTCCTGTTCGTGCACCCTCCGTCTCTGTGCTTCCGCCCGGCGCCTCACAGTGCCCCTCAGCTGTCGGAGGGTCCTGGGAATAACGACAGTCACTGCTTCATTCATGGTCGCCTGCTTGGCCAAGGCGTCTGCTTCCTCATTGCCTGTGATGCCAACATGGGAGGCGACCCATGTGATAGTAACGCTCCTGCCCATGTTGTGAATGGCCTTGACTGCCGCACGAATGGCGTGTGTCAGGTGGGTATTCTCAGTGTCCTGCTTGTTGATGCAGGCTATGGCAGTCATGGAGTCCGTGACGATGAGGGTGTTGAGTCTGTGGGCGGTGTGGGCGTGATCCAGAGCCATAGATATGGCTGTCAGTTCAGTTTGCGTGGAGGATAAGAAATCCGAGGTTCGCGCAGAGGCTGTGTGTACGCGGGTGGCAGTGGCGACAGGATCCTCGCCACCCATTTTGCACACAAAGGCTGCGCCTGACCGTCCTTCGGCAGGATCTGTAGATCCGTCGGTGTAGTATACTGCTGCGTATGGCTCCCTGACGCCTTGTATGTTTTGCAGACCTTCCTGCCTCAGTTCCACGGGTAGGCAGTCACGTTTCTTTCGCAGCGGGGGCCTGACAACTGTTGTGATGAGTGTGGCCTCCCACGGGGCCGTGGCGTTACGCTCCAGAGGAATGACGGCAGTATTTATGGCCTCCCAGAGGCTTCCCAGAAGAGAGAGAGAGAGAGAGAGAGAGAGAGAGAGAGAGAGAGAGAGAGAGAGAGAGAGAGAGAGAGAGAGAATTTTTTTCCTTTTTTTTATCCAATTCTTTGTATATAGCTTTTTAGCTATATAGCTAAATACACCAAAAAGACTCACTTAAATACACCAAAAAAGTGATGATTTTCTGCAGGTCCCCTTTAGCTTGGAGGTCTACTGAAGAAGTCCGTGACGAAGGATGTGTTGTTTCCCCCGAGGGCATAGAGGACACGAGGGAAAATGACCAAAGCAAGGAGGTAGAAGAGAGAGAAGAGAGAGAAGGAGGAGAAGAACATATTGAGATAAAAATGGAAGAAGGGAAAGATGGAAGAAAGGAAGAGGAGAAAAAAGGAGTGATGAGACGAGGAGAGACGTGGAAGAAGACATGAGTGAAAAGAAGGAAGAAGAGGGAGACATGATGGCCAGGAAGGAAGAAGAAGATATCATGGCCAAGGAAGAAAAGGAAGACGACATGGCCAAGGAAGAAGAGGAAGACATGGCCAGGAAAGAAGAAGATATGATGGCCAGGAAGGAAGAAGAGGAAGACGATATGGCCAGGAAGGAAGACAGGAAGGAAGAGGAAGAAGACATGGCCAGGAAGGATGACAGGAAGGAAGAAGAGGAAGACATGGCCAGGAAGGAAGAAAAGGAAGGCGACATGGCCAAGGAAGAAAAGGAAGACGACATGGCCATTAAGGAGGAGGGAGAAGAGGAGAAGGAGATGATGGTGGAAAGAGAGAGAAGGAGAGACGGGTTAGATATCCTACAGGATACTCTGAAGGGGAAGTTTTTGAGGACTTCGAAGGCACCTCTTGGTAAGGACATCACAAACTTTCTAATACTTGTAACTTTACGTATCATGTATAGATTAGATTAGATTAGATTAGATATTTTATTGACCACACCAATACAAAGAAAATTCACATACAACCTATCCTATGGTCCAACAAAAGAATACATAATTATGATAAATAACTAAATTATAAATCTTCATTCAACCTAAAGATTTACGCATATATCCGTAATATTTTGTATATAGCTGTACACACATCATCATTGGTCATTGTTTTTGAGAATAAATCATAGATACTTATGATACAATAAACGTTGCGAACATCACTAGATAAGGGACACTCAGCCATGACATGTTCTTCGGTCTGTATCTTGCCGCAGGGACACAGCCTCTCATGGTAGAGGGACACAGCTCTCCTATACAAGCAGAAGTAATAAGGATGGTGTAAAAGTCAGTGTATTATATAGAAAGAGTATACTATTTTCTTTAACGGGGTGAAAACTCCTGTGACCCCTTAATTGTTGCCTACTGATATTGTATGCCAGAAGAAGATAATACTACGCTTCTTCTACATTTCAGTTGTATTCTATCATAGTTAACCATATTATCAGGTAAACATAGGCATATAAACATGAGACTTTAAGATCGAATGGAATTTTCGCCTCGTTACAAAAAATAGACTTTAGTTTAAATATTTTCTATATTTCTGCTTTCTTAATTTTCTCTCGTTCTCTGCTTCTCCCTTAACAGCACGGAGCCGTTCCAGCTTGACCCCTCGATCCCTCCCACCCCCTCCACCCCTGACTCCATACCTGACTCCTACACCACATGTGCAGACGACGCCGCCTCCCTCCTGCCTTCCTCCCCGCTGTCGATTTCCTACGAGGATGAAGATGTAAACAGCAGATTCGAGTTCCCGCCAAAAATATCCCGTCTGGGCAGCATTTACAGCCACCTCCGTCGTGCCCGCTGCAGTAGTGATGCTCTGAGCTCAGACAGTGAAAGCGACATGTATGAAACTCGACCCAAACATGATTCCTTAGACACAGAACCTCAGAAGTACGAGGAGGAGGCAGATGTTCTTGATAGAAAACCAAAACAGTCGTGGTCTAAGGAGTCTGTCGTGGAGGACAACTCAACCATCGAGAACCAAGGCGACAACGACACCACCATAACTTTAAGACGACAATTGATCCGGGAAGACGACAAGACAAGGGTTGAGAGAGACAATCAGACAGGACCTTCAGCCTTGCATCCCACGGCGGCCACACGAGACCAGACCAAGAGGGTGCCACCGGCCAAGCCTCCGAGGGCCCTCGCGGCGCCGGGGAGGAAAGACAACAGGCACAAGAGAAGGAGTCGCGAGGATCCCGTGAGATACGAAAACTTGACCGTCCAAAAGCTTAATGCGAAGAAAAGCGTCTCCATGAGTAACATTCTTGAGGGTAATGTTGAGGGGGATGAGGCATGTTCACGGGAATCTCAAGGGCAAGAGAGGGAGGCCACCGGGCTCCTGCGTCCAGCCAGCGATACTCAGAGTCTGAAGAGGAGTCTGCGAACCCGGAGTAGCTTCAAGTACAGGGAGGCGGCCAAGATAGTCGGCGCCCTCATGTCAAAGAGGCCGCCATTTGGGCACCTTTTTCATCGCCGGGACGGTAAGTACAGCCACAAACAATGCTAGTTTTGTGTCCTTCCCGCCACATAGACATAAGAACATAAGAAAATAACAGTGGAGTAATTGCGGGGGGGCCTGTAATTATACCTCTGCCCCCCCGAGTGCCCCCCTATTTTTACACTCCTTGTTCAGCCACTGGAAACTAAGGAAGCTACAAATGGCCGCGAGACCTACACGCAGAGCTGGGCAGTATTTAAATACATTTGTATTTAAATACGTATTTAAATACATTTGTGTATTTATAAATGTATTTATAAATACATTGGTTGTCATGTATTTAAATACAGTATTTAAATACTTTTATGAGTATTTAAATACATTGTATTTAAATACTCATAATATAAAAATGTAAATACTTTTTCATCAGTAATTTGGCCATAAACCCGCCCAACTATCTGGCAATCCTGATATTACAGTGAACCAGTGTTTTCGCTTTCAAGGAAATTTCCTTATTTTTAGGAAATTTAGACCTGAGAAGGAACTTTCTAAGGAAACCCAAAATCTAAGGAAATCCTAAGGAAATCCATTTTTTTCGGACATATTAAAATCTGTGCGTATTTAAAATGTATTTACAAATGTATTTAAATACAATTGACGTATTTAGTATCTAGTATTTAGTATTTAAATACATTTCTCCCATGTATTTAGTATTTAGTATTTAAATACATTCAATGTATTTAGTGCCCAGCTCTGCCTACACGTGGTAGTTCCTATTACTTAATACTACCTACATCCACCTTTCATCCCTATCCATGAAATTGTCTAGCCTCCTTTTAAAGCCCCCTATTGACTCCGCACTAACTACCTGACGACTTTAAGTTCATTGCAATCATTTACCACCCTATTTGTGAACCAGTTAACTCCTGCTAAAAGTGATACGTAGGGCGCCTCTGTGACGCAAGGAAGGAGGGAGGTGAAGGAAAGGATACCAAAATAAGGGGGAGGGTTGATGCAATACTGGGAAGGCAGGATATACATATAGGGGGATTATGTGCTGAGAAGATCACGAAATGTCACTGTTAGCATTATCCGGCGATCTTTTGCTATCGTAATCTCTATAAACACATTTCCTCCAGCTAGTATATATCCTACAGTACATAATAGTATGTCCTTTACTTTTCTCAATTACTATAGAAACTCCCACGAAATGTCACTGTTAACATTATCCGGCGACCTTTTGATAGTGGAATCTCTATTAGTGCACATTTCCTCCTCTAGTATATACAGTACTTAATTATCCCCTTTAATTTTCTCAATGACAAGAAACTCCCATCTTTCTCTAGCTCCTATTCCTCCTTTACTTATATTCCCCCCTTTCCCTCTTCACGATATAACGCTCCTTCTTTCCTTACTTCCTTCCCACGGAGATAAGACTCAGTCACCCGGAAGGAAGCTGTTATCAGTAAGCCGTGATGACACACAGTATACCGGCGCCAGGAGTAGATAGTGCCAAAGCCGAGAGAGATATCCTTCTTTAGCCTGGATATAGTGCCAGGTTATAGTTGCTATAGTGCCAGGTTAGAGGTTACAAGTGCCAGGTTAGAGGTGCCAGGGCGAGGCTGATTGGGACATTGGGTGGCGTCTGTTGGTGGCATCTTAAGGATCGTGTGTGTGGGTGTGGGTGTGGGTGTGTGTGTGTGTGGTAGCGAAGTGAGTGTGTAAGGGAATAATGTGGCGAGGTGCTGACAGCGATACGGGGAGTAGTAGGAGTAGTAGCGACGATGAAGACCTCGAGCCCTACTTCAAACTATGTGAGTGTACTGTGTGTGTGTGTGTGTGTGTGTGTGTGTGTGTGTGTGTGTGTGTGTGTGTGTGTGTGTGTGTGTGTGTGTGTGTACCTGTGTGAGTGTACATGTGTGTGTGTGTGTGTGTTTGTGTACCTGTGTGTGGCTGGCTTCTTCTCTCCTCTGGTCTCGCTATTCCTTCCTTCCTTCCTTCCTTCCTTTCCTCCTCCTCAGGTCTTTCGTTTAACCCCTTGAGACCCAGAACGTAATTTACATTGTAATTTGGGTACCATTAGACAATTTTTAGTGAATATTAGCAATATTTTATAGATATGACCTGTTTAGTATTCTTTCCACTAACTAATATAATTTGGTATGTTCAGTTACTTTTCGTAATTTTATGGCTAACAATATACATTTTTTCTATAGCAAAGGAAAAATCTGGGTGTGAAGGGGTTAAAACTATCATAAGAACATAAGAAATTAAGGAAGCTACAGAGGCCGCGAGACCTACACGTAGTAGTTCTTGTATCGCATAGTTTTATTACATTCCTTAAAGCACGTATTCCCATTTCAGCCTTGAAGACCAAGAACCCTTTATCTAAGAGGAGGTCCAATGAGATCGAGAAGGAATCACCATCGTCGTCACCAGCAGAAGACAAGAGGCAGGACGAGAGGCAGGACGAGATGCAGGAAGAGAGGCAGGATGGTGGGTATAGGCTACACTGACCTTCTTTCCTTCCTTCCCTTCACCTAAGAACATATGACAATAAGGAAGCTACAAGAGGCCGCGAGACCTACACGTGGTAGTTCCAGTAATAATGTGTTTTGTTACTCCCTCGTGCAGCTATGTGTATTTGTTATTCTATTTCTATCAACTCGTGTTGTTTTGGTTTGCAGAGGTGGAGACGCAAGCCACGGAGTTTCCCAGAAAGCCGCCGCGGGACAACGCAGACGTCAATGGAGCAGCAGCCTCGCTCGACAAGGCTCAGGAGATGTGCCGTAAGTGTTGCTTCCCTTGCCCTCCCACACACAAAGCCCCATTCACATCTTCACGCCTCTCCACATCATTGCATCGCCACATAATAACATAAGAAAATATAGAAGCAACAAGAGGCCGCGAGACCTACACGTGGTAGTTCCTGCTACTTAACACTACCTACATCCACCTTTCATCCCCATGCATGAAATGATCTAGCCTCCTTTTAAAATTATTCTAGCATGCAATTATTCTAGCCTCGTCATATATGCATGCCCATCCCTCCTTTTCCTTTCTAGCCTCCCACAATTCGCCCTTTTTTTTTTCTAACTTAACTTCTACTGTGCCAAGTGCCGCGTGGTGGTTTGTAAATTATCTAGCCTCCTTTTAAAATTATTCTAGCATGCAATTATTCTAGCCTCGTCAATATATCCACGCTCATCCCTCCTTTTCCCTTCCAGCCTCCCACTTGGCCCTCCTTAACTTCTACTGTGCCAAGTGCCGCGTGGTGGTGTGTCGGGATTGCACGGTGGTCGCGCACAGTCACAGCGACAACCACCAAGTCCTCGACACTCTGGACGCCCTGGCCACGCTACGCTCCGACGCGGCGACGATGCTGCGACACTACACCTTACTGGATACCATGCACGCCTCCCTCACCGGCATCTATCGCAGGTTTACGGTCATGGTGAGTGTGATGCTGATGATTTAACCCCTTGAAACCCATAACGTAATTTCCATTGTAATTTGGGTACCATTAGATGATTTTTAGTGAATATAAGCAATAATTTATAGATATGACCTTTTAGTATCCTTGTCCACTAGCTAATTTGATATATTCAGTTACTTTTCGTAATTTTATGGCTCGACAACATACGATTTTTTATAGGAAAGGAAAGATCTGGGTGTGAAGGGGTTAAAAAAGAAATAGGGAGAAACTGGTTCACAAATAAGGTGGTAAATGATATTGGAATGGACTCAGTCGTCAGGTAGTTAGTGCGGAGTCAATAGGGAGTTTTAAAAAGAGGCTAGACAATTTCATGACCCATTAAGAACTGTGAAATACTAACCAATACGTCAAGAGGTATATATATATAGTCGTTTAACTTATATCTAATGGTCATGACATCGTAAAAAAAAATACAGTTGCTAATTTCACTGAGTAGCTAGTTTTTTTTGGCACTTGTTTTCGATCAATTATACTTTCTTCTCCCTCCTTCACTCCCCTTAAACAAACCAGTAGTTAATTTCACTCGAATAGTTACTTTTAGCCTTTATTTCGTTCATAACCCCTTCACGCCCAGATCTTTCCTTTGCTATATAAAAAATCAACTGTTATTAGCCATAAAATCACGAAAAGTAACTGAATATACCAAATTAGTTAGTCGAAAAGGATACTAAACAGGTCATATCTATAAAATATTGCTTATAGTCACTAAAAATCGTCTAATGGTACCCAAATTACAATGGACATTACATTCTGTAGTGTTGTCGAGCCATAAAATTACGAAAAGTAACTGAAAATACGAAATTAGTTGGTCGACAAAGATACTAAACAGGTCATAGATATAAAACATTGCTTATAGTCACTAAAAATCATTCGTTCTGCGTCTCAAGGAGCTAATATTTCTCCCTCTTAGCACCGAGACGTTGATATCAACGCTATAGAGAAGCGTCTGGAGGAAGGCAAGTACCTGGCGGAGGCGGTGAAGGAGGCAGAGCAGATGGTGACGTCCTGGACCAACCTACACCAGATACGGGAGTGTGTGAGGCAGTGGGAGGAGCGACAGGACGAGTGGGGTGACCTCGTGTTCCTGGCTTCACGCTGTGCCCTACTGACTGGCATGCATATCCCTTCAGACACCGTATTCCTCAGGTGGGACTGTCTTCGCGCTCTTATTACTCTCTCTCTCTCTTCTCTGATACTTTTACTTTTCTTCCTCCTCCTCCTCCTAGTCAATAACCTTGTGTTGGTACTTGCAAACTGTCTGGATAGGATCGAAGTATCTTATCCTCCTCCTCTTCCTTCCTTCCTCTATCAACCCGTTCGATCCTTTGCTCTACTGACTGGCATGCATATCCCTTCAGACACCGTATTTCTCAGGTGGGACTGTTTTCGCGCCCTTATGAATGGACTCAGTCGTCAGGTGGTCAATGCGGAGTCTATTGGGGTCTTTAAAAGGAGTCTGGATAAATTCATGGATGGGGAAGAGAGGTGGATATAGGTAGAGTTAAGTAACAGGAACTACCTCGTGTAGGTCTCACGCCTCTTATATAGCTTCCTTATTTTCTTATCTTTCTATCTATCCTATCGATTCTTGGCTCAGGAGGGACTGTCTTCGCGCTCTTATAACTCTCTCTCTATCTACCCTATCGATTCTTTGCTCAGGTGGGACTGTCTCGCGCTCTTATAACTGTCCTCTACTACCGTATTGATTCTTTGCTCAGGAGGGACTGTCTTCGCGCTCTTATAACTGTCTCTCTATCTACCCTATCGATTCTTTGCTCAGGAGGGACTGTCTTCGCGCTCTTATAACTGTCTCTCTACCTACCCTATTGATTCTTTGCTCAGGAGGGACTGTCTTCGCGCTCTTATAACTGTCTCTCTATCTACCCTATCGATTCTTTGCTCAGGTGGGACTGTCTTCGCGCTCTTATAACTGTCTCTCTATCTACCCTATCGATTCTTTGCTCAGGTGGGACTGTCTTCGCGCTCTTATAACTGTCTCTCTATCTACCCTATTGATTCTTTGCTCAGGAGGGACTGTCTTCGCGCTCTTATAACTGTCTCTCTATCTACCCAATTGATTCTTTGCTCAGATGGGACTGTCTTCGCGCTCTTATAACTGTCTCTCTATCTACCCTATTGATTTTTTGCTCAGGAGGGACTGTCTTCGCGCTCTTATAACTGTCTCTCTATCTACCCTATTGATTTTTTGCTCAGGAGGGACTGTCTTCGCGCTCTTATAACTGTCTCTATCTACCCTATTGATTCTTTGCTCAGGTGGGACTGTCTTCGCGCTCTTATAACTGTCTCTCTATCTACCCTATTAATTCTTTGCTCAGGTGGGACTGTCTTCGCGCTCTTATAACTGTCTCTCTATCTACCCTATGGATTCTTTGTTCTATCTTAGGTTTGTCCCGATAAACTGTCTCCCTATCTTCCTGTCTCTCTTTCATTGTCTTTTTTCATAAGAACATAAGAAAATAAGGAAGCTACAAGAGGCCGCGAGACCTACACGTGATAGTTCCTGTTACTTAACACTACCTACCTCCACCTTTCATCCCCATCCATGAATTCATCTAGCCTCCTTTTAAAGCTCTCTAATGACTCCCCACTAACTACCTGTCTACAGAGTCCATGCCAATCATTCACCACCCTATTTGTGAACTAGTTTTTCCTTTTCTTATTTAAATCTACGCCTTTCCAGCTTGAATTCGTTACTTCTTGTTTACCCAAAATGTTCAATGCCTTCTCCTTTGTCTTGTCCTCCCTGTCTTCCTGGGTCTTTCATTGTCTTTTTTTCAATGTCTTCGTCTTCTCCTTCGTCTTGTCCTCCCTGTCTTCCGGTCTCTTTCATATATGTCTTTTTCAATGTTTTCTCCTTCGTCTGTCCTCCCTATCTTCCTGTCTCTCTTTCATAGTCTTTTTTCAATGTCTTCAATGTCTTCTCTTCGTCAGGATGGGAAGCTGGGTGATGCCAACGCCGTGGATCCAGCTGAGCCACCTCCTCCAGCCTTACCTGAGGGCGGCCTCTCCGTTCTCCCCTCGCAAGCAACACACGCGAGTGGGTTTCAAGAAGGCCCTGGGATTGCCCTCGCCTCTTCTGGTACGTTGGGTAGGACTAGTCAGAGTGCCAATAGACAGTTCTTAGGTACTTTGGGACTAGTAGGAGGAAGGAAGGCAGGAGGAACAGGGAGGGAAATAAGAACTAAGAAAATAAAGAAGCTACAAGAGGCCGCGAGGCCTACACGTGGTAGTTCCTGTCACCTAACACTACCTACATCCACCTTTCATCCCCATCCATGAACCTATCCAGCCCCTCTAATAGGGTGGGAGGTTGGGTAGGAGGAAGGAAGGCGGGAGGAACAGAAGGGAGATAGGGTGGGAGGTTATCTCTAATGGTTATTTAAACCCTTCACGCCCAGATCTTTCCTTTGCTAAAAAAAAAAAAATGCTGTAAGGCCATAAAATTACGAAAAGTAACTGAATATACCAAATTAGTTAGTGGACAAGGATACTAAACAGGCCATATCTATATTATATTGCTTATATTCACTAAAAATCGTCTAATGGTACCCAAATTATAATGGAAATTACGTTCTGGGTCTCAAGGGGTTAATGGTCTAATGGTTTTTATGAAAGGTAAATGTTATCTAGTGGTAAAGAGTTGTGCTTTTGCTACTGTTGCTTCCCACAGGGGCGGAGCTCGAGTCCAGGAGGAAATATCTTCCGCGGAGGGTCCAGCACGGGCGGCACGGAACCAGCCCTTCCCTTACAACGCCCGGCAGGTGGTTCTCTCCAACCTCATCCCTTACATCATTCTCAACCCGGACATCAGGTGAGCTCCAGCAGCTTGTTGGGCTGCTTAGTTATAACTTTAGTGTGTGTGTGTATTTACCTAGTTGTGTTTTACAGGGCCTGAGCTACACTCGTGTGGTCCCGTCTCCGTATCTACATTTATCCAGTCTTTCTTTCAATTGGTGCACATTATTTGCCGATATCACCTCATTTAGTCCATTCCAAACTGATACATTTCTATGAGGGAAGCTGTACTTCTTTATGTTGTTCAGGCATCTCCCTTTTCCTAGTTGTTTTGTATGTCCTCTTGTGTATCGACCTTCTCTTTATTTCCAAGTCAGTATTTACCTGTGTGTGTGTGTGTGTGTGTGTGTGTGTGTGTGTGTGTGTGTGTGTGTGTGTGTGTGTGTGTGTGTGTGTGCCACCCTTCATGCCTTGGTGTGCTGGCAGGTACTTTGTGCACGTGCGGGGCCCCAGGGACGCGGACCTGACCCTAGTGGTGGTGCCCGTCAACGACCACGCCCGGGACAGCCTCAAACGCCGCCGTAACAACTCCTCGAGGTCTCTGGAAGTGCCGCCTGAGGACAGCTTCCTTCCCTGCTCTGACGCCATCACGCTGGTGGAGCAACAGATGACGTGCGGCGCCTGCAAGACCCGCATCTCCGCCTCCTCCATGCCCCTCGGCCCCTTCTCGGCCCCCGCCATCGTCAAGGTGAGCTTCTCGGATGTCAAAGTTGTGTCCGAGGGCAAGGGACTCCCAGCGGTGAGGGGCGGTGTGAAGCGCGGAGACCTGGTAGTGGAGCAGAGCTGTGGCAAGCGGCCCATACTGACGGTGGCCGTGCGGGACATCGGGGACTTGCCGGCCCTGTCTCTGGGCCACGTCACCTGGGGCCTGGACAGCCTGGCCTGCCTCGTGGGCAGTGAAGACTCAAAGCGGGCAGAGGTCATGGGCTTCCGGGCCAAGATTAAGGCAACGGTGAGGCGCGAGGAGGAGGCCATGTACGACCTGCTGTTTGGCATGGACCTGTGAGCTCCACCACCACCACAGCCTCCAGACACCCGAGGCAGGCCACACCACAGCCTGCAGACACCCGAGGCAGGCCACACCACAGCCTGCAGACACCCGAGGCAGGCCACACCACAGCCTGCAGACACCCGAGGCAGGCCACACCACAGCCTGCAGACACCCGAGGCAGGCCACACCACAGCCTGCAGACACCCGAGGCAGGCCGCACCACAGCCTGCAGACACCCGAGGCAGGCCACAGCAGCAGGTCTTAAGAGTGCTGCATCGAAGTCAATGAACAACAGTGAAATGAAGCAACAATCAGGAAGCCAAGCAGACGGCGTGGTTTGCCGGGTGATGGGAGTTTTTTTTTTTTTTACATCACCAAGGACTGGCCAAGGGCACAACAAAAAAGGTGCTCCATTATAGCCTTTGTGCATCACCTCAAACTGATTGTCTAACATAAGAAAATAAGGAAGCTACAAGAGGCCGCGAGACCTACACGAGGTAGTTCCTGTTAGTTTACACTGCCTGCATCCATCTTTCATTCCCATCCATGAAATTGTCTAGCCTCCTTTTAAAGCTCTCTAATGACTCAGCACTAACTACCTGACAAGTTAGACAACTACCTATACTACCATACTATGACTACCAACTAACTACCTGACAAGACAAGTGTCAGAGTAGGGAAGGCAGACCATTAGAAGGTAGTAGAGTACCATAGAGGGTGGCACGTAGGGACATACAGGGAGATTAACATTTCATCTTTCATATGATAGAAAACTCTCAATGAAATGACTGGTGTTACTGGAGACACAGGGAGATAGGCAGGACAGACTCAACAATGTACGACCCTGCGATGATCCCTAAGACCCCTTCCCACCTTGGTTTGGACTGGTAGTTAAGGTAGTATTAAGAGACGCCTTAACAACCATCATTTGAAAATACTAATGAGTCACACGATTACAGAGAATTATATTGCAGAAATTCTATCTTAAATAAACTAATAAATGTATGCATTTGAATTTTTTTTTAATCTCGGCCAGAAATACGATGATAAGATTAACCCCTTGAGACCCAGAACGTAATTTCCATTGTAATTTGGGTACCATTAGATGCTTTTTAGTGAATATAAGCAATATTTAATAGATATGACCTGTTTAGTATCCTTGTCCACTAACTAATTTGGTATATTTAGTGACTTTTCGTAATTTTTTGGCTAACAACGGACAATTTTATATAGCAAAGGAAAGATCTGGGCGTGAAGGGGTTAATGTAAATAAGTGTCATGTGATGGAAATTGGAAAAAACTAAGAGATATAAATGGCCATATAAAATGGTAAATGAAATAATTGCAAAGGTTCAGGAAGAAAAGGACCAGGGAGTGATAATGCAGAATAACCTACAACCAGAAAAACATACAAATAAAATATTTGGAGATACATACAGGATGTTAAAGAATATTAGAGTGGCATTTCATTACATGGACACAAATATGATAATTACTAAAGATAATTACTACAATGATCCGACCAAAAATGGAATATGCTGCCATTGTAGGGTCCCCATATAAAAAAAAGCATGTGAAAAAGTTGGAGAGGCTACAGAGAATGGCAATCAAGATGGTACCCAAGCTAGAAGAACTTTCTTATGAGGTAAGGTTGAAGGAAATAAAGTTACCAACACTCAAGCAGAGAAGAGAAAGAGGAGACTTAATAACAATTTTTAAGCTGATAACTAAAATGGAAGAAACAGACAATGAGAGACTACTGACTCGGAAACAAAGAGAAGGTCGCTACACAAGAGGACATACAAAACAACTAGGAAAAGGGAGATGCCTGAACAACATAAGGAAGTACAGCTTCCCTCAAAGAAATGTAGAAGTTTGCAATGGACTAAATGAGATGATATCGGCACATAAGAATTAATCATACATGGTTTATGACACAGACTCTAGGAAGATGAAACACAATACTTGCAAAAAGCACAGCCTTTATATATCACAATCTCTGCTGTATAAACGTAGCTTAAAGTAATATTCATAGTAATATTATATAAATGTCTTCGGAATATCAACAGTTCACAGTAGGTTCACAGTAGGTTCACAGTATTACTAGGCCAACAATACGAGGCCGTGAAGCCATGGGTCGAATCTAGCTTATCACACACACACACACACACACACACACACACACACACACACACACACACACACACACACACACACACACACACACACACACATACACACATACTCTCACACTCTCACACACACACACTCACACACACACACACAACAAGACATTAACAAATCATATGGAGGAGAAAGAGAAGGTAGATGATGAAAGTAGCAGTGGAGATAGTAGTAGTAGTAGTAGTAGTAGTAGGGGTTAAGTAGAAGTTACAGCTGTAGTAGTAGTAGTAGTAGTAGTAGTAGTAGTAGTAGTAAGTAGTAGTAGTAGTAGTAGTAGTAGTAGTAGTAGTAGCAGTAATGGTTAAGTAGAAGTTACAGCTGTAGTAGTAGTAGTAGTAGTAGTAATGGTTAAGTAGAAGTTACAGCTGTAGTAGTAGTAGTAGTAAGTAGTAGTAGTAGTAGTAGTAATGGTTAAGTAGAAGTTACAGCTGTAGTAGTAGTAGTAGTAGTAGTAGTAGTAGTAATGGTTAAGTAGAAGTTACAGCTGTGGTAGTAGTAGTAAGTAATAGTAGTAGTAATGGTTAAGTAGAAGTTACAGCTGTAGTAGTAGTAGTAGAGGTTAAGTAGGAAGTTATAGCTGTAGTAGTAGTAGTAGAGGTTAAGTAGGAAGTTATAGCTGTAGTAGTAGTAATGAAAGGTTTAAGAAACAGACAACAAGAATAAGGATAATAACAATACCTGAATAACAATGTAGGACTTGATAGGACACCTGTTGATAGGATACCCCAGCCTAGGACACCTGTTGATAGGATACCCCAGCCTAGGACACCTGTTGATAGGCGGCAGTACTATTCCTTCGCCAGGCTAACACCACCACCACCAGCACCGCCAGCACCGCCATACCCACCAGCACAGCCCACACCACCACGCTAGCCACAGGTGAGGTGAGGAAGAAGAGGAGGGTCTTCATCTGGGAGGCGAGGTCTGGTGTCATGTTGGCCTGGACCTCAAACCACAGCATTGGCAGGTACACTTCAGGCACTTTGCTTAACATGCTGCAAGGAAATAGGGACAAACTGGGTCACAAATAGGGTGGTAAATGATTGGAATAGACTCAGTTGTCAGGTACTTAGTGCGGAGTCAATAGGGAGTTTTAAAAGACAGGCTAGACAGTGTTATCGATGGGGATGAAAGGTGGATGTAGGTAGTGTTTAGTAACAGGAACTACCACGTGTAGGTCTCCCAGCCTCTTGTAGCTTCCTTATTTTCTTATATTCTTAAGAGCCATTGAACAGTCATAGTAAGGTTGAATAAAGACAGGTGACCTCAGAGCAATAAGACAAAGAGCTCACCTGATTGAAGGGTTGGGCGTCAGGTGAATGTTGATTTGCAGCTTGACGGAGACAGCGGCCGGCACCCCGACACCCTGTAACCCATGGTAGGGAGATCAAAGCAGGGGCACCACATGACACGGTAATCATGGCTGGGCCACCACATGACAGGGTAATCATGGCTGGGCCACCACATGACAGGGTAATCATGGCTGAGCCACCACATGACAGGGTAATCATGGCTGAGCCACCACATAACAGGGTAATCATGGCTGGGCCACCACATGACAGGGTAATCATGGCTGGGCCACCACATGACAGGGTAATCATGGCAGGGGACATGGCAGATAATAACATATATAATAACATAAAATAGATAATAACATATAAGAAGTCAATAATGGAAGGCAAGAAACCCTTCCCCCACACACTCACCGGCACAACATCCAGGTAGAAGGAGTGATTCTTCTCGTCCGGCGCCAAACCGTCTACGCCGTCCAGCAGGAAGGGGTCGCCGGCGTAGAAGTGAGGGAAGGACACGAAGGCCGGCGCTCCCATGCGGCAGGACTCCGCATTGAGAAGACCTACGACACACACACACACACAGTATTATCATGTGTAGATTGAAGTGTTTGTGTCATGACTGTTATCTCACGACCTATCATAAATCCTGGCGTAGTATATACCAAGGCCAAGGAAAAGGGCCTATTCCCTTAGCCTTGGTATATACAGGCAGCCAGAGCTGGGCAGTATTTAAATACATTTGTGTATTTATAACTGTATTTAAAAATACATTGGTATTCATGTATTTAAATACTCATAATATAAAAATGTAAATACATTTTTATCAGTTAATTTGGCCATAAACCCGTCCAACTATCTGGCAGCCCTGATGTTACAGTGAACCAGGGTTTTCACTTTAAAAGAAATTTCCTTATTTTAAGGAAATTTTGGCCTGAGAAGGAATGTTAAAACTTGTGTGTATGTAAAATGTATTTACAAATGTATTTAAATACAATTGATGTATTTAGTATTTAAATACAATCGTAAAATGAATTTAGCATTTGGTATTTAGATACATTTCTCCCATGTATTTAGTATCTAAATACAGTACATTCAATGTATTTAGTGCCCAACTCTGACAGGCAGCCTCGGGGACGTACCCATAGGGGCGCAGGTGCCGCTGACGCAGTAGCACTCGTTGCCGGGGACGGTGGAGCCATTGGCGAAGGTGTGATTCGTGCCCCAGTAGCGGTAGGCGGACAGACCCGCGTCACGCACCTCCTCCTTGAAGAACAGCTTGGCGCTCCTTTAGAAGGGATTAGAACACTGTCAGTCAGCCTCACAACACCCCCTGATGCCCCTACTGTCAACAACACTGTCAGTCAGCCTCACAACACCCCCTGATGCCCCTAACGTGAACAACACTGTCAGTCAGCCTCACAACACCCCCTGATGCCCCTAACGTCAACAACACTGTCAGTCAGCCTCACAACATCCCCTGATGCCCCTAACGTGAACAACACTGTCAGTCAGCCTCACAACACCCCCTGATGCCCCTAACGTGAACAACACTGTCAGTCAGCCTCACAACACCCCCTGATGCCCCTAACGTCAACAACACTGTCAGTCAGCCTCACAACACCCCCTGATGCCCCTAACGTCAACAACACTGTCAGTCAGCCTCACAACACCCCCTGATGCCCCTAACGTCAACAACACTGTCAGTCAGCCTTACAACACCCCCTGATGCCCCTAACGTCAACAACACTGTCAGTCAGCCTCACAACACCCCCTGATGCCCCTAACGTCAACAACACTGTCAGTCAGCCTCACAACACCCCCTGATGCCCCTAACGTCAACAACACTGTCAGTCAGCCTCACAACACCCCCTGATGCCCCTAACGTCAACAACACTGTCAGTCAGCCTCACAACACCCCCTGATGCCCCTAACGTCAACAACACTGTCAGTCAGCCTCACAACACCCCCTGATGCCCCTAACGTCAACAACACTGTCAGTCAGCCTCACAACACCCCCTGACGCCCCTAACGTGAACAACACTGTCAGTCAGCCTCACAACACCCCCTGATGCCCCTAACGTCAACAACACTGTCAGTCAGCCTCACAACACCCCCTGATGCCCCTAACGTCAACAACACTGTCAGTCAGCCTCACAACACCCCCTGATGCCCCTAACGTCAACAACACTATAGTCGTCACTGCACTAATATTGCTGAGTGTATGTATGCCTATATATACTGGCACGGTAACATTCTACCCTCAACACTATTGTCGCCACTGCACTAATGTCACCAGGTGCCATATATTACAAATGTTAGCATCACTACAGACTTGTATGTGCCACTAAAGAGGCCTAAACAGTAGTTTATAGTTATGTACTACCTGTCTTCAGTGGCACATAAAAGTCTGTAGTGATGCTAAAATTTGTAATATTCGCCTGAAAAATTCGCCTGGCGACATTAGTGCACTGGTTGTTAGTGGAGGTTGTTAAATTAATCCCTCGCCATACTCACATACAAAGGTCGGAGCTGAAGAACACCTGGTCTTGGCGGCTGAGGTGCGGCGAGAACATTTCCCCGGCCGAGCCCGTCACCTCGTTGCAGGGCGGCGTGTAGAAACTTGTACTGTTGAGTCCGTCCCAGTTGTCAATCCTCCCTGCGACGCCCGAGGATGTCACGACGGGAAGGAAGAATGTAACAGTTTGTGACACGCCATTCAGACATTTTCCTTTTCCTCTCATGACTATCAACAGGTAAGGTAAAGATGGGGGCATACGCTAAGCTGTGCATGGCCTCGGTGCTCATCTCCGTGTCATTAGCCCTTAGAGCCTGTGGTGGGTGAGGACCCGTTACCCCGGGACACAGGGCTAGTGTGACACCCGGGTTACCACAGTTACCTTTCCCAGGATGGCCCAGGTACCCATTTATCAACCCCGAAAGGAAGGATGAACAGCTGGGTTGGCTGGTCGCCGACTTGCCCTGGCCTGGATTCGAACTAGGGCCCGCAGATCAGTGGCCAGGCACGCTAGCCACTGCACCACGGAGGCGACAATTTACAATGACTATCAACAGGGGTTACTACAATGAACCATTAGGCCACTCCCTTGACTTACCCAGGTTATCCAGAGTGTCCTGTCCCGTCATCATGTTGAACACTCCATCATAGGTCAACGACAGGTTACGCTGCACACACACACACACACACACACACACACACACACACACACACACACAGGTTAAATCAGATCAATCAATAATATAAACACATACACAGGTTAAATCAAATAACACAAATACATATAAACACACATCACCATTCCATTCCTTCCCTTAAGATCATATGAACATAAGGAAGCTACATGAGGCTGTGAGAACTACACGTGGTAGTTAATTAACACTACCGTACCTACATCCACCTTTCATCCCCATCCATGAAATTGTCCAGCCTCCTTTAAAAACTCCCTACTGACTCCGCACTAACTACCTGGCTACCTGATTGGCTGAAACAGGGACTTCTAATCATTGTAACTAAAAAATGACTCCAGATTCGTGTTCAGCATGCCCGAAAACTGCTAGGAATAAATTTTCAAGCAAATCTATTTTTCAAAAAATAGATTTGCTTGAAAATTAGTTCCTAGCAGTTTTCGGGCATGCTGAACACGAATCTGGAGTCAGTTTTTAGTTACAATGATTAGGAAGTCCCTATTTCAGCCAATTCACAATGACATGATGCTTCCAGATATTCCTTAAAAATCACAAATTAGACAAAACTTACTACAAGACATAAAAATAGTAGTGTGGTATTATAAGTGTGTGTACTTATAATTATAGTATAAATACAATGGTTTTGGTGAGTACTAGTAATACAAACTGTGATGTTTTAGCATGTTTGAGTGACTTATTATTGTGTGGAGGGGCTGGAGGTAACCATCGGCTAATTCGGACTTTCGGCTAATTCGACCCAGGTCTGTCCCCAACTAGTTCGAATTAGAGTGTTTACTGTATACTACTACTACTACTACTACTACAACAATACTACTACAACAATACTACTACTACTACTTCTACAACAATACTACTACTACTACTTCTACAACAATACTACTACTACTACTACTACTACATCTACTACTACTACAACAATACTACTACTACTACTTCTACAACAATACTACTACTACTACTTCTACAACAATACTACTACTACTACTACTACAACAATACTACTACTACTACTACTACAACAATACTACTACTACTACTACTTCTACAACAATACTACTACTACTACAACAATACTACTACTACTACTACTACTACTTCTACAACAATACTACTACTACTACTACTACTACAACAATACTACTACTACAAAGTCTGTTTTTTCTCACCTTATAAAACCAGGCAAACTTTTCGAACTGAGCGACCGGCGAGTCCTTCAAGAATGGCATGAGGAAGTGGTAGGAGCCATTCTTTGCCACTATGTTCGCCTGGGCCCAGTCAAGCAGTGGGTCCTGAAGGAATAATAATAATAAATAATAATAATAATAATAATAATAATAATAATAATGATAATAGTAATAATAATAATAATAATAATAATAATAAATAATAATAATAATAATAATAATAATAATAATAATAATAATGTTTAGTTTCACCTGAAGGCATACAATAAAAAAAAAAACAATTATACAATCAATAGTAAATTAACTTAGCCCCTTCACGCCTAGATCTTTCCTTTGCTATAAAAAATTGTATGTTCTTAGTTTTTATAATTAGGAAAAGTAACTGAATATACCAAATTAGTTAGTGGACAAGGATACTAAACAGGTCATATCTATTAAAACATTGCTTATAGTCACTAAAAATCGTCTTATGGTACCCAAATTATAATGGAAATTACGTTCTGGGTCTCAAAGGGTGAAGTACTAAAGCATATGAAAGATAATATTTATATACATGTAGGCAAGTGAAGTGAAGAGAAGTGGCAAGATACCTGAAGTGACAAGGTTATTTGTAGGGCAGAAGTGAATTTATTGATATCACGCTTAGAAAAAAATCAAGTAGGTAACTCAAATTACTATACAGAGTGTATTTAAACCCTTCAATTTTTTAGCCTTTTCGGTTATTCTCTTATTCGGTTATTCAAGAGTACTATTTGTAGGACACGATGGATTGATTTAATGCCATAAGGGGAAATGTGCCAGCCATCAGAGGTCATATGGCACTATGGCAAAGCATAAAAAGTGGAGGGGTTAGAGAGAAAGAGTGACACGGTGAGGGAAGGGGAGAGGAACGGCATGTTACAGCAGGATGGTTAGATCAGAGGAAGGATGGATCTCTCTCTCTCTCTTACCTGCACTCCATCAAACAAAAGCTTCCTGGCAGTGGTGGTGACGGTGAGCTGTTCTTTCGTAATCTTAAATATTTTATCCAGGAAGTAGAGGGACAGGGGGGAGTTTCTCATGCTGTAGGTGGAGGCCTGACGGAGACACAGAAGGGATACAATTACATCACGGCTGGGTGTTTAATGTATTCATCTATGTAGTTGTATTTTACAGGGCCTGAGCTACACTCGTATGGCCCTGTCTCCGTAGCTACATTTTATCATTCATCCTTAGTGCTTACTGTAGGGGGAAGCCACCACCCTGACCCTGGGACGCGGGTCACAAACCCCCGGCTAACACCTGGTACCCATTCACTGCTGGGTGGACAGGGGCTTGGGTTTTTTAAGGAAACAGCTCATCTATTTCCGCTCCGCCTGGCGATCGAACCCGAGACTTCTCGGTTGTGAGCCAAGCGTGCTACCTCTACACTACGGAGTACCCAATGTACCGTTGTGTGTGTGTGTGTGTGTGTGCGCATATGTGTATGTGTGTGTGTGTGTGTGTGTGTGTGTGTGTGTTTACATGTATTTTACTCCAACGTCTCATCTTTTCAATCAACAACTTCTACATTATCTCTCTCCTTTCTTCCTTCAATCATATAATTTTCTGTCTCTGTCACTCTCAGTCACTCTCTGTCTCACTCTCTCTCTCTCTCTCTCTCTCTCACTTACTTACCCTACTTATATTACTTTTTACTACTTTACTTTTACTACTTTCTCTCTCACTCTCACTCTCTCTCTCTCCTACCACAGGGATGGTGTTGAGGGTGATGATGGTGTCTTCCTGTGAGAGGCCCCCTGACGCCTCCTGGTCCCACACCCACCACCGCTGCTGCAGGTAAGTCACCGTGGCGTTGTCGTGGAAGCTCACGTTGTGTTTCTCATGGTATTCCCTGTCATAAGAAGGAAGAAATGGGCTATGTACCTGTCATAAGAAGGAAGAAATGGGCTACGTACCTGTCATAGAGAAGGAAAAAATGGGCTATGTACCTGTCATAAGAAGGAAAAAATGGGCTATGTACCTGCCATAAGAAGGAAGAAATGGGCTATGTACCTGTCATAAGAAGGAAGAAATGGGCTACGTACCTGTCATAGAGAAGGAAGAAATGGGCTATGTACCTGTCATAAGAAGGAAGAAATGGGCTATGTACCTGTCATAGAGAAGGAAGAAATGGGCTATGTACCTGCCATAAGAAGGAAGAAATGGGCTATGTACCTGTCATAAGAAGGAAGAAATGGGCTATGTACCTGTCATAAGAAGGAAGAAATGGGCTATGTACCTGCCATAAGAAGGAAAAATGGGCTATGTACCTGTCATAAGAAGGAAAAAATGGGCTATGTACCTGCCATAAGAAGGAAGAAATGGGCTATGTACCTGCCATAAGAAGGAAGAAATGGGCTATGTACCTGTCATAAGAAGGAAGAAATGGGCTATGTACCTGCCATAAGAAGGAAGAAATGGGCTATGTACCTGTCATAAGGAAGAAATGGGCTATGTACCTGCCATAAGAAGGAAGAAATGGGCTATGTACCTGTCATAAGAAGGAAGAAATGGGCTATGTACCTGACATAAGAAGGAAGAAATGGGCTATGTACTTGCCATAAGAAGGAAGAAATGGGCTATGTACCTGACATAAGAAGGAAGAAATGGGCTATGTACCTGACATAAGAAGGAAGAAATGGGCTATGTACCTGTCATAAGGAAGAAATGGGCTATGTACCTGACATAAGAAGGAAGAAATGGGCTATGTACCTGACATAAGAAGGAAGAAATGGGCTATGTACCTGACATAAGAAGGAAGAAATGGGCTATGTACCTGTCATAGAGAAGGAAGAAATGGGCTATGTACCTGCCATAAGAAGGAAGAAATGGGCTATGTACCTGTCATAAGGAAGAAATGGGCTATGTACCTGACATAAGAAGGAAGAAATGGGCTATGTACCTGCCATAAGAAGGAAGAAATGGGCTATGTACCTGTCATAAGAAGGAAGAAATGGGCTACGTACCTGTCATAAGAAGGAAGAAATGGGCTATGTACCTGTCATAAGAAGGAAGAAATGGGCTATGTACCTGCCATAAGAAGGAAGAAATGGGCTATGTACCTGTCATAAGAAGGAAGAAATGGGCTATGTACCTGTCATAAGAAGGAAGAAATGGGCTATGTACCTGTCATAAGAAGGAAGAAATGGGCTATGTACATGTCATAAGAAGGAAGAAATGGGCTATGTACCTGTCATAAGAAGGAAGAAATGGGCTATGTAATGTAATAAGGAGCTGACCTGAATACCTAACCTTAACCCAGAGGTCGGCAACCCAGAATTCGAGAAGAGCCTGTCGTGTACACTTTAGCTAAACATGGGTTACACCAGACGCTATGTTCGCACACAAGTTTATTGATATGGTAAGAGGTCCTATAATTAAACTTGGCAAAAACGCAGTGCTGATGGAGCCGCAGTGTATATTATGAATGCAAATTACGAAATATTAAAATGTTCCTCTTATTACCTCTTACTAATAAAGTAGGAATAGATCTATAGACTAAAAAATAAAGGAAAATGCATGTAATAATAATAATAATAATAATAATAATAATAATAATAATAATAATAATAATAATAATAATAATAATAATAATAATAATAATGACAAGAATTCATCTCAATATTTTCTTCGGTAGTTCCTAGGTCACATACACTATTGTACTGGGGTTATCTATGCCACTATTTTATCTTATTTTTTATCTTATCTTTTATTATTATTTTTGTTATGATAATTTGGAGATTTTTAAGTAGGTGGCATGAGTCGCACAGGTCTCTTGAAAAAGCCGCAGGTTGCCGATCGCTGCCCTAACCCCTTGAGACCCAGAGCGTAATTTCCATTGCAATTTGGGTACTATTCGATGATTTTTAGTGAATATAAGCAATAATTTATAGATATGACCTGTTTAGTATCCTTGTCCACTAACTCATTTGGTATATTCAGTTACTTTGCGTAATTTTATGGCTCGAAAACATACAATTTTATATAGCAAAGGAAAGATCTGGGGGTGAAGGGGTTGATGTCTCATGCTGAAAATTATGCCTATGTTTACCTGATAATATGGTTAGCTATGAATTTTTCAATCTAACTAACTAACATACAGTGCATTTTTTGACATCATAACTGGGCGACCAAAATGTCTCCCAGTGATGAAAAACTGTCGCCCAGTAAGAACAATGTTCAGCTACTGGACGACAAGATATTTATTCATAAAATCCTTCCTGGATACAATGGTTCATCATATCTGTGTGTGCTACCTAGATCCAGAAGTGCATTCATATTACTGCATAATTATGATCTTTATTTATACATTACATACAAAAGAGGGAAGTTGACGTATCCAAAAAACTATATTTGAACAGATATGCCTACTACCTTTCTGGATATCCAAAGAATGTCGCCCAGTAAAATGTGCTTAAAAAACGCACTGCTAACCTAGCTAACTAACTGTCTAACTATTCTCATGCTTCGTCACCCACCTCCAAACGTAAGGGCCGACCTCCTGTAGGATTGGCTTGGCCCCTTCCTTCACCTCCTCCGGGTTGGTCAGGTTGAACACGTGAAGTCTTAGGGACAGAGGGACCGGGGTTGATTTCCACATGCCGTAAGCCCTTGAGCCCTCCTTGATCGCTAGTTCCTGTGGGAGGGAGTAGTGATAGAGGTCTTGGTGGTGGTGGTTGTGGTTGTTGTTGTTGTAGAAGTGGTAGTAGTAGTGGTGGTGGTAGTGGTGGTGGTAGTAGTAGTAGTAGTAGTAGTAGTAGTAGTAGTAGTAGTAGTAGTAGTAGTAGTAGTAGTAGTAGTAGTAGTAGTAGTAGTAGTAGTAGTAGGAGGAGGAAGAGGAAGAGGAGGAGGAGGAGGAGAGGATGTGGTGCAGTAGAGGTCTATAGGAAACGACTTGGAGGAGGAGGAGGAGGAGGAGGAGGAGGAGGAGGAGGAGGAGGAGGAGGAGGAGGAGAGGATGTTGAACCGTGGAGGAAACGACTTAGGAGGAGGAGGAGGATATTATTAAACACCACGATTCCAAGAATCTTTCAAGGCCTTCATACGAGAGAGCGAGAGAGAGCGAGAGAGAGCGAGAGCGAGAGCGAGAGCGAGAGAGAGCGAGAGAGAGAGAGAGAGAGAGAGAGAGAGAGAGAGAGAGAGAGAGAGAGAGAGAGAGAGAGAGAGAGAGAGAGAGAGAGAGAGAGAGGGGGGGGGGCGGCCAATGGCATTACCCAGCAAGTATGGAAACATTATTTGTCTACCAATTTATACAGTCACCTATCTACTCTATTCACATGGCACTCTATTAATATACAAACAATCTATCTATTTAACCATATATCACTATATACCAAACTATCTATTTACATTTCAACTAAGAATCTGGAGGTATCATCTTCTAACTCACACCTCACACACTCCTTTTCTCTTTGTCTGTATCCCTTGCAGTCTCTCTCTCTCTCTCTCTCTCTCTCTCTTTCTCTCTCTGTGTGTGTAGACTTGTATAGTAAGTTACTTTCCTCACACATACATCCTACTAACCCCTTGAGACCCAGAAAGTAATTTCCATTGTAATTTGACCATTAGATGATTTTTAGTGAATATAAGCAATGTTTTATAGATATGACCTGTTTAGTATCCTTGTCCACTAGCTAATTTGGTATATTTAGTCACTTTTCGTAATTTTATGGCTTACAACAGACGGATTTTACATAGCAAAGGAAAGATCTGGGTCTCAAGAGGTTAACAATGAAGAATCTGGAGGGATCATCTAACCTGACGAAGGGCGTAATTGAGAAGGGCGTGATAGCCTCCAGCCAGCATAGTCACGCCCAACACCATCGCTAAGGCCGCCACCACCACCACTGCTATCTCACAACCTCGCAAGGGCCGGAACCGTGACAGTGTCGGGGTGACAGCTTCTGCATCGTCACCACCTTCTTCGTGTTGGTCCACTGACTCATTCCGCCTCTTCTCGCTGGTTCCTGCCGGGGAGATGATATGGGTATGCTTAGAAGACATGGTTGCGGATATAGTGGAGTTATTTGGCCTTTTCTCGCTGGTTCCTGCCGGGGAGATGGTATGAGGATGCTTAGAAGACATGGTTGGGTTTACCTATAGTGGAATTCTGCCTCTTCCCGCTGGTTCCTGCCCGGGAGATGGTATGAGGATGCTTAGAAGACATGGTTGAGGATATGGTGGAACAGAGGACTCCAGTAGACTTATGGTTGGTGGTTCAAGGCTTGTTATTGACATTTGTTATCAGGGGAGAGAGAGCGAGTGATTAACCTGAGATCTGATAGCAAGCACGTCAGGGCATCGCTATCTGGTGGTGTTTGCTCGATGCTCTTGGTGATATGACGGAATCAGCCACGAAATTGAAGATAGAGAGTGAGGGGATAAAAATAAGTATGTAGAAAATAGAGTAGGTAGATAAGTTGATAAGAAAGAAAGATAGAAAGTTGATTAGACAAATATTAATAAAAAAGAATTGGATAGAGTGAGGGGAAATTAAATACGTACTAGAAAATCGATAACATAAGAAAATAAGGAAGCTACAAGAGGCCGGGACACCTACACATATTAGTTCCTGTTACTGAAGAACATAAGAACATAAGAAAATAAGGAAGCTACAAGAGGCTGGGACACCTACACATGTTAGTTCCTGTTACTGAAGAACACAAGAACATAAGAAAATAAGGAAGCTACAAGAGGCCGCGAGACCTACACGTGGTAGTTCCTGTAATCTGTATAAGAGAAAAAATAAATAAATATGTAGCAAATAGAGTAGGAAGTAGATAAGTAGATAAGAAAGAGAGATAGAAAGTTGATAAGAGAAATAAGGACTAGGAACTCCCTTTTACTTGTGGTGAGCTGAAGTTTTGGTTATTTATAGTTTTCTTGAGAAGCTTGAAGGGTGAGGATTAGTGACATTAGGAGGAGGTCACGAGGGAGATAATGTGGATGTGAGTCATGGATTCTGGTAAGGCACATGACGAGGCGCGATGACTCACACACACACACACACACACACACACACACACACACACACACACACACACACCACAGCACAGCACAAAGAACTATCAACAGTGGAGTGCATACAGTGAAACGGAAACCAAGGGCGGATTCCATATCTACAACCAGACCAAAAATAGGGAAAAAATAGGAAAAGGAATAGGAAATAGGAAAAATATAGGAAAGAAATAGGGAAAAACTGGTTCACAAATAGGGTGGTAAATGATTGGCATGGACTCAGTAGACAGGTAGTTAGTGTGGAGTCATTAGAGAGCTTTAAAGGGAGGCTTGATAAATTCATGGATGGGAATGAAAGGTGGATGTAGGTAGTGTTAAGTAACAGGAACTACCTCGTGTAGGTCTCCCAGCCTCTTGTAGCTTCCTTATTTTCTTATGTTCTTAAATAGTGTGTGTCATGATGGTCTGGGGTCTTGCTTGACTACTTTGCCTAATACGTAGACTCAGTCATGAGGTAGTTATTGTGAAGTCAATAGGGAGTTAACATAAGAACATAAGGAATCTACAAGATGCCGTGAGGCCTACACATAGTAGTTCCTGTTACTTAACACTACCTGTATAGTTAACCATAAACGCGAATTTCGTCCATTATTAACATTAAATGACGGGATTATCAACCCTATGGAAGGCCGAGGAAGGGTAAATAATCAATCAATCAATCATTGGGGGCATACGCCGGGGGCTCGTCGCCTCGCCCACCCTACGACGCCACTCCCGGGGGTCACCACGCGCGAGTTCCCATGCAGGCTCCTTTCCCATACCAAGCAGCTCTCGACAAGAAACATCAACTTGCCCCAGCCACGAGCCTTGTGGGCGCCCCCTTGGCCTCCTCCACGCCGGATTGTCTCTTACAGATACAACCCGATGGGAAGGATCGGTTTCAGGGTAGCGTGCCACATGCCCATATAGCCGAAGTTGGCGCTGACGGACTATGCAGGTAATAGGCCTCGACTCAGTCTCACGGTGCAATCGCTGATTTGACATGTAATCATCCCAGCGATACCCCATGATTCTGCGAAGACACTTATTACCAAAGGCATTGATTCGTCTCTTCAAGTCACTATTTAGTGTCCATGTCTCACAACCATAGAGTAAGACAGGGATCACAAGCGACTTGAAGATCCGGATCTTTGTCCTTCTGCACAGGTACCAACAATGCCAAATACTCCTGCTGAGCGAGTCCATAACACCGTGGGCTATGCCAATCCGCCGTAAGACTTCTTGACGTGACCCGCCGTCATTATGGACCGCGCTACCAAGGTATGTAAAACTTTCCAAGATCTCAATGTCCTCGCCACACGCATGAACAGACTAGACTGTACTGCTTCATCTAGTAAGTCTCCAAACACCTGGACCTTGGTCTTGAGCCAGGAGACCTCAAGTCCCAAAGGCTTTGCCTCCACGTGCAGCGCCTTGAGAGCCATCACCAGGACCTCCAGCGACTCGGCAAAGATTACTGCATCATCAGCAAAAACAAGATCAGTGATCTTGGTGTTGCTGACGAATGCTCCACAATCACTTTGATCTACAACCTTGTCCAATACCCAGTCCATACAAGCATTGAAAAGTGATGGGGCAAGGACGCACCATTGCCTCACTCCTGTATTCACAGTAAAGAAGCTGGATACACCTGCCCCACACTTCACAGCACTCTCAGTCCCAGAATACAGACCAGTTATCAAACCAATAGTAATAAACTACCAATAGAGTAAATAAGGAGTATAGTAAAGCACAAACCCGAGAACAGTGACAAAAGGCAGAAATAAGGGGTAGTATTGTTGAACGAGAGGAAAGACGGTGTGGTGTCTCTTATTACGGCAATGGTGTCTGGACCCTTCGAGCGACTACCTTCGAATACTACAGATATACTACCCAGGGTCAATATCAATGGTATCCGGGAAAACCCATATCGTGATCCCAGGTTCGAGTCCAGCGTGCCCGAGAGTAGCTTAGCACCCAAGACCATCCTCCGCTAGTTCACTAACCTAACCTGGACATTTCTGGGTTTTGGGGGTTAGGTTAGTGAACTCTCTTTACTAGGCTAGGTTAGGTTTAGTTTATCTAGATCTTTACTAGATTAGGCCACTTTATTTTTGAGGAACTTCTTTTTTTTTTTCCCTTCCCCCGCCACCCAAAACCCCACTTCCCGCCCAGGTCCTGTGTGTGTTGGGTAGCGGGGAAGATTATAAGTCAAAAAGGGTTGGAGTTGTTGGTGTGCAGTTTTATCGAGCCCGCTCACTCCTGCGGAATATTAACCAATTTATTTTCTCATTTCTCCTCTAATTAAGCGGCTATTGGTGAGACTTTTTGTTTGTTTTAATTCATTTTAAAGTTCTCTGCATTTTGCTGTATATATTGTAATGTTTCTTAGGCTGTTTTGATGGCTTATTGAATTTTTTTTTTTTTTTTTTTTTTTTTTTTTTTTAATAACTTTAGTAATACCATCTTTTTGTCCTTTACATATCAATTATTTTATTTCTACATCAATTTTAGGAGGATTTCTGTTTGTTTCAATATATTTCGATTTGTCCGCATCGTTTTAGGCATTAAACATGGGCCAAATGAGTTGATTTCTATTTTTCAGATCTTAATCTTGGACTTGTAATTTTGTTACTATTTTGTATCGGTCATATTCTTCCTTGTACTTGAAGTGTGTGAGTTTGTTTGTGTTTGCCAAGCTATTCACACACTCTTTGTGTTTGTGTGCGTTCTGGTACCGTGTAGCTACTTCATGTGCTTAGGGGAGAAAAACGGCTAACTCAGTGCTTTAAAATGTTACGTTACCTTAACAAAAACACAAAACCGACTTTTTTACTGCTACTCCAAACTAGGATCTGTTACTGTTTTTACGCTACACCATGCACGTAGTGAGTAACTCATATGATTCCCTATTTTTTAAAGCATTCCTTTAAAAGTGAAATTTTGTGTGGGTAAATAAGGTAAATATTGCGCAGTGAATTCTTCGCCTGTTCACACCTTGAATTTCCTTATTTCTTTGTTATTTTATGGGTTTTTGAGGGTGTGCGTGCTGTATTTATGATCATTTTACATTATCCGTGCTATTTCCTTCATTATTTAGTGTGTATAATGCTTAATGAAGGGACGTGGACTGTGTTGTGGCCTCGGGCGCTGTGTGACGTCACGCAGGCCAGGCGGTGACTCCCTTCCGGGGGGGAAGCGGCCTCTTGCTTATTTTATCAGTGTTATTTTGTCCATTATTAACCTTAAATTACGCGATTACCGACCCTATGGAAGGCCGAGGAAGGGTAAATAAAATAAGGAGTATAGGCTACATCCACCTTTCATCACCATCCATAACACTGTCTAGCCTCCTTTTAAAACTCCCCACTAACTACCCCATGACTGAGTAATGGTGGGTGTGATGGCTGTGGGCTTGTGTGTGTGGTGTGTGTATGGGGCGGGGTAATGGTGGGTGTGATGGCTGTGGGCTTGTGTGTGTGTGTGTGTGTGTATGGGGGCGGGTGTAATGGTGGGTGTGATGGCTGTGGGCTTGTGTGTGTGTGTGTGTGTGTGTATGGGGGGGGTAATGGTGGGTGTGATGGCTGTGGGCTTGTGTGTGTGTGGTGTGTGTGTGTATGGGGGGGGGTAATGGTGGGTGTGATGGCTGTGGGCTGTGTGTGTGTGTGGTATGGGGGGGTAATGGTGGGTGTGATGGCTGTGGGCTTGTGTGTGTGTGTGTGTATGAGGGGCGGGGTAATGGTGGGTGTGATGGCTGTGGGCTTGTGTGTGTGTGTGTGTGTGTATGGGGCGGGGTAATGGTGGGTGTGATGGCTGTGGGCTTGTGTGTGTGTGTGTGTGTATGGGGGGGGTAATGGTGGGTGTGATGGCTGTGGGTGTGTGTGTGTGTGTGTATGGGGCGGGGTAATGGTGGGTGTGATGGCTGTGGGCTTGTGTGTGTGTGTTGTGTATGGGGCTAATGGTGGGTGATGGCTGTGGGCTTGTGTGTGTGTATGGGCGGGTAATGGTGGGTGTGATGGCTGTGGCTTGTGTTGTGTGTGTGTATGGGGAGGGGTAATGGTGGGTGTGATGGCTGTGGGCTTGTGTGTGTGTGTGTGTGTGTATGGGGGGGGTAATGGTGGGTGTGATGGCTGTGGCTGTGTTGTGTGTGTATGGGGGGGGTAATGGTGGTGTGATGGTGTGGCTGTGTGTGTGTGTGTATGGGGCGGGGTAATGGTGGGTGTGATGGCTGTGGGCTTGTGTGTGTGTGTGTGGTATGGGGCGGGGTAATGGTGGGTGTGATGGCTGTGGGCTTGTGTGTGTGTGTGTGTGTGTGTATGGGGCGGGGTAATGGTGGGTGTGATGGCTGTGGGCTTGTGTGTGGTGTGTGGTGTGTGTATGGGGCGGGGTAATGGTGGGTGTGATGGCTGTGGGCTTATGTGTGTGTGTGTGGTGTGTGTGTATGGGGCGGGGTAATGGTGGGTGTGATGGCTGTGGGCTTGTGTGTTGTGTGGTGTATGGGGCGGGGTAATGGTGGGTGTGATGGCTGTGGGCTTGTGTGTGTGTGTGTATGGGGGGGGTAATGGTGGGTGTGATGGCTGTGGGCTTGTGTGTGTGTGTGTGTGTATGGGGAGGGGTAATGGTGGGTGTGATGGCTGTGGGCTTGTGTGTGTGTGTGTATGGGGCGGGGTAATGGTGGGTGTGATGGCTGTGGGCTTGTGTGTGTGTGTGTGTATGGGGAGGGGTAATGGTGGGTGTGATGGCTGTGGGCTTGTGTGTGTGTGTGTGGTGTATGGGGAGGGGTAATGGTGGGTGTGATGGCTGTGGGCTTGTGTGTGTGTGTGTGTATGGGGCGGGGTAATGGTGGGTGTGATGGCTGTGGGCTTGTGTGTGTGTGTGTGTATGGGGCGGGGTAATGGTGGGTGTGATGGCTGTGGGCTTGTGTGTGTGTGTGTGTATGGGGAGGGGTAATGGTGGGTGTGATGGCTGTGGGCTTGTGTGTGTGTGTGTGTGTGTATGGGGCGGGGTAATGGTGGGTGTGATGGCTGTGGGCTTGTGTGTGTGTGTGTATGGGGAGGGGTAATGGTGGGTGTGATGGGTGTGGGCTTGTGTGTGTGTGTCTTGTTTGGGGGAAGGGGGAAGAGAATGGACAAACGCTAGAAATGTACCGGGACATAGAACATAAGAAAATAAGGAAGCTACAAGAGGCCGACAACACAAACACTGATAACAACCGAGCCAGGGAATCAATGGTTAATACTCCAAAAGGGAAGACTGTTCTAGGCCTATTTGAGTAGGTTAGGGATAATGGCAATAATTATAGACCTACCGTAATCATTGGAAGAGGCGCCACCGAGTAAATTTGCAGTCTCCATGTCGTGAGTGAATTCCTTCAGGAGGCGAGGCTTGACAGGGTGGGAGAATGCGTCAAGATTAATAAACACTATTATTAACCCTTTCACTGCTGGATTTAACCTTCTCGCTGCATTAGACTACTATTAAAAGTCTATTGAGTGCGAGTGATCTTGAAAATGTTCGTCAGCTGTACACAAGTATCGACCTTGAAAATGTTCCTCAGCTGTCCACACAAAACGCTCCGCTCCGCTCACCGCCCCACACCAACCACTGTCTTCATATTACACTATTATAGCTTCCCATGCCGTTATCTCTCTATCTCAATATATCTCAAACACTTATTTGCTTCCATGGATATCACACAGACCACTCGATGCCTTGATAACCTTGAGTCAGGCTTATAATACCTATTACAGCTAAGATTTGCCGCTAACACCAACACAGCGATACACAGAGTGACACAAAGGGCGGGTGGTAAAGTCAGCTGTGCGTGTGTGTGTGTGTCTCCCTCATGCACCGCTGCCAGACGTGCACTCAAGGTCATCGCAAACCTCTCCTAACTTCTCATTATAAGAACATAAGAAAATAAGGAAGCTACAAGAGGCCGTGAGACCTACACGTGGTAGTTCCTGTTACTTAACACTACCTACATCCACCTTTCATCCCCATCCATGAATTTATCTAGCCTCCCTTAAAGCTCTCTAATGACCCCGCACTAACTACCAGTCTACTGAGTCCATATTTCCAATCATTTACCACCCTATTTGTGAACCAGTTTTCCCTATTTCTTTTATAAATCTACGCTTTTCCAGCTTGAATCCGTTACTTCTTGTTCTACCCTGTCCTTACTTCTCCATAGATTATCATGTATCACGATTTCCCGAGGATGTTATTTTTAAGTACAGAGTGAATAGCGCGAATAAGTAAGTCATGCAAGGTGTGGGCTGCGGCGAAGGGGGGGCGGAAGGGGGGTGATGGGCGGCGAAGGGGGGCGGAAGGGGGAGGGGTCGGCGAAGGGGGGGCGGAAGGGGGGTGGTGGGCGGCGAAGGGGGGCGGAAGGGGGAGGGGTCGGCGAAGGGGGGGCGGAAGGGGGGGGTGGGCGGCGAAGGGGAGTGATGGGCGGCGAAGGGGAGTGATGGGCGGCGAAGGGGGGGTGGTGGGCGGCGAAGGGGAGGCGGAAGGGGAGTGATGGGCGGCGAAGGGGGGCGGAAGGGGGAGGGGTCGGCGAAAGGGGGGCGGAAGGGGGGTGGTGGGCGGCCAGGAAGTGCAATGGGGACAAAGTGATTAGAGTAAAGAGGGTAACAATAGCTTGCTTCGTCAGACACTTGTGGGTCGTCTGGTTAAAAGGTCATTGACGGGGTGTACCGAGGTCTCTATATAGCCTACTTTTCTTAATTCTAGTTTATGGATTAACCCCTTCACGCCCAGATCTTTTCTTTGCTATAAAAAAAATGCATGTTGTCGAGCCATAAAAGAACGAAAACTAACTGAATATACCAAATTAGTTAGTGGCCAAGGATACTAAACAGGTTATATCTATAAAATATTGCTATATTCTCTAGAAATCGTCTAATGGTACCCAAATTACAATGAAAATTACGTTCTGGGTCTCAAGGGGTTAATAATGCGAACGTGAAAGAAGAATCAAACCCTAAATATAAGATGAGATAATATGTTTATGTTGTCTATACATGATACAAAATTACAATCTTGACGCAGTGGGAGATAAGAACACAAAGGAAACAATGAATTAGAATGTTAGTAGAAGGACCAAAACTAATGATAATGTTTTAGTATAGTATCCTAGTAGGTGAAATAACCAAGGGAAGAGTTGACAAGTCTGTTAACTAAGGAGACGAAGTTTGAAGAGGACCTATGAAGCGATACTAAAACCGTCAAAGGTTATCAGAAGAGCTATGAAGCGATACCAAGCGTCAGAGGTCACAGGAAGAGGACCTATATGAAGCGATAGTAAGCGACAAAGGTCACAAGAAGACCTATGAAGCGATACTAAGCGTCAGAGGTCACAAGAAGAGGACCTATGAAGCGATACCAAGCGTCAAAGGTCACAAGAAGAAGAAGAAAGGTCAGGCCGTCTTCTGGGCCATCACACGACCCTCTTCCTTTTCGCCTTCCTCCTGTGGCAGACGCAGACAGCGAAGGCGCCGAGAGTTCCCAGCACTAGTAGGACGCCTAGAAGGATGTTGACGAAGGGCGTGTTCATGATGAAGAGGAGGGCGTGCAGCTGCCAGGCCAGGTTGTGGGGCATTACCGCCTCCTCCTCAAACCACAGCAGCGGCAGATACACCTCAGTCACGTGCTTCAGGAGGCTGTGGGAGGGAGGGAAGCACAAAGAACATAAGAACATAAGGAAGCTATATAAGAGGCCACGAGACCTACACGTGGTAGTTCCTGTTACTTACTTAAAAACATAAGGAAATAAGGAAGCTACAAGAGGCCGCGAGACCTACACGTGCTAGTTCCTGTTACTTTTAAGAACATAAGAACATAAGAAAATAAGGAAGCTACAAGAGGCTGGGAGACCTACACGTGTTAGTTCCTGTTACTTAAGAACATAAGAACATAAAAAAATAAGGAAGCTACAAGAGGCTGGGAGACCTACACGTGGTAGTTCCTGTTTCTTAACACTACCTACATCCACCTTACATCCCCATCCATGAAGCAATCTAGAAAGAATACAGAGCTGAAAGGTGACAGAGCTACATAAGTGTGTAGTGCTAGTGTTACTTACTCTATTTGTTTGTAAGGAATCACCAACATGTTGATCTGCATTCTGGCCATGACGTGCATAGGGACACCGACCTCCTGACGAGAGAAAGAGAGAGAGAGAGAGAGAGAGAGAGAGAGAGACGAGAAGGAGAGAGAGAGAGAGAGAGAGAGAGAGAGAGAGAGGAGAGAGAGAGAGAGAGAGAGAGAGAGAGAGAGAGAGAGAGAGAGAGAGAGAGAGAGAGAGAGAGAGAAAAATGATGAAATACTAAACATTATATATATCAAAGAATCACTCCATGAATATATTATAATTTATGGTCAAAGGCATCTGTCATCATCATTACAGATTAGTATCATCATCATTACTACTGTTTGTCATATCATTATTAGTCAACAACCTCCCTCTCTCTCTCTCTCTCTTTCTCTCTCTCTCTCTCTCTCTCTCTCTCTCTCTCTTCTTCTCTCTCTCTCTCTCTCTCCTCTCTCTCTCTCTCTCTCTCTCTCTCTCTCTCTCTCTCTCTCTCTCTCTCTCTCTCTCTCTCTCTCTCTCTCTCTCTCTCTCTCTCTCTCTCTCTCTCTCTCTCTCTCTCTCTCTAAGCAAGGTATGGGTCAATAAGGAACAGCTTATCGATATGATAATGGCAAATACACCAATCGCTGCCCTAAACAGTGACACCAGCTCGAACTACCTCACGAGACACCATCGCCCCAGCCTGACGAGACCAACCCATGTATCACTCCTTGCCGTGCTCACCAGGTCGCTCCGACTCCCGTCACGCCCACTCCCACTGAGCAACAAAACACAAATTCTGTTGCTGCACAAAATGACTCGACGCATGCTGCATCGCCTTCAGCAGCGACCACTTCCACCTCATCCCAAGATGCTGCCTCTCCAGCATCACCCCACGTCACAACAGCTCCAGCCTCCACTGAACCTGTACTGACGAACACAGATGAAACAGAAGAACAGTACCCGGACCAGTTGCAGAATGAACCACCTACGACGGAAAACAGAAAACAGAATATCGAGGAAGCAGTGACAAGTCTTGAACAAAAATTTGAGAAAATTATGGAAAAATTACAAACAAAGGACTTGGAAATAGAATTGTTAAACGAAGAAGTAAGTACTGCGTATTCTACAATTAGGAGTTTAAATCAACGGATTAGTGATCTTGAAAAAAGTGTAAACAACACGCGGGATAAAACAGCCAATCCAGACACCCCAGCGCCCTGGAAGGTGACACCTGGAAGGTCCCTCCTGCTAGGGGACACCAACCTGCAACGGGCGCTGCCCTCTGATGTAGAAAACTGCTCCATACGGACCATCAGAGGTGCAAACGTTGACCTACTGAAATGTTGGGTGTCGGAAAAGCTAAACTGGACTCCAGCAAAATGCTTCATATATGCTGGACTGTGTGACCTTCAGAACGATATGGATCCAGTGAGTATTTTGGATCAAATGACAGAACTTATAGGAGAACTTAAAGAAAAGAATGACGGTATACAAATATATATAAGTCAGCTAGCTCCAACGATTATATCAGAGGAATTCCAGGCTAGAATTGCTGATTTTAATGAACATCTCAATAAATGGGGTGAATCCAATGAGATCTCCATCCTAAAGACTGACTTAGATTTTAAATTAGGTACCGGTGAAGTAGACGATATGTGTTATGACTTTGCTAACTCTTCTAACTGTGTTCTAAACAGATATGGTGTAGTCAAACTTTTTAGTACTTTTAGCAGACAATGTCCCTCTTTTAAGCTATCTCCAAAGTGGGACAGCATCAAAAGTAATGTCGGTGCCCCCAACACGAACTATAAAAGAAATGACAACGTGCTCCCAAATGTTAACGGAGGGACGCACACGGCACCACGGGTACCTCCTTCTTATAACCCTGCTGTGCGCCCCCCACCCACTTCGACAACATATGCTCAGGCCGCTGCCTCTCACTTCCCTGTAAGGCACCGCCTCGACCAAACTACTGGGAGGCAGTGGGGCGAGTCGCGTTCGCCTCCTGACTATTCGAGGCTTCGAAGCCCCGAAGCAACATGGCGGACGTCTATGCACAGTGCTGGTGGCAGTGACACCACCTCCCACAATGAACGTAACAACCAACATGAATCCCAGGACCGACGATGGAGGGGCAACTATTTCAGTGTGACATCAAACACACACCGTCACCCGTATTCATACAAAAGCCGTACGCCTACTTCAGCACCTCGGGAGCAAAAACACGACTACTATAATAACTTTACAGATTATAATCGCTCATACAGAAATGACAAGAATGTGACAAGAGATGTTTACTCTACTAAAAAAGTCGGATGTTTCAATTGCGGTGAGTTTAACCATGTTCAGTCAAACTGTAGGTTTGATCACAAGCTCCAGTGCCAACAGTGCTATTCTTTAAGACATAAAACCAAGCTTTGTGGATACTACTTCTGAAATGATGGCGAAGACGTACCTGCCGCTGTTACCCGGGTAAAGGACTGCTTGACTATTGAACACATTAATGCTCAGTCGTTATTATCTAGTCTTGATGATGTTAAATTATTGCTTACTGAGAGAAACATTGATATTTTATGTGTGAGTGAAACATGGCTCCTTCCTCATATTCCAGATAATTTTGTTGATATTTCTATGTATAAAATATTCAGGTAGAATGATATAAATAATATATTCAGGTATAAATGGTAGAGGAGCTGGCGTGTGCATATATGTAAAGAACACTTTAAGTTCTTGTATGATTAACTTAGATATCCCAAGACTGGCTGGTGTAGAGGATGTATGGGTCACTGTGCAGTGTAGAAAACTTCCAGCCATTATCGTTGGATGTGTGTATCGTCACCCTAAAGCTCTGGCGACTTCTTTTAATTATATTGACGACGTTTTTAAGATGATATGCCTACGCAACAAAAAAGTTTTTATTCTAGGGGATTTTAATGACGACATTTTAGACAAGAGAAATAAATTAAGTAAAATAATACAAAATAACCATCTAACGCAAATGGTAAAAGTACCGACAAGGACCACCTCATCATCAGCTACTTTACTGGACTTGATTATCACTAATGAATCTGAATTTATTATATCACATGATGTTTGTCCCTCAAGTTATCGCAGACCATGATCTTATCTCTGCTGTTATAAATGTAAGTAAACCTAGAAAGTCCATTGTTACAAAGACTATCCGTGATTTTAAAAATTATAGTAAAGATACATTTTGTTCACTTCTTCTTAATAACATACATATTATGAACAAGCTATTCTCTACCGATGATGTAGATTATCAAGTGGGAATTTTTAATGAATATTTTTTAGAATGTTTAGACTTGTGTGCCCCTAAGGTAACAAAAGTAATAAAAGGACAATCTACGCCATGGATGAATGACGATGTACGTAGTGCGATCAGTGCTCGTAATGTCCTGCAAAAAGAACTTAAAAATGACGTGAATAATTGTAATTTAAGAGAGCAATATAAAACGGCAAAAAAGCAAGTAAAATCACTCATCAGTAAATCAAAATCAGATCACTACCGTAACCGCCTTTCTGACTCAAGAGGTAACTCTTCTGCCACTTGGAAGATTATCGGGGAAATTGTTCCTAACAAAAAGCGTAAATCAAACACTTACAATTTCGATAATCTCGGTGAAAAAGCTGAGGAGTTCAACGATTTCTTTTCTAAAGTCGGACAAAATACATACAAACGTTCACAGGAACAATTAGAAGATAAAGATAATCTATTCCCTCAGCAGAACTATTCTATTAGTGACGCCGGTTCAGCCTTCAGGCCTAAGCCAGTAGATATTAATAGTGTTGTTTTAACTATTAAATCTCTTAAATCTACTAGTTCTATCGGGTCTGATGATATCTCGTTACAGTTCCTCAGAGACGGCCTTTGCGTAATTATTTCTCATCTCACCTGTATTATCAATACGTCATTAATAACCGGTAAGTTTCCGGCGGCCTGGAAACACGCATTGGTAGTTCCTCTCTTTAAAAATGGTGACCCTAACTGTGTAAGTAATTACAGACCTATATCGCTTTTACCAATCAGTTCTAAAATACTTGAAAAAATTGTTGCTAACCAGCTCTCACATTACCTAGAATCTAATAAGTTACTCTCTGGCAGTCAACACGGATTTCGACCAAAATTGTCTACTGAAACAGCTCTCACTTTAATTACAGACAAACTGTATACCAACATAGACAACAAAAATATATCTCTGTTAACCTTGTGTGATCTTTCAAAAGCGTTTGATAGTGTGGACCACAAGATTCTCTTAAATAAATGTGCTAAACTTAATATTGATGAATTTTGGTTCAAAAATTACTTAAACAAAAGAACTATATCTGTTCGTCTGGAAAGTAACGTGTCTACTATGCAAAACATTAACTATGGGGTACCACAAGGTTCAATACTTGGTCCTATATTATTTGGAATATATGTGAATGATTTATCGGAACATGTAAACTGCTTTCTAGTACAATATGCTGACGATACCCAGTTTTTACATACAAGTACACTTGACAATATTGATAAACTTATCAAAGACACTGAGGACACTCTGATCAAATGCAGACATTATTTTCTAATTAACAGACTAATGTTAAATTCTGCTAAAACACAATGTATATTTATAGGGAACCGTCAGCTCTTGTCTCGTATTTCCCCCAACACTACCTTAAACTTTAATGGTGACATAATTCATCCAAGTAATTATGTAAAAAATCTGGGAGTTTACATGGACCGATACATGATATTTGATGTACATGTCAGTGAGTTAACTAAAAAGGTAAATGGCATTTTAATGTATATTAATAGAATAGGAGATCTTTTTGATAAGCAGACTAGGATTATCGTCACTCAATCACTTGTATTAACCTTAATTGAATATTGCATAAGAATATGGGGCACCACTAATGAAACACTTTTATCAAATGTACAAAAAATACAGAATTTTGCAGCCAAAGTAGCCATCGGAGGAGCCAGAAAATATGATCACGTATCTCCTATTTTCAGAGAATTAAAATGGCTGAAAATAAAACAAAAACACGAGTTTGACGTTTGCACAACAATGTATAAGATTTTAAGAGAATTTTATCCAGACTGGCTTTTTACTGGTACTTTTAATACTGTACATGACGTCACAAACAATGTTACCAGACAGAATAACAAGCTGTATGTGCCGCGCTCCAGGACCTATAGTGGTGAGCGGCGCCTTGCCGTACTGGGTGCCAAGCTGTGGAATGAACTCCCAACCGCTGTCACGCAAGCTATATCTCTGAGTTCCTTCAAGGTTGCACTCAAAAACTCCTTTTTAGCAAATAATGTTTAGTTTTATCATCTTATATGGCCTACTCTCATTTTACTGAATTGTTGCAAGTTTATTTTTATTTTTATTGCTTTGATGCGCTGGTACGATTTTATTCTTTTACGTCACTGTCTTTTATATATATTTTTTAGCTTTTTGACGAGTGTGCATACACAATACGTTGTTCTAAGTGTAGTAGTTTTATTTAGTTTTACTTGATAATTATTATATTTTATTCTTAATTAGTTTGCATTACATTATCAGTAATTTTTATTATGTTTTTTGTATCTATTCATATCTGTAAAGATGTAATGATGTGCTTAATAACCACCATTGGTGGAATAAAGAATCTGAATCTGAATCTGAATCTCTCTCTCTCTCTCTCTCTCTCCTCTCTCTCTCTCTCTCTCTCTCTCTCTCTCTCTCTCTCTCTCTCTCACACACATCGTCGAGGCCAAAAAACACATCATCATAAGAACATAAGAGCATAAGAACATAAGAACAGTAGAACACACACTTACTGGAATGATATCGAGAACGAACCCGTGTTTCTCTGGGTCCGGGTTCATGCCTTCAACGCCGTCCAGGAGAGAGGCGTTGGCGTGAAGGAAATGCGGGAAGGACACGTAGGCGGGAGCTCCCATACGGCACGACTCAGCGTTGAGGAGGCCTGAAGAAGGGGGTGAAGGGGAGGGAGTGTGAAGGTGATGGGATATGATGGGTGAAGGGGAGGGAGTGTGAAGGTGATGGGGTAAGATGGGCAGCAAAGGGTTGATGGGTGAAGGGGAGGGAAGGTGAAAATGATGGGGTAAGATGGGAAGCAAAGGTTTGATGGTGATGGGCGAGGAGCAGGAAGGGGAGATAACGTACGTGTATGTATGATCCCACCGCTGCCACCATTGTTGTACATGTTGCCGATGTGTGTATGCATGTAACAGGAGACTCAGTTCCTTTACCTGAAGGAGCGCACACATCGTTGACGCAGTAGCAGTCGTCGCCGGGTAGTGAGTCGTTGGTTCCCCAGTATCGATAGCCCGGCAGGTCATTCTCGTCCCTTGTCTCCTCCTTGTAGTACAGCGTCAGTGTCCTACGGGTTTAGCGTGACGTGGCGGGAGGAAGACTCGAGTGTTTAGCAAAGAGAAGCATTAAGGCCCCATAGGAACTAATGTTAAGTCTTGGGAAGTAAGCTTAATACGACTTCTTTGGTAATACTCTTCATTCCAGTTTGTGAGAGTCAACTATACAAACAGAAACAGGACGACTTGACAGAGCAGCATAAACGGTATACCTTGACACAGCATAATACATAGGAACAACAGCAATCCAAGCAGAAGGGGTCTTAATCCCTTCACACCCAGATCTTTCCTTTGCTATAAAAAAAACTATGTTGTCGAGCCATAAAATTACGAAAAGTAACTAAATAAACCAAATTAGTTAGTGAACAAGGATACTAAACAGGTCATATTGATAAAAACATTGCTTATATTCATTAAAAATTATCTAATGGGGGTCAAATTACAATAAAAATTACGTTCTGGGCCTCAAGGGGTTAATGCAGTGACCTTGAAACTCACTCACATGCATAAGTCGGGGCTAAAAAGCGACACCTGGTCCTTCGTAACCCCTGGCGGAAACAGCTCCCCCGCAGATCCCTCCACGACGTTACAAGGGTAGTCGAAGTAGTCAGTGGCGTTTGAGCCGTTCCACCAATCGATCACACCTGCGTTGGGGTGGTAATTGATTGGTTAGGGTGGTAATTGATTGGAATGGACTCAGTCGTCAGGTAGTTAGTGTGGAGTCAATAGGGAGTTTTAAAAGGAGGCTAGACAGTGTTATGGATGGGGATGAAAGGTGGATGTAGGTAGTGTTAAGTAACAGGAACTATCACGTGTAGGTCTCGCGGCCTCTTGTAGCTTCCTTATTTTCTCATGTTCTTATGTCAGTCATAAACACGCCTTGTATCACGTATGTAGGTAAGATGCAAGCACAAAATAGCCATAAGCAAGGATTCTGTATACCCGTTCGGCCTCAAGCACCTGTTAAGCCCCCCAAAAATAGATAAAATACCAAAAAAAAAAAAAAAAAAAGTTGTTTGAGTGCAGTATGCCAAGACATTAATCATTATCATTATTATTATTATTATTATCATTATTATCGTTATCGTTATCGTACTCACCCAGGTTGTCAAGAGTGTCGTGGCCAGTGTACATGTTGAACAAACCGTCGTACTCGAGAGACAAATTACGCTGAAAAAAATACACCAGATTAATATATGTCACAGGAACTACCTCGTGTAGGTCTCGCGGCCTCTTGTAGCTTCCTTATGTTCTTATGTTCTTATATATGAATAAATGAATACATAGACAGTTAGACACATAACTAAATTAATAGCAATATATATTCCATCGATCTGTCTATCCTTCTCTCTGTCTATCTGTCTATCTGTCTAATCACATACGATAAATTCATCTAGAACCCCTCAATCTGTCTATCAATCTCTGACTATCTGTCTATCTGTCTATCTGTCTAATCACATGAGATAAATTCATCTAGAACCATCAATCTGTCTACCAATCTCTCTGTCTATCTGTCTATCTGTCTATCTGTCTAATCACATGAGATAAATTCATCTAGAACCATCAATCTGTCTATCAATCTCTCTGTCTATCTGTCTATCTGTCTAATCACATGAGATAAATTCATCTAGAACCATCAATCTGTCTATCAATCTCTCTGTCTATCTGTCTATCTGTCTAATTACATGAGATAAATTCATCTAGAACCATCGATCTGTCTATCAATATCTCTCCTATCTGTCTATCTGTCTAATTACATGAGATAAATTCATCTAGAACCATCAATCTGTCTATCAATATCTCTCCTATATGTCTATCTGTCTAATTACATGAGATAAATTCATCTAGAACCATCAATCTGTCTATCAATCTCTCTGACTATCTGTCTATCTGTCTAATTACATGAGATAAATTCATCTAGAACCATCAATCTGTCTATCAATCTCTCTGTCTATCTGTCTATCTGTCTAATCACATGAGATAAATTCATCTAGAACCATCGATCTGTCTATCAATATCTCTCCTATCTGTCTATCTGTCTAATTACATGAGATAAATTCATCTAGAACCATCGATCTGTCTATCAATATCTCTCCTATCTGTCTATCTGTCTAATTACATGAGATAAATTCATCTAGAACCATCAATCTGTCTATCAATCTATCTGTCCATCTGTCTAATCACGTTATTATTGCTTATTACCTATCAATCTATCTATCTCTGGTAAACTCTGGAACTCTCTTTCTGTTTTTTCTATTTTCCACTTTTCTACGACTTCAATCTTTTCAAGAGAGGAGTAACAAGACACCTCCTGAACTAAATTGACCACCCTTCCTTTTTATATTCTCTTACTGTCTTCTCTATAGGGACTGGCGGGTTTTTGTTACTTTTTGTTTGCCATTGTCCAGTCTTATGTGATATAAAAAACAAAATAGAAAAAAAAAAATTCCACCTTATAGAACCACGCAAACTTGTCGTAGGGGGCGAGGCCTGGCGGGAGGAAGGATGGGAAGGAGGTGTTGCTTCCCGGCTTATGCACGAAGTCCAGCACGGGATCCTGCGGGAGAAGGAATGACTGACGGAGGGGCAGAAGGAGGAGAATAATGAAGATAACTAAAACGGAAATAGGGAAAAACTGGTTCACAAATAGGGTGGTAAATGATTGGAATGAACTCAGTCGTCAGGTAGTTAGTGCAGTCAATAGGGAGTTTTAAAAGGAGGCTGGATAAATTCATGGATGGGGATGAAAGGTGGATGTAGGTAGTGTTAAGTAACAGGAACTACCATGTGTAGGTCTCGCGGCCTCTTGTAGCTTCCTTATTTTCTTATGTAAGATACAGAGGAATACTAATTAGATTAAGAAATAAAGGTGTAGATAATTTTTTAATATGAGGCGTAATTGTAAACAAACCAATAAATATAAATGAAAAACAAATAAGAAGGAATGATAGTTTTGTATGGAATAAAATGTGTGTATGTAAATCTTTTGTTTTCAGTCTTTCTCTTTCCATCTCTATCTGTCCATCTATCTATCTGTCCTCATCTATACATCAGTCTGTATACCTATCTATCTACGTGTCTATCTACATCCATCTATAATATTATCTACTCTATCTATCTATGTATATAACAACCTTATAGTCCATCAGTCTGTATTTCTATCTATCTATATCAGAGCTGGGCACTAAATACATTGAATGTATTTAAATACTAAATACTAAATACATGGGAAAAATGTATTTAAATACTAAATATTAAATACATTATACGAATGTATTTTAATACTAAATACTAAATACATCAATTGTATTTAAATACATTTGTAAATAAATTTTAAATACACACAAATTTAACATATCCGAAAAAAATGGATTTCATTAGAATTTCCTTAGATTTTGGGTTTCCTTAGAAATTTCCTTCTCAGGCCTAAATTTCCTTAAAATCAGGACATTTCCTTGCCAGTGGAAACACTGGTTCACTGTAACATCAGGGTTGCCAGATAGTTGGGCGGGTTTATGGCCAAATTTAATGATCAAAAAGTATTTAAATTTTTATATTAAATTTATTTAAACACAATGTATTTATATACTCATAAATGTATTTAAATGCATGACAACCAATGTATTTATAAATACATTTCTAAATACACAAATGTATTTAAATACGTATTTAAATACAATTGTATTTAAATACTGCCCAGCTCTGATCTATCTACATATCTACATCCATCTTTATCTACTCTATCTATCTATCTACATAACAACCTTGTAGTCCATCAGCATAACTCACCGTGAAGCCCTCGAAGATGACATTCCTGACGGCGGTTCTGACGATGAGTTTTTCGCCTACAGCCTTCAGGAACACATTCAAACCCATGGGCATGAAGGGTATGTCTCTCACGGTCCACGCCGCGGCCTAAGAACATAAGAACATAAGAAAATAAGAACATAAGAAAATAAGGAAGCTACAAGAAGCCACGAGAAGTAGCTTCCTTATTTTCTTATGTTCTTAAAATTAGTCTTAGTGTGGGTAAAGATCAGCTTATGTTATTAATGATATGATGAGATAGGGAGAGTAAGAAGAGGACAAAGGGTGAGAAATCTAAGAACATAAGAAAATAAGGAAGCTACTACAAGAGGCTGTGAGACCTACACGTGGTAGTTCCTGTAAACGAAAAAGACATGACCCACCACAGGCACGGTGTTAAGGACGGCAACTTGGTCATCCTGCGTGTGGTTGCCCGAAGCTTCCTGGTCCCAGATCCACCACCGCTGCTGGTAGAAGGTCACGGTGTCGTTGTCGTGGAAGGTTATGTTCTTTTTCGCGTGGAACCCCCTTAATGGATGCAAAAACCCCCTTTGAACCCGAACGTAATTTCCTTTGAATTTGGGTCCCATTAGACATTTTTAGTGACTAAGGAAGTTTTACATAGACCTGTTTAGAATCCTTGTCCTTTAAACAAATTTGGTAATTTAGTTACTTTTGTAATTTTTTATGGTGACAACACACGTTTTTATAAAAAAAGGAAAGATCGGGCGGAAGGGGTTAACTGACAAAGTGGGGAAAAAGGAAAAAATGTGTGTGTGTGGTGTGTGTGTGTGTGTGTGTGTGTGTGTGTGTGGTGTGTGGGGTGTTTTTCTGATGTTTTGAGTAAAAGAAACAAAAGAAAAAAAAAGACAACGCTAATCGCACCAAGAAAGAAAAGAAAATTTTGTGAATGAATTAAAAAATAAGAAAAATAATGAAGTGTGGTGGTTTCTCTCTCTCTTCTTCCCTCTCTCTCTCCTCTTCTCTCTCTCTCTCCTCTCTCTTCTCCTTCTCTGGGGGGAAGGGGGGAAGGTGGGGGGGAAAAGGATAGTTTGGGCATGGGGGGACGGGTTTAAATTTTGGGGATGTAAGGTAGGTAGGGGGATATATTGAAGTTGTAGTGGTAGTAGTGGTAGTAGTAGTGGTGGTGTAGAAGTGGTAGTAGTTCTTAGTGTTTTTTCTTAATCGGGTTTCTCTCCCCTTTCTCTCTCTCTCTCTTCTCTCTCTCTTTCTCTCTTCCCCCTCTCTCTTTTCTCCCCTCTCTCTCCCCTTTCTCTCTCTTCTTTGGCTTTTCTCTTTGCTCTCTCTTCTTCTGTGTATGTCTGTCTCTTTTTGCCCTCTCTCTCTCTCGCGTCTACTCTTTGTCTGTCTATCTTTTTGTCTGCCTCTCTCTCTTTTTTTGGGTCTGTTTTCCCGTCTGTCTCTCTCTCTTTCTGTGTTATTTTCCCGTCTGTCTCTCTTTTTTCTGTGTCGTCTGCCGTTGTCTCTTCTTCTCTCCTCCTCTATCTCTCTCTCCCTCCCCCTTCCTTCTCTCTTTTCCTCTCTCTCTCTCTCACCTGTGACATGGGGGCCCCAATTTCTTCCAGCAGCCGCCCCCGCTACAAACTCATCTGGGTTTGGTGATTTTGAAGATGTAAAAGCGGATTAGATAGGCACGGGGGGGTAGTCCCACATTTGTACGAGTAGGAACCGGGCAAACACCCCCATCTTGCATAAGAACATAAGAACATAAGGAACCACAAGAGGCCCGAGACTCACGGGGTTTTATTTCTTTTTATTTTAAGAAATAAGAAATAAAAACAAAGGGAAGCACAAGGGGCCCGCGAGATCTACCGTGGGTTCTTTTTAAATTAAAAACTAAGAACAAAACAAAAGGGGAACCCTAAAGAGGCCGCGAAACTATGGGCTAACGAGGAGTTCCGTTTTTAATACTACCTACTTCACCCTTTTATCCCCATCAAATGATAGATAAGTTTCATACTTTTTCTAAAACCCAAAGTTTTTATCTCTATCTGTCAGCATACGTTTTTTCCCATTTTTTTTTAAAATTTCGCTTTTCCGCTTGAACCGTTATTCTTTTTCTACCCGGTTAAAGGGAAATACACACCGGTCAGGTGGTGTCAAAAATGGAGGGAAGGCGATGAGGAAGGCACAGCAGCAACCACATATAGGGGGAGGACAGGGGGTTTTTTACAAAACGTCCCCTTCCCTTGCCTTTCGCCTTGCCTTTGTTTCTCTTCGACTTGAATGGCTCCGGAGTTTCTAAATTTCCCCGGCCTTTTGTTTCCCTATTGTAATTATAAAGGTTAAGCCTTAACCCCTTCACGCCAATTTTTCCCTTTTCCATAAAAAAACGTCTGTTGTTAGATAAAAAAACGAAAAGTACTGAATAACCCAAATTTTTTTAGTGGACAAGGATCTAAAAGGTATATTATAAAATATTGTTATATTTACTAAAAAACGTTTTTGGGACCCAAATTACAAAGGGGGAAAATTTCGTTCTGGGTTCAAAGGGGGTTTAAGCAAAATTCGTTTTTATCACAAAATTCGTCTTTAACAAAATTCGTTTATCCAAAAATTTCGTCTTATCAACAAAATTTCGTCTTATCGACAAAAAAAAACACATATGGGGAAAAAATTTCCCCCAGCAAATGTTTTTTACACTGTGGTAATTAAGGGAACATGGTTTTTCTAAAGGAAAAAAATGAGTTTTACCTCATTTTTCAAAACCCTGATTGACTTCCTGAGGACTCCATGACAGGGAAAGAGGTTTTCCTTGGAGGTTGACGTTCAGTTTCGTTTCCCTAAAATAAACTATCTTTCACTGTAATTTTTAAAAGGCTACACAATTTTTCCACATGTTGTTATGCGTTAAAAACCCTAGGGAAATACCAGTGTGGTCTCGCGGCCTCTTTTATTCCTTATTTTTTTGATGTTCTTATGTTCTTATGTTAAAAAATTTGTAATATCTGAGGCTTATACTGCACCATCCCCCCTGCTCCTGTGTGTGTGAGGTAAGCAGAAAAAAAACCCCCCTTTAAACTCATTCTGTACAAACGCAAATAAAGGTTCCATTTTACAATTCTGGTGATTTGATATACATCACGGGGGAAAGCTTGCATTGGAAAAAACATCTGCGTCATTCATAAGCCAATAACTACCTATTCAATGCCAGGTGATTTGGTAATGTGTTATCCTGCATTAAAAGGAATAATTAGGTAGTTAATAAAAAACAATCAGGTGAAAAAGCTTTTAGAGGCGTTATATAAAGTTACCCCTTCAAAATTATCACGATTTCTTGAGCATCTTGTTATCTTACGCCTTCAAGGGTAAAAAGACTGTATTTTTTGTGTATTTATATGTGTATTAATGTCCCCCATGTATGTATTAAAATTGAGAGCAATCAGTTTTATCATGACTTGAAGTAGCTGAAAAGAATGGAGGCACAAAATTGGCACGAAAGTTTATTTGTGGGGTGAAAAGTAGTAGTAAAAGGGGGGAAACGATGCCAAAAAAAAGGTAAAGAAGTGGTTGCGATTTTGGTGGATGTATCAACTGATAGATGGGGAAAACCGAAGTAATTTAATGGAAGAGTTGAATGGTGATGGAAAAAAGGCCTTGAGGGGATGTGAGAAAATGGAAAACTGAGCGTAAGTATGAAGAGTGGGGTGATAGGGGAAAAATGAGATGGACAAAAAAAAAACCCCTAGAATAGTATAAGGAGAAAGAGGCACCAGCGTATGAAAGTGTGTATGAGGAACCCGGGGTGGGCCCTTCTCTTCCAAGCCAGAACACAGTGCTTAGATGTAAATGCAAGGAACTATAGATGGTCCGAGTCAGGCAGCAAAGTTGTGCCAGATGTGTGACATGGGTGGGGATGAAACGTGAACATGTGATACTAGAATGTGAGAAGTATAGCGGGGAGAGAATGGAAATGATGCGGGTGGTTTGACTGAAATGGGAGGTGACATAAACGGGTGGTTGAAAGGACAGGAAGAGAATGGATGTTATTACTGCTGGGCTGTGTGGGTGAGACAAGTGGGACGGATGATTGAGACAGTGAAAGAGTTTTTGGAAAGAATGTGGTATATGAAAATAGACAATAGACTCTACAGCCCTAAAAAAAAGAACAAGAACAAGACTACAGGAGCAGCCGGTTTAAAGGCCTGGCCTATGAAGAAAAGGCCACCTGTAACATCAAGATCAAGATCAAGCGGAGGTAATGTTTTTTCCTAGTCCAGGTCGTCGTCACGACAACATCAACGTGTAAAGGTGAGTAGGTTTGATTTAGTTTTCAGGAAGTTAGAGGGGAAAAGGGGTTTATCGTAGCTAGATAGGCATTGTCGGGTAGGAGCAGCAGGTGCACAGGCGAATAGCTTGAAGTAGTTAGAGAGGATAAGTGTGTCGTGAGGTGTTAAGATGGTGAGCCATGTGAGATCCGTTAGTGGACAGGAAGATGGGGGGCATGGCACTAGGTCAAAAGGGGTCAGAAGGGGGAAATGCTTGAATGCAATTGGGAAGGGAAAGTAGGGAGACAGGAGATGCGGATCGTGTGGATGAGGGATGAGGAAAAAAGCAGGCACAGTGCCCGCTATGTTGTAAAAAAGTCACGGACAAGGACAGTGGCTTGCAGTGCGATAGCTGCAAATGGTGGTCGCACAGTACCTGTGAGAGGATGCGGCCAGAGCTTTATAAAGAGCTCCAGGGCACTAAGGAACTGGGGTTCTGTGGGAAGTGTAGAAAGCAGGAAAATTAAGGATATGAAAGAGATCCGAAAGCTAAAGGTGGAGAATGGGCGAGGACTAGGGAACTAGAACAGTGCAAGGGTGAACTGAAGGAGGCAAAGGAGTGGATACAAGCCCTGGAGGGGATTATAAAAACCTTGCAAGAAAAGTAAGAAACAGGAGGCAGAAAGGGCAGGTAAGGGTAATGAGCAGGGCTTGGGGGCCAGACCCACCAGGGGCCCTGGGGATGAGGGCTGCTTGACGTTAGGCGTCGCCAAAGCAGGCATGCCCGAAGGAGGGGAAAGAGTGGGGAGCTGCAGCGGGGAAGATGTCGTAGCAGGGTGGTCTTGGGGATGTTGAGGGTGTGGGTGAGGCTAGGGGAGCTGCAGCGGAGGAAGTGTCAAAATTAGGGCGGCCTAGGGGGGCTGTTGAGGGTGTGGTGAGACTGGGGGACCTGCCCCCTCCTCACCCTCGCCAGTTGAGGCCACTGAAGTCGTGGTGAGGCTGGTCGATCCGCCCCCCCATCGCTTTTCCCTGTAGCGGCAGCTAAAGCTGCTGAGGGGCTTTGGTTTGAGGCTAGGGGCCCTGATGCCCCGCCCCCCGGTGGGGCTGTGGCCGCTAAGGCCCAGGGGGGGAGATGAGGTAGTGGAGATTACCAACCCAGGGGGGTCAGGACTGATAGAACAACGGGGGGCAACCCCCAGGGCAAAGAAGTGGCCCATACTGTGTATAGGGGACAGTTAGGTGAAGAATGTTAGGCGACACGTGGCTATGAGAGACCAGAAGAGTTGTGCTGGTTAGCCTGAGTGGCAAGGGTATGGAGGATGTTGTGAAGGAGGGTGAGGGAGCAGGTGAATGGTGTACAGGAAGGAATGGTGATAATGCAGGGAGGGGGGAACAGCCTTAGGAGATTAGCCCCGAGCAGACGGTGGGAAAAGGTGATGGAGTGCCTTAAGGATATAAAGAAGGACAGGAAGAAAGTACGAGTGGCGTGGTGGGAATCATGAGGGGACCTCGGGAAAATGCAGGGTATGAGGAAATGAAAACGCGACACAAACAAGCGACTCCAAGAGGAGGTTGTAAGAATGAAAGCAGAGTGCGTAAGGATCCAGGGGACTATGGAGTAAGCTTCATAGACCTGGACGGTGCACTCCCCACAGGAGGTCTTTGAGGGAGACAAAGTGCACCTAAACTGGGAAGGAGAGAGGCGGGATGTGTGGGAGAATGCTTGAGTGGATACGCGCGATGAGAGGACTCTGCAAGTTGAGGGAAAAGAGGGTGACAAATGCGAATGAGTGACTGTTGACACAAAAGGGAATGTGAGGATGGGCTGTGTGAATGTTAGAGGATGGAATGTTAAAAAAATGGAAGACCTCAGCAGAGAAATGAATGAAGGGAACATTGACATAGTTGGTGTGACAGAAACACAAATGAGAGAGAGAATTGAACTTAGATTGAGACTTACAGTATGATGGGCAAGGGTAGAAGTAAGCAGCAGAAAAAGGGTGGCGGAGTGGGAGTACTTGTGAGGCAGGAAGCGGGTATAGATGTAGAGGAGCTAGATGTAGGGGGTGTGAAATGGGTGAGGATATCATGGCAGCACGTCGGGAAATATAAGGTGCGAAAGGGAAGAGAAAGGATCTTGGTGATAGTGTGTTACATGACAGTGGAAGGAAAGGAGCGAGAGCCGAGAATGAAAGGAAGTATAGAATTGTGCAAAGGTTTGAGAACAGAATAGAAGTAAAAATGTGATTGTGATGGGAGACATGAAGGGGTCACATTGGTGTGTTAGGAGAGGAAGTAAATGGAAATTGGCCAATTGCTGCTTGACTTTGCAGAGGAGAATGAATTAGAAATTTTGAATGTGACCCTGGCTGAAGGAAGAGTGACCTGGAGTGGAAGGGAGAATGAACTGCCATTGACTTTATTTTAGTGAACCGGAAGGCTAGAGAACGGGTGAGAAGTATGTGGGTGGATGAGGAAAGGACAATCGACGTAGCGGGGTAAACCATAACGTCATGGTAATGGAGTATGAGTGTTTTGAAGGAAAAAAGAGTGAACGTGAAAGAGGAGAGGAATGGACGTTGGAAACTTAGAGATGCAGACTGGGATTATTTCAGAGAAGTGGGAGTAATGAGGACTGGAAGCTGGGAAGAATGGTTTGAGGGCTGAGAGAGGTGTGGATGAGATGAATGAGAGATTGTTAAGGGAAAAGCTTAACAAAGTGCAGAAGAGAGCATAGGCAGAACAAGTAAGGAAGCAAATGGCGGACAAGAAAGAGTTGGTGGAACAATGAGATCGACAAGGCCGGGAAAAAAAAAGGAAACAGTCAAATAGGAATGTAGGAGTCTGAAAAAGAATAGGTCAAACAGTGAAGCTGAAAGAATAGAGTATGAAAGGGCATGGGAAGAGTATAAGAGTAAGCAAAAGGAGGTGAAATGTTTGGTGAGGAAGGCAAGAGTGAATGAAGAGAAAAAAAGTGATCAGAGAATTTTAGGAAAAAGGTGAGGAAGGAGGTAGGGAAGGGTATAAGTTCTTGAGAGGAGAAGAGAGTAAAGCATACAGGAAATGTAGAAGAACTAGTGGTGAAGGCAGGTCACTAAGGGAGAAAAAGGAAATGGCCAGAGCTGTAGAAGACTTCTGGAAAGATATTGGAGGTGTGAAGAGCCTGATAGTGACTTAGGGAACGTCACCTTAGGGGGGAAAATAGAGGAAATGATGGATGAAGAAATTAGAATGGATGAGATTGAAGGGTATGTAAGAAACTGAAAAATGGAAAGGCCCCTGGAATGGACGGTATCCCGAATGAATTGTTATAGAGAGGGAGGTGAGGGAGTAATTAAAGGGAATGCATGAGTTGTTTGGAAAATATATGGAGAGAGGAAAGGGTGCCTGGTGCCTGGAATGACAGTAGAGGACCCTCATACATAAGGGAGGGGCACAAGAGTAGGAAGGAGATTAAAATTACAGGCCAATAGCGGTATGTGAAACGGTATGTAAGATTTTCTGTGGTTACTGAATGAAAGACTAGGTGAAGTTGTGGAAGAAATAAGGTGATGGGTGAAGAGCAGAATGGATTCAGAAAAGACAGGAGAGGTGAGGACAATATGTTTGTAGTGAAGAAGTGATTGAGGAAAAACAAGGAAGGAGGGAAGAAAGAAATATCTAGCCTTTCTAGATATTGAGAAAGCGTATGACAGAGTGGATAGGAGAATGCTAGTAAGGTATTGGAGACGATTGGCATGAGTGAGAAGGTTGTTAAAATAATAAGCAGTATGTATGAGAACACACAGGCCAAGTTCGTATGGGTGACCTCGAGACGGGATGGGTGAATAGTAAGAGAGGAGTAAGACAGGGCTGTGTCCTTTTCCTTACTTTTTGGTTTATATGTTGAGGAAAAAGGCAGTGAGGGGTGAAGCGTACAGGTTGGGTGTGAAAATTTGGGGATGAAGTGTTGAGGTACTGATGTATGCAGATGATGTGGTGATCCTTAGTGAAAACACAATGAACTACAAGAGATGCTGAATGCTGTGACTGAGTATGGAAGGGAAATTCAACGTTAGGCTCAGTAAGGAGAAGAGTCAAGTGTTTGGGGGTGAATGGGGATGACTCTGATGAAAGACAGGATTTGGATGGTGGGTGGGAATGAAATAAAGAGAACGAAAGAGTAAAAAGTATCTGGTTATTTGGGTTTGGGTGATAAAAAGGCTGTGAGAAAACTAAACATGAGAGGATAGCTAGAGCCAACCCGTGGGTTGGAAGGCTAGGCAGTGTGGCAAGAAAGTCGGGCCAACAAGTATGAAGTGGTGGAGGACTATGGAAGGGTGTGGCAGTCCTAGCATTATGTATGGCTGGAAACAATTTGGGGTGGTCTAGGAAGGAGTGGACAGATTGGAAGTAACAGAACAAAGCAGGCAGAATAGCATTAGGAGCCAATAGGTATGTGGCAGTGGAAGCGATTAGAGGAGACATGGGATGGAGCAACGTTCAGAGAGAGGATAGCAAAGGCAGGACTGAGGTACAGAGCTAGACTGCAAACGAAATGGATGACAACAAATGGGCAAGCAAGGTTTGGGACTGGAATATGTATGGGAAGTGGATGAAAGACTCAGAAAAATGGAAAGATGGCAGGTGAACTGGGAATGTTTGTGACAGGAGTGATGAGACATGGGAGTATGGCTGTATGCAAAAAGGAAAAAATAGGAGAGTGGAAGAGAAAGGGAAAGAAAGAAAGGCTGAGGGGAATGAGTGAGAAATCAAACACTGGGAAAGGTACAGGAGAAAGGACCAGCCACGGTATGAAAGGTTCTATGATGGTGGCTATGGGGGGGACCTACTCTTCAGAGCCAGGACAAAGTCGCTGGAGGTAAATAGTCGTATGTACAGATGGAAGAAATGATGGCAGCAAGGTGTGTGAGATGTTGTGTGACAGGAGTGGATGAAACCGGGGGCACTTTGATGCTGGAATGTGAACGGGTATGGGGTAGTAGGCCCCAGATGTTTGGGGGGTAGTGGTAGGAGAGGTCGGAGTGGAAGAATGGCCCAGAGATGAGAGACAGGAGAGTGGAGATGGAGTACCTGCTGGGGTTGTGTGTGAGTGGAGGAGTGACAGTCGTGTGATTGAGAGTGTTAAAGAATTCTTGGAGAACTCTTGGAAAAGCACGTAGGAGAGAGCATGAGAAAGGGAGGGGGCCCCTCAGTGGGGGGACCCCGTTTTGAATGTGATGCAGAAGAGAGGAAGGAGGGGAAAAAGAATCCCTAGTTTTGCTTCCCCCTTTTGCTTCTCTCCCCAAAAGATTACATGTGTGGGAGAACGCCGGACCAAAGGCTTCACTGACAGCATTTTGCTGGGTGACTCCCAAATCAAGATCAAGATCAAGATCGAGGCTGTGCGCGCCGTTGACAAGGCAAAAGTTTTTGGCATGTAAACAAACCCGCGTTAGCCCAAATACAGTTTGCGTTAATGTCCTCAAAAGTGTTTATATTAACCACTGAGCCTATTCTAAAGTAATTTCCTGCTCTACAAAATACATAGGGAAGACGTGAAGTACTATATAATTCATCTCGAGACTTTAAACAAAGGCTGTGGTTTCAATATACAGCGGTGAGGAAGTAAATATTGGGCTAACTGAGTGTACCTGAGCCTATTCTAAAGTGATTTCCTGCTTCACAAAAAAACATATGAAGACTTTAAGTACAATATATTAATCTCGAGACATAAACAAGGCTGTGGTTTTAATATACAGCGGTGAGGAGTAAATAGTGGGCTAAAATGAGTGGGATCTGAGTCTATTCTAAAGTAATTCCTGGGGGGAGATGCTGAGAAGTGCCATAGAGGTAAGGCGAAAAGAGCGCCTTACCCGTCTTCAGGCGTTTTGTAACGGCCGGCTAAGGCACGACTAAAGCCCATGTACAGTCGAAAATTCAGGCGCTTTTGCACTGCCTTACACCTCCAAAGCCTATGGCGTGGGCGTGGTCCGAGATCCTACTAGCCAATCACGTTGCCTATCTGAGCGCTGCTTTGGCAGCTTTGACCAATCACAAGGGTTGAACACGTCTCTGCTGAGCAAGGAATGTTGTCCCTCCTCCCTAACCAAGCACTTATGGCAAGGACACACCGCTCTCCCCGCCAAAAGCTGTTTCATCACAAGTTTGACGTTCAACGCAGGTTTTGACCACTTATATATTTTTGCATTAGGACGTGCCATACACCAAAGATAATCGTTAAGGTGTGCCGATTCCGGGACAGTGAGTGAAAATTTAATGCAAGCAACATTCCCGGAATAAGGGAAGATGAATAAAAAAAGGTGAAAAAAAGTTTATACACGATTTTATTTTGCTCTCATTATCTTATTATAGGTATAGTTTACTGCAAGTTTTATGCATTCATGATATGCACTAATGTCTCGTGAAGATGATGGTATGTTCAGCTGTCCTAAATATCATCTGGTAGTATGATAATACCGTGTAATAGTACAACATTTTTGTGCGGGCGGAGCACCTGCCGCCCGCCGCCCGCCGCCCGCCCCCAACCAACACACAAAACAACATTTCTTATCACCAGATATAACCCTATAAATGCCGCATTTAGTCTTGCACGATCAATTCATACACACCTTGCAACACTAGTAATACGTAAACACCAATTGTTACGTTGTAGGAAATGAAACAAAGGGTGTATTTGCTTTATAAACAGAAGATGAATGTCTGTCAAAGGCCCACAGAGCTCACTAAGTCAGGGTCTGACCATGCCTTAGTTTTTAGCGCCCTTTTGCGGTGCCACTAAGGCAGCAATCTCGACTGAGCATTGCGGGTGGGAGGCGTTTCGCCTTACCACAGGCGCCCTAGTGGATAAGGGCGCCCTAGCTCACTCTCAGCATCTGGCCCTGGACCACAAAACGCATAGTGAAGACGTGAACTACAATATATTAATCTCGAGACATAAAACAGGGCTGTGGTTTTAATAAAATATAGCGGTGAGGAAGCAAATATTGGGCTAACATGGAACTGTGTAAGGAGATAAAAGAGTTATGTAAGGGCAGATACAAGGTGAAATTTGTGCACTGGGTAAAGCAATCACCAGTGGACTATATAGGTGAAGCGTAAAAAGGTGCACAAAATAAAAACATATCGAGTATTGGAAACTATTACGGGATGTTAGTTTTGCTAGTGATGGGTAACTAAATTGGAAGTGATAAATCGTGGTGCTGATAACGATCGAAAAATGAGAAAGAAATGTGATAAAAAACCCATTAGAAGAGGAATATAAAAGGAACAGGTGAAAGGGAAGCTTATGTATGTTATTCACGATCAGAGGTGGCAATGAAGGAATGAAAAAGTGTTTACGTGTGACTACTGAATTATCGGAAGGATGAAGGAGAATGCAACTCGTCCAGCGAATTTGGTGAGTACAAGTTTTTATGATAATATTATGATTCTTTTTAAGTGGTAAATTTCCAGTTTGACACCGAATTCATTTTGGTGGACGAAAACTATTTTTTTCTGGTGGAGTTTTGATGTGTTTTGAATGAATCTGCTAACCGTTTCTGTCGCAAAAAAATGGTTTTTTTTTTTTTTTTTTTTTTGGTGATATGCGACAAAAGATATTGAAAAACAAATTGAAACCTAACCGAACCTATACCTATCCTGTACCTAATCGGTACCTAAACTATACCTAACCTCTACCTAACCCAACATATACCTAGCCAAATCTTTACCTAAAAAAAAAAAAAAAGTGATTTGCGACAGAAACGGTTGACAGATAAATTCAAAACACATCAAAACTCACCAGAAAAAAATAGTTTCGTCCACCAAACTGAATTTGGTGTCAAACTGGAATAATACCCTTTAAGTAATTATAACATTATATATGTCTGTTTAGCATACCCACTTAACCTAGCAACATAAAGCTAGCCGAGTAGCGTAAATAAAACTAGATTAAAACTAAAGCGTACTCACATATATATGCATTTTTCTTATTAATTATCAAGTAAATTGTTTGATAAATAAGATAAGCACACACATACGTATATATTTATTATTCTCAACTCTGAATACTTCTTCTTGTGACCTCTTCCGCTTAGAATCGCTTCGTAGGTCCTCTCCTATCTTTCTCCTCCTCCTCCTTCTCCTCCTCCTCCTCCTCCTCCTCCTCCTCGGATAATAGTATCCTAGATTTAGTTTTCACTACCGACATTGATCTGATTGATTACTGCGATATAGGTGAACATTTGGCAAACAGTGATCACAGGCTAATCAGATGCGGCATAAATTGCAATGTAGACATCACAGAAAATCGGTTATTAGTCCCAAATTTAATAAAGCAGATTTCACGAAGATCAGCAGGGTACTAAGCGAAGTTGAATGATTGACCTACATAAATGGTAATAACGCGAAAAAATGTTGTATGTATTCACTAATAAACTCAATCGGTGGTGGAAAAACATTTCCCATGGTAAGGAAAACGTTTGAAATACATAAAAACAGACCCAGTGGGATGAATAATGAGATCCAACAAATCATTGGCAAGAAAGCGCGAGCGAGAATAAAGTTTACAAAACGATCAAATGCAGACTGCGATTCTAGAGGAATAAATTGACGTAAAACGTTCGTTGCAACGGACTAATTAAGTCTAAAAGCGCGGAGTATGAAGAAAAAATTGCAAAGAAGCCAAAATCAACCCGAAAGGTTCTTTCAATACAGTTCGAAGTTAAAAAAAACGTCAAAACAAGTATTGGACCCCACTGAAAGATAATAATAAATTGGTAAATGACAATAAGGTATGGCGTTCGTACCAATGAATACTTTATGCGGTATTATTAAAGAGACGAAACTCATTACCAGAACCAGTAAACAGTATGGCAGGACTCGAAAAGGGATAGACTGGTAATAGGAGAGATAACATAGACGAAATATCAAAGTATTTGCTGAAACTTGACCAGCAAAATCCGTGGGGTGGACGAATCTCGCCGCGACTACTTCGCGAATGTCACCAGTAACTTTCGCCCCATTAAAGTTATTTTTCATAAATCGCCTATGTGAAAAAAAATGTTCCTAGTATGTGGAAATTAAGATAATGCTTACACCGATATTCAAGAAAGGGAGTAAGAGCCTCGCAAGTAATTACGCCCAATAGTCTAACGCCGTGATGTGTTAAAAACTATTTGAAGAAAAATATTGCGGCGAGATAAAAAATAGTGTCTTTCTCGATGAAATAACTCAATACTAAACTCCCAGCATGGATTTCGAAATAAGAGTCTGCTTAACAAACCTTACTGATTTTTAATGTCATTTATTCAAAACTGGGACGCTAAAATTCCCTCGGATGTAATATACCTTGATTTCAGAAAAGCCTTCGGATTACAGTTCCACATAAGCGACTGTGACCAAGCTAAGGGCACATGGCATAGGAGAGCAATTATGTTCATGGATTGGCGATTGGCTTTCAAATCGTAAACAACGGGTAGTAATAAATGGTGAGGCATCTGATTGGTTAGATGTCACTAGTGGGGTGCCTCAGGGCTCGGTCTTGGGTCACTACTCTTTTCTGATATATATCAAACGATCTGGACTGCGGACTTGTATCTTAAAATATCAAAATTTGCAGATGACACCAAATTAGGCTGGTAAAGCATATACTAGAGAAAAAACTGCGAACTCATACAAAGTGATCTCGACAAACTATCAGATTGGAATCACTGGAGTGATATCTAGTGATAAATGGCTATTAAAAATTCAATTCCGATAAATGTAAAGTAATTGCATATAGGCAACGATAACCTCAAATATAACTATAATGCAAAAATAATCGTTAACTGAAAGTACCGCAGGGGAAAAAAAAAGATCTAGGTGGTCATCCTCAGTAATGATCTGGAAAACCAGTTCGCAATCGCCTAGCTGCCAGTTAAAAAAAAAGGCAAATAGATGTGGGCTCTGTTAATTAAACGAACTTTGAACATTAAAACTCGAAAAAAGTAATGGCACAATTATACACGGCCTTCGGGTAGGCCCGCACTTGGAATATGCCCGTTCAATTTGGTCGCACTGTTCGTAAAAGATCAAGCCAAATTGGAATCAGTGCAAGCGAGCAACCAAAAACAAATTCCATCACTGCGGAAAATTCATCTATGAAGAGAGACCAGGACTGAGGAAAAACTTAATATGTTTTCTTAAAGGGTCGTAGAAATCCGTGGGGACTTGATAGAAAACCTTTAAGATCCTAAAAGGTTTTGATGTCCTGCATTAATCAAGAGGACTATTCGAGCTTTCAACTCATAGTGACAACAAGAAAAATGGTTTAAAAACTAAACGGTCAACGTTCGTAGCATCACCGATCCCGTAAAAATATATATGCAATGTTAGATGTCGTTGATTCGATGAATAAGTTACCAGCCAAATGTTGTCGGCAGCCAACACAAATAATACATTCAAAAACAGACTTGACACGCGCACTGTAAAGTAAATGGTATTTATTGATAGTGCGAATTCGTTATCTAGTACCCCGTATCGATTAGTTTGTAGTGGTAGTGGTAGTTGTAGTTAGGTATTTTCATATCCTATCATTTTCTGCACTTATGAAACTCCATGTTCCCCTCCTCTTTAGGACATGGTATCATTTTCAACTGTGTTGTTTTTCTTACAAGTAACGTTGATAGTCTTAGTTAGTAGTATGTAGTTCAGCAGAATACCCTCGCTTATGGGACCAATAGGTTCTCCTTGAAGTCTGTACTCTATGTAATCCTATGTAATTACCTCCTCCTGCCCCCCTCCTCCCCTCTCCTCCTTTTCTTCCTGCCTCCCCTCCTCTCCGCTCCCTTCCCCCTGCCCTCCTACATCCACCTACTCCTTCCTCCTCTCCTCCTACCACCTCCTCTCCCCCTCCTACCACCTTCCTCCTCCTCCTCCTCCTCCTCCTCCTCCTCTCCTCCTCCTCCTCCTCTCCCTCCCCCTCCTCTCCTCCTCCTCATCCCTCCCTCCTCCTCTCCTCCTGGATAGATTGGAAATAGAGAGATAACAGTAGACGAAGTATCAAAGTATTTTGAGAAACTTCTTGACCCAGCGAAATCGTGGGGGGGGGGACGAAATTCGCAGCGATTACTTCGCGAATGGTCACATTCAACTTTCGCTTCCATTAAAGGTTATCCACAATAAATCGCTAATGGACAAAAATGTTCCTTGCCTGGTATGTGGAAATTAGCCTAATGTTACAACCGATATTCAAGAAAGGGCGAGTAAGAGCCTCGCAAGTAATTATGCCCAATAGTCTGAACCGTCTGTTTCTGTGAGTTGTCAAACTAATTGAGAAGAAAATATTTGCGGGAATAAAATAGTGTATCTTTCTCGATTGAAAAATAATTCAATCACTCTAAACTCCAGCATGGATTTCGAAAATAAGAGATCACTGTATGAACAAACTTACTCGATTTTTTTAATGTCATTTATTCAAACTGGGGGACGCTTAAATTACTCGGAGTAATATACCTTGATTTTCAGAAGCCTTCGATACAGTTCCCCATAAGCGACTTTTGGACCAAGCTAAGGGCACATGGCTTAGGAGAAGCAATTATGTTCACGGATTGGGGTTGGCTTTTCAAAATTGGCTTCAAATTTTTCGAAAACAAAATCGGGTAGTAATAATGGCGAAGCATTCTGATTGGTTAGATGTACTAATGGGGGTACCTCAGGGCTCTGGTCTTAGTCCTACTCTTTTCTGATATATATCAACGATTCTGGACCTGCGGACGTGTATCTAAAATATCGAAATTTGCAGATGACACCAAATTAGGCGGGGTAAAGGCCTATACTAGAGAAAACTGCGAACTCATACAAATTGATCTCGACAAACTATCAGACTGGGATGATTAAATGGCTATTAAAATTCAATTCCGATAAATGTAGAAGTAATGCATTTATAGGCACGATAACCTCAAATATAAAACTATCAAATGCAAATAAATCGTTAACTGAAGTACAGCAGGCAAAAGGAATAAAGATTTAGGTGGCATACATCAGTAAATGTCTAAAAACCAGTCCGCATTGCCTAGCTGCCAGTAAAAAGGCGAATATTGATTGTTGGGCTTTATTAAACGCACTTTGAACAAAAAACTCCGAAAGTAAGTAAGACACAATTCAAAACGTCCTGGTAGGCCGCACTTGGAATATGCCGTTCAATTCTGGTCGCCGTTTCGTTAAAAGGACAAAGCAAAATTGGAATCAGTGCAAAGGAGAGCAACCCAACAAATTACCATCTCATGCGAAATTTCATCTTATGAAGAGGGAGGACTGCGGAAACTTAATACGTTTTCCTTTAAAAAGGATCGTAAAATCCGTGGGGACCTGACATAGACACCTTAATGATCCTAAAAGATTTGATGCATTGAATCAAGAGAACCATTTGAGCTTGTCAACTCAAATTCAAATGACACAAGAAAATAAAGGTATTTTTTTTTTAAAACTAAACGGTCAACGTCTCGCATCACTGATATCCGTAAAAATTAAAATATTCAATGTGAGAGTCGTTATCGATGGAACAAGTTACAGCAAATGTTGTCGAAGGCCCAGCACAATAACTACATTTAAAAACAGGCTTGATGCGCACTGTAAAGTAAATGGTATTGATAGTGCCCTGCGAATTCATATTTAGTCCCCCGGATCGATTAGTTGTAGTGGTAGTGGTAGTTGTAGTTAGTATATTTCATACCCTATCTTTTTGCACTACGAAAACATCCATTGCTCTTATCTTCTTTAGGGACATGGTATCATTTCCAACTGTGTTTCTTACAGTAGTTGTAGTTAGTATATGAGTTTCAGCAGATACGCTCGTCATGGACCAAAAGGTCTCCTGGTGTCTGCTATTCCTATGTAATCCTATGTAATCCTCCTCCTCCTCCTCCTCCCCCCTCCTCCCCCTCCCCCTCCTCCTCCTCCTCCTCTCCCCCCTTTCCTCCTCCTCATGACACAATTATACAACGCCCTTTGGTTGGGCCGCATTTGGAATATCCCGTTAAATTTCTGGTCGCCCTGTTTCGTAAAAAGATCAACCCAAAATTTGGAATCAGTGCAAAGAAGAGCAACCAAACAAATTCCATCTCTGCAAAATTTTATCTTATAAAGAGAGACTGCGGAAACTTAATATGTTTTCCTTAAAGGATCGTAGAATCCGTGGGGGACTTGATGGGAACCTTTAAGATCCTAAAGGTTTTGATGTCATTAATAAAGGGAGGACCTAATTCGAGCTTTCAAACTCAAGTGGGCAACAAGAAATAATGGTTTAAAACTAAACGGTCAACGTTGCATCACCGATCTCCGTAAAAAATTTCAATGTTAGAGTCGTTGACGATGGAACAAGGTTACCCGCAAATGTTGTCGGAGCCAACACAATAACTACATTCAAAAACAGGGCTTGACGCGCACGTAAAGTAAATGGGTATTTATAGTGTGAATTCGTATCTAGTCCCCCGTATCGATTAGTTGTAGTGGTAGTGGTAGTTGTAGTTAGTATTTTTCATATCCTATCATTCTGCACTATGAAATTTCCATGTTCCTATCCTCTTTAGGGACATGGTATCATTTTCCAACTGTTTTCTTACAAGTAGTTGATAGTTAGTAGTATGTAGTTCAGCAGATACCCTCGCTATGGACCAATAGGTCTCCTGGTGTCTGTTACTCCTATGTAATCCTATGTAATCCTCCTCCTAGGCCTTGCCGCCGCCCTTACTCCTGTAGTATTGACGCCAAATCCAAATGTCGCCGCGGCAAGCCTTCAATAATTCCACGCGCCGAGCCAGCAAAAAGTGAACCTGCGTACAATGTTTTTCAAGGGATTTTTCTACACTTTTATTTGTTGATTTATTTTTGTTATGGTGGTGGTGATGAAATATACATGAGAAATGGAGGGTAATTAAGACAAGGATAGGAAATGTATAAAAAGGAAGAAAACATATACGATTAATGATACTGTTACTGATAATGTGATGATAATGATAATGGCGATAATGATAGTAGTAATAATGATGTTCACGATGTTTATAATAATGATAATAGTAATAATGCATGATAATACGACGATGATGATAGTAATATAATTGATAACATAATAAGACGATGAAGAAGGGTGATGATAATGGAGATGGCGATGATAATAAAGGCAACATTAATAATAACAACTGAAATGCTGAACATAATGATAAAGATGATGATAGTAAAAATCATAGTAGATGTGATAAGAACCATAGCCCTGAACAGTGTGTGTGTTTGTGTGTGGTTGGTGTGTGTGTGTGTGTGGGTGTTTGGGGTGTGTGGTGTGTGGTGTGTGTGTTGTGGTGTGGTGTGTGTGTGTGTGGCGGGGTGTTGTGTGTGTGTGTTGTGTGTGTGTGTGTGTGGTTGTGTGTGTGTGTGTGTGTGTGTGGCGTTTTGTGTGTTTGTATGTGTGTGTGTGTGTATGGTTGTGGTGTGTGTGTGTGTGTGTGTGTGTGTGTGTGTGTGTGTTGTGTGTTGTGTGTGTGTGTGTGTGTGTGTGGTGTGTGTGTGTGTGTGGTGTGTGTGTGTGTGTGTGTTTTGTGTATGTGTGGTGTGTATTGGGGGTGTGTATGTGTGTGTGTGTGGTGTTTTATGTGTGGTGTGTGGTGGGGGTGTGTGTGCGTGTGTGGTGTGTGTGTGTGTGTGTGTGTGTGTGGGGTGTGTGTTGTGGGTGGTTTTTGTGGGTGTGTGTGTGTGTGTATGTGTGTGGTTGGGTTGTGTGTGTGTTGTGTGTTGTGTGTGTGTGTGTTGTGTGTGTGTGTTTTGTGTGTGTTGGTGTGTGTGTGTGTGGTGTGTAGTGTGTTGTGTGTGGTGGTGTGTTGTGTGTGTGTTGTGTGTGTGTGTGTGTTGGGTTTTGTGTGTGTGTGTGTGTGTGTGTGTGTGTGTCGTGTGTGTGTGTTTTTGTGTGTGTGTGTGTTGTGTGTGTGTTGTGTGTGTTGTGTGTGTGTGTGTGTGTGTGTGCGTGTGTGTGTGGGGTTTGTGTGTGTGTGGGTGTGTGTGTGTTTTGTGTGTGTGTGTATGGGGTGTGTGTTGTGGTGTGTGGGGTGGTGTGTGTGGTGTGTGTGTGTGTGTGTTGTGTGTGTGTGTGTGTGTGTATGTGGGGTGTGTGTGTGTGTGTGGGTGTGGGGTGTGTGTGTGTGGTTGTGTTGTGTTGGGGTGTGTGTGTGGCGTGCGTGTGGTGGTGTGTGGTGTGTGTGTATGTGGGTTTTTGTTGTGTTTTTGTGGTTTCGTGTGGTGTGTTTTGTTGTGAAAGTGTTTTGCTGTGTGGTGGTGGTTGTCGGGGTGTTGTGTGTGTGAAAGTTAAAAAGTGAAGAAGGTATTCCGCCAAAACTTTTTCATTGAAAGGTTTGCCTGTTGAAAAAAAAGTACAGAATGTATATATTAAATAAGTGAAAGCGGGATCATTGAAACTTTTGGTAGAAAGGGATATTTGGAAGAAGGTAGTGAAAGTAATAGTTGAAGAATGCGTTGAAGGGTTAGTGAAGAATGTCGCGAAACTTGTGATCATGAAGTAACAGGTATTGTGGTGGCGCGGGAAGCATAAACTGAGAGGGTAGAAGGAGGTAATATTAGAAGAAGGTAGTATTAGAAGAAGGTAATATTAGAAGAAGGTAGTATTAGAAGAAGGTAATATTAGAAGAAGGTGGTATTAGAAGAAGGTAGTATTAGAAGAAGGTAGTATTAGAAGAAGGTAATATTAGAAGAAGGTAGTATTAGAAGAAGGTAGTATTTGAAGAAGGGATATTAGAAAAGGGAGTATTAAGAAGGTAGTATTAGAAAAAGGTATATTAGAAGAAGGTAGTATTAGAAGAAGAAAAGGGAAATAGTTTTTAGAAGAAGGTAATATTTGAAGAAGGGGGTATTTAGAAGAAGGTTTAAAATTAGAAGAAGGTAGTATTAGAAGAAGGTAATATTAGAAGAAGGTAGTATTAGAAGAAGGTAATATTAGAAGAAGGTAGTATTAGAAGAAGGTAGTATTAGATGAAGGTAGTATTAGAAGAAGGGAGTATTAGAAGAAGGGAGTATTAGAAGAAGGTAGTATTAGAAGAAGGTAGTATTAGAAGAAGGTGTATTAAAAAGAAAGGTAGTTTAAAAGAAGGTAGTATTAGAAAAAAGGTAGTATTAGAAGAAGGTAGTATTAGAAAGAAGGTAGTAATTAGAAAAAGGTAGTATTAGAAGAAGGTAGTATTAGAGAAGGTAAGATTAGAAGAAGGGTAGTATTAGAAGAAGGTAGTATTAGAAAAAGGTAGTATTAGAAGAAGGTAGTATTAGAAGAAGGTAGTATTAGAAGAAGGTAGTATTAGAAGAAGGTAGTATTAGAAAAAGGTAGTATTAGAAGAAGGTAGTATTAGAAGAAGGTAGTATTAGAAGAAGGTAGTATTAAAAGAAGGTAGTATTAGAAGAAGGTAGTATTAGAAGAAGGTAGTATTAGAAGAAGGTAGTATTAGAAGAAGGTAGTATTAGAAAAAGGTAGTATTAGAAAAAGGTAGTATTAGAAGAAGGTAGTATTAGAAGAAGGTGGTATTAGAAGAAGGTGGTATTAGAAGAAGGTAGTATTAGAAGAAGGTAGTATTAGAAGAAGGTAGTATTAGAAAAAGGTAGTATTAGAAAAAGGTAGTATTAGAAGAAGGTATATTAGAAGAAGGTTTGTATTAGAAAAAGGAGTAGTATTAGAAAAAGTAGTATTAGAAGAAGTAGTATTAGAAGAAGGGAGTATTAGAAAGGTAGTATTAGAAAAGGTGTATTAGAAGAAGGTGTATTAGAAGAAGTAGTTAATTTTGAAGAAGGTAGTATTAAAGAAGGTAGTATTAGAAGAAGGTAGTATTAGAGAAGGTAGTATTAGAAGAAGGTAGTATTAGAAGAAGGTAATATTAGAAAAAGGTAGTATTAGAAAAGGTAGTATTAGAAAAGGGGATATTAGAAGAAGGTGGTATTAGAAGAAGGTAGTATTAGAAGAAGGTAGTATTAGAAGAAGGTAGTATTAGAAGAAGGTAGTATTAGAAGAAGGTAGTATTAGAAGAAGGTAGTATTAGAAGAAGGTAGTATTAGAAGAAGGTAGTATTAGAAGAAGGTAGTATTAGAAGAAGGTAGTATTAGAAGAAGGTAGTATTAGAAGAAGGTAGTATTAGAAGAAGGTAGTATTAGAAGAAGGTAGTATTAGAAAAAGGTAGTATTAGAAGAAGGTAAACGTAGAAGTGTTAACCTCTTGAGACCCAGAACGTAATTTCCATTGTAATTTGGGTACCATTAGATGATTTTTAGCGACTATAAGCGATATTTTATAGATATGACCTGTTTAGTATCCTTGTCGACTAACTAATTTGGTGTATTCAGTTACTTTTTGAAATGTTATGGCTAACAACACACAATTTTATATAGCAAAGGAAAGATATGGGCGTGAAGGGGTTAATAGGGGAAGAGAATGCCATAATAGCAATCATTTGGGAAAGAATACGGCAGGCAGGCAGGCAGGCAGGCAGGCAGAGTGCGAGACAGACGGACGATTGTAAAATAAAATATAATGTATATAAATTATATTCGTGAATGCTGTTGGGTGATGCTTTTTTATTGTAGCTCCTGTATTAGACACGACATGCTTATCCTCTTCTTCCTCTTCCTTCTTCCTCTTCCTACTTCCCCTTCCTCCTCTTACTCATAATTATTTCCAGAACAAAGGCTTCCTCTCTCTCTCTTTTTTTTTTTTTTTGGTACTATCATATATTTGCTGCTAATTAACTCTCTCTCTCTCTCTCTCTCTCTCTCTCTCTCTCCTCTCTCTCTCTCTCTCTCTCTCTCTCTCTCTCTCTCTCTCCTCTCCCCTCTCTCCTCTCTCTCTCTCTCTCTCTCTCTTCCTCTCTCTCCTCTCCTCTTCTCCTCCTCTCTCTCTCATTCCAGTTTTTTTCGTCTCATGCCTCGGTTGCCTTTGCCCCATTGGTTAATATTTAGTTTCTTTGTGTTAATTGAATGACTCACGTTTGCATTTCACGTACTGTACATTTTTTCTTCCTGTTTTAAGAGTAAATTCTGTCATTATTTATCCCCTTCACGCCCAGATCTTTCCTTTGCTATATAAAATCGTCTGTGGTTAATATTTAGTTTCTTTGTGTTAATTGAATGACTCACGTTTGCATCACGTACTGTATATTTTTTCTTCCCGTTTTAAGAGTAAATTCTGTCATTATTTATCCCCTTCACGCCCAGATCTTTCCTTTGCTATATAAAATTGTCTGTTGTTAGCCATAAAATTACGAAAAGTAACTGAATATACCAAATTAACTAGTGGACGGGGATAGGTCTACATATCAGGTCATATCTATAAAATATTGCTTATATTCACTAAAAATCGTCTAATGGTACCCAAATTACAGTTGAAATTACGTTCTGGGCCTCAAGGGGTTAAAGTCCATGGCGCCCTGTTCATGTTCATATCGCGTCCAGCTTTACACGCCACAAACTTGACTAAGCGTTTCACTCGCACACGTTTTGGAACTTTGCAGGCGACAAGTTTCTAAACCGCAAGGGAAGCATAGTAGATGACATTGATCTTGTACCTTTGTTGCTAAAGAAAGAGTGTTGCATCTTTAATCAGGGCGGTGGTTAGGCCTTGCTTCCTCGCCTTGTTTCCACAGACTCAACTTTTTTCCCTTTTTTTTTTTTACATCACAAAGGACTGGCCAAGGGGGAAAAATAAAAATTAATCCTTGCTGATGCTTCCTCTATTTACACTTTATTTATGCAATTTTCCTCTTTTTAATTTATTTTTATTTTCCTCTACTTTCCTCTTTGATTTTTTATTTTGCAGTTTTCCTGTTTATTTTCCTCTGTTTTCCTCTCTGTTTATTTTATGTTTGTTTTCCTCTGTTATTCTCTGTTTATTTTCCTCTGTTTTCCTCTTTTTATGTTACATTTTCCTCATTTTTCATTTATTTTTATTTTTCCTCTCTGTTTTCCTCTTTTTTCGTTTATTTTCCTTATTTACCTGTTTATTTTCCTCTGTTTTCCTCTCTGTTTATTTTATTTTTTTTTTATTTTCCTCTATTTTCTGTTTATTTTCCTCTGTTTTCCTCTCTGTTTTCCTCTGTTTATTTTCTGTTTATTTTCCTCTATTTACCTCTGTTTATTTTCCTCTGTTTTCCTCTCTGTTTTCCTATGTTTATTTTCCTCTGTTTTCCTCTTTGTTTATTTTCTGTTTATTTTCTTCTGTTTTCCTTTATGTCTATTTTCTCTTTATTTTATCTTTTTTCCTCTTGTTTATTTTCGTCTGTTTATCATCACTTGTACATTTATCACGGTCTTGCTATTCTTAACACCTGTCATAGCATCGTTGTATAACACTGGAGGTTGTAGTTATTGTTATCCTATGTTATTATGTTATGTTATGGTCCTATGTTATTGTTATGGTCCTGTGTCATTGTACATATTATCACGTGAAAGTTGTTATCTCAGTTATGAAAAGCGCCAATTGAGTGTGTAGTCAGCGTTTTGTGATTTACTATGTGATGCAGGATCATTAGACAATTTTGTATATGCAAAAAAGGATGGCGACTATTGTTGTGTGTGTGTGTGTGTGTGTGTGTGTGTGTCATCTCTCAAGGCTTACTGGCGGTGCTAATCTGATTTTTTTAATTTTTTTTATATTGATTGATTTTTTTTACATATTTGTTTACACCCATTATAAGGGGCTGTGTAGTCATGTTGATTGTTTGGTGCCTGCTCATGAGTGGAAAAGTCCCCCAGTCTGCTCTGAAGGGGGCTCATATAGGGTTAAAATAATGTAGCTACAGAAAGATTCGAACCCAAGACATGTTCTAAACGTGATAATTATCGTCGATCGATACATTGGGATTCAATATTCCAGATTCTGAACAAAAATGTTATTCATATTTTTCGAGTGTACAATGGGATTATTTTATGGAAGTGGTAGCTGGTAAATTATACTGGCCGCACGTTAAGTTGGCGAAAATGGGGCCCCTTCACTCCCCTCTTTCGAACGCACGGGATTGGCTGAGGTGTTGAGTGTTGGGGCTTTAGGGCGGAACTTGGAGTAAGGCATTCTCACCCAACACCCAACACCTCAGGCAATCCCGTGCGTTCGAAAGAGGGGAGTGAAGGGGCCCCATTTTCGCCAACTTAACGTGCGGCGCGTATAGTGAGTGAGCGTTGCAAGTCTCATACGCTACAACGATGCAATTAGTTTGCACTTTCTTTTGCTTCTTAACTCCTTAAGGCACAGAACCTAATTTTATGGGAATTTGGCTTTTCATTAGCCCTTTTTTTAGTAAAATATGGCAATATTTTAAGTTTAAAACCCCTGTTTCATACCCTTTTGTCAAACTAACTAATTTGGTTTTTAAAGTTGGGTTTTTCGTTTTTTTTTATGGCAAAACAACAAAACATTTTTTTTTTAAAAAAAGGAAAAATATCTGGGTGTGAAGGGTTCATGGTGTAAGCATGTAAGGTCCTCAGACTTCATTCACGGGGCCCCTCAAAATTTAAAATTATGCTTTAAAAATTATTGCAGATTCAAAACACCAAACGGTCTTAAAAGATATCGACCCTTTGGCTTGGGGGGTGTTCGACGCCTTTGAAGGTTGGGGCTGCGGGGTTTTTTTAATGAGACTCAAACATGCAAAGCCCCCCCCGAAAAAAAAAAAAAAAAAAATTTTGTAATTTTTTTTTTTCCCAAAAATTTTCCCGGGGGTTTCAATGCTTGCCGGATTTTCGGGTTGATATGTAAATTAAATTTTTTAAACCGTTTTACTAAAAAATTTTTTATAGTTTTATATTGACTGCACTCACGCGTGGATTGAGACCAAAATCGCAGTATATTTATATTTTAAAATTGTACAGTGATGTTATTCGTGATTTTGAGAAAATTCCCTAAAGGTTTTAGTGGGGGCAAAAAGTGATTAAGTGCCTTTAAAAAACCCTATAGTCCCCCACCCCCAAAAATGTGCCAAGCCGCCAAAATATTAAGAATTAAAAGCATCCAAACTGAATGATTGTCCCAAATTGAAGATGATCCCCAAGTTTTTATGTCATGACGGTATAATCTACCCCTTTTTCAGTGTTATTTTATGCTTTGTATCTGCAAGATATACGGTTTCAAATTTCACTATCGTTTTTTTTGGGCGACGAAAAGGCCCAGCAGTTGGCTGGAGGAGAAAAACACAAAGTAGTTCTTAGGAAAGCCGTTCCCAAAGGTCCCCAAATTCGGGTGTTTTTGGGTCTTTTTCCCCTTCATTTTTTAACCCCCCATAATTTTGGATCAGAAGAAGAAAAAAAATAAAAACAGACTCCCCAAAGATAGCCCCTTCAAACTTTCCTAAAAATATGGATGTGGGAAAACGAAAGTTTTAAAAACCCCAACCGGGACGTCGGGTAAATCAAAAAGAAACTTTTGTCCTGGCGATTTTAGTGTTTTTTAGGTGGGTTTAATTCAGTAAGAGTTTTTTTCCCAAAAAGGTACCTTTGGGGATAGTGTTATTATGGGCCCGCCGGGTACTGTTTTCATCCTACCCCCCTCTTTGTTTGACGGGAAAACCCCTTTGAAAATTTAGTTAGCTCCCCCTAACAACCACCTTCCTCATCCTCATCCTCCCCGTCCCCCCAACCTATAATAAAATGACCTTGAACTAGCCTTAAATTTTTATCCTGAGGGTGCCGTTCCCCCTTTGTTGTTTTCACGGGAACTCCAAGGTGTTCCCGTATTAGACCTTTTTCAAAAAAAATTTTTTTTTCCTATTTTTTACCCCCCCTCCCAAGGGTTTTCCCATGTTTTTTGGGACCTGGAAAAGCCGAAAATCAAAAAACCTTTTTTGAGCTAAAATGTCAAAACCTTTCCCTTCATTGGCCCTTTCAAGATTTTTAAGCCCGAGACGTAGAAAAAGGCCTAATTTTGCCTTCCCGCCAGATTTTTTTCCCCCTGAAAATTTTTTTTAAAATTGGGGTTTTAGAACAACAAATCGGGTATCAAATTGAAGCATTTTTAATTTTAATTCTGAAAAAACATCCAAGTAAAAAACTTCAAGAAAAAAGACACATCATATCCAGAAAAAAGCAAAATTTTCTGAAAATTTCATATAATTTCAAAAATATTACAATCTTGATATAAAAAAAATGTGTGAAAAAGACTCTAAAAGCTTTTTTTCAAGTGGAGAAAACTCTTTTGTCTATGTCAGAAGGACACTTCACAGTCATTTTTTCAGATTTTTGCTTTCTTGAAGCTATCAATCGCTCACGGTTGTATTCCACATTTTGAAGAAGGTACTGTTTTTGCTGAAATCTGTGGTAATGATGTTTGCGAAATCAGTCATCATTTTGACTCCCCGCTCAGCAATTTTTCATTCCTACTTTACATTGCTGACATATTCCAGGGCCTTGCTGTAGTCATCACTCCTTGGCCATGTCGCCCACAGGTTGCAGAAGCCAGTCATACTCAATGCCAAGGGTGTCAAGCAGAAGATGATCTCTGGACCAACTAGATCAGCCAGAGTCGTCTTGGCTGTAACCTGAGGGAACAATAGGTTCCCTCGTCTGAAGCTATCTGGCTTCTCAGTGGCGTCCCAAGCTTGGCAGCAATGTCCTGCTTCTCTTTGTCACTGAGTCTGGCTACCGAAGAGAGCGAACGGGCACAACCTCCTGTGCCCAGGTACCACTTGTGGTTTTCAAGTTTTTGGTAGCACTGCCTGAGCATCTCTGGATCTGTTCTCTTGAACTCATCATGTCCTTCATGAACTGCAGATCATTTGCAGGAGCATCTGCAGCAAGGGGTAGATGACATCCCACAGGGGTGTATAAAAACAGCCCTAGGAAGAGGTTGAGGCGTTCCAGCTTCACAACAGTTTCTTCATCGTACTCCAGCTGCTCAGCAAACATGAACATCTTCATAGAATACGGGTTTCGGGCCCATCCCCCCTGGCCTGAGGATGCTCCAGGACGACTCCAGTGGATTCCGCGGGGAGGCGTGTCTCCAAGGACGATCATGGTAAGCTAGCCATCTAAACGAGTCAGCTCTAGGAGGCTTCTCCGACCTCAGGATTTCCTGTAGTATTTCCTTGCACTCTTTCTTCTTTTTATTCAACCATTTTTGTCTGATGGACGGGGGTTGTAGGGTTGTCTGTGGTAAGATCTGTCCAAACGTCTTGAAGTGCTTGAACCAAGGATTCTCTGGGCTCTTGACCTTGCCAAACAGATCTCCCCATACAGCACCAACCAGCACTTCTAGAATGTGGTGTCTGCGGCCAGTAGAACACCTTCCTGTCAAGCTGTTGCTCCAGAAGCTTGGCAGCTCCCCGATGTACTCCACTGTTGCTGGCCTTTGTGTCAAACACAAGGGCAGTGATCACTCCAGTAACCCCCCCATGCCTCCGCAAATCCATGGATGCCTCTGCCTGAGCCGTTCCTGTTGAGCTGTCCTATCACTGGTACTCCCAGTAGCTTGCCTTCGGGATATGCAGGGGGCCCCTGAGACAAGCACAGCCCAGAGTCTCTGACGTGGTCCCAGGATCACTTCCCAGGACATCTCTCAGTTTTTGGCCATCCCGTGAAGAGCAGCATACTTGGGAGGGTCCTCGCTAGATCTGCCATGTACTCCTGGTGATGTGGTACCTTGTCAGCATCCTTTTTCCGTCTCGTTGTTGAGGTTGAGATGACAAACTTGTCCGGGTTTCAGCTCCACCAACCTTCAATATAGCAGAGAATAGGCTGTCACTGATTGTCAGACAATCCCGGGACGATCCCGGTACTGCAGATGTCACCCCACTCCATGACCCTCCTGGGAAATGTGAGAGTCACAGTGTCTTGGGATGTGAACATCCAGGACGAGGTTGTTGGTAATCCATGTCCTCTCATTCCCTTCCCACTGTGGGTTTGGGTCAGCCCAGGTAGAACATCAGCAGCAGTCCTTCGCTGTGTGGCGCTGAAAAATTGTAGAAATTTTGTGACAAATTCATATCTTGTTCCTCTCTCTGCTGCAGTCTTGCAGCCCCTCTCTGCTTGCTGCTGGGACCCTGACTCAAATATCTTGTCATGACCAGACATGTGGCCTTTCTCTTTGTCTTCTGATCCTGGTAGAACCTGATGTCCTTGTCCTTCCCTTCTCCCTTGATAGGGAGTCGGTTTATCTCTATTTCCTGGATGGCATCTGAAGCTCTATGTCGAACAGACTATCTAATTCCCGGACAAAGGCACTCCTTTTCCCTCCAGGGTCACCTGTTCTACCTTTATTCCTTGCTAGATCTCTGTGCTTTTTGTGAAGTGTCATGAAATGCTGCGCTGCATTGTATTGGTCATGGGCTTGATCCTAGCCATCTGCCAGATGGATGATAGCCTCCACTGTTTCATTGGCGAGGTCTTGATGCTTTAGGATTCCATGTATTTTCTGGCAAACTCTGGAGATGGAGGAAGTACTGGAAGGCCCCGTCTGTTGGTGGGTAACTGGGAGCCCTGATGCTGGATGATGGGTAAGCCGATCAGGAAGGTTTCTGTAGCAGATCTAGTACAGGGTCCGGCGTGACGCTTGTCTCTGGACTGCAGGTGGAGGTTCTGAGATGTCAACTTTGCGTCCTCGGAGCTCCTTGCTTACTGCCATGTGAAATTATCTTGTGAAGTATCTCTGGATTTGTTAGCAGGCTTTTCAACAGATCTGCAACAAAAATAACAGACCATTTTGATGTCATGCTAAAACCATTGTGAATTTGTGACTAGAGTGAAATAAATTATATTTATTTAATTTTTTTGAAAATTTGTCTGTAAATATCAACATGTAATATTTCCAATAAATGTTTCTATGCTTTTGATGTTTCAAATTTAGGCATCTAATTACTTTGCTTTACCTGCTTATGCCCATTTATTGGGGGAAAAAAAATAGGCGAAAACAAACATCAAAATGCTCCGAAACTGGCGTTTCAGAAAACGTGTATAGAATAGAATTTCATGCTTGATGAGGCAAAGGTTCCTGACACTTTGGCTTATAATGGTTGTAATTTTTGACTTTTCCAGGTCAAAAAGCATTGGAAACCGTGCAGGAGGGTATAAAAATAGGAAAAAATTGTTTTCTGAACAGGTCTATCAATGCCGTATTCAAGCACAGCCTTTGTCATGCCTTTTACCTACAGGAACTACCATGCACGTGTAGGTCTCATGGTCTCTTGTAGCTTCCTTATTTTCTTATATGCTTATATTTTTATTTCATGTAACTGTATGAACACAGTCAGTCTTGCTTCCTCCACCTTCCTCCGCTGCACTCACCTGTATCTAGCTAGCCTTTCGGTCACAGTCGCGGCATTGTTTGCTTTCTACTCCCTATTAGTCCAGGAGCCAAGGGGTGTTTTCATGTTTGAGAGGGCCCCGAGATTACTCACCTGATTTTGATAGAGGACCACCTGGGGCACAATATTAACGAGGGTAGCTTACCTGAAACCTGGCAATAATCTCATAAATCACGGATTTGTCAATATTGTGCTTTCCGGAAATGACCCTCCGAATGACGGGTGAGCCTCCTTTCGATCACCATAGCACCTAAACAAATTCACTTACGGAAATTAATTACCACTCAAAAGAAAGCTTAACTTATCCGCTACAAGATTTAGCTAAAGTGAAGTTGATTACAAATGAACGTTTTCAGTAGGATCGTATATACAAAGTTATATCAAAATTTTTGAAAAATCTAGGGTTGTAATACACAAAAAATAAAATAAAATATATGGAGTGATAAATCTCATAGTTTTTTAGTTTTTATTAGTTTATTACACATTAGAGAAGTTTTTAAAACTACCAAACAGAATAATGTACGTTCATGTGAACATTTAGGGTCAAATTAAAAGAAATTATGAATTTACTAAAACCTGAGGTAAATACCATTACACTTTCTCTCAAGTTTAGGACATGAGAAGTACAAACAGAAAAGTCTCGTTCATCTTAGCTTCCTTTTTGAAGGAAAAATAGGTTTTTAAGAGCAGTAGTGATGAATAAGGATGGTCTTGGTGACTAAACTGGAAAAGTGTTATGTCCACTCTCTTAAGTACATAAGGGAAATCAAACTCGACTCTACACTGAGAAACTGAATGAATGAATCTTACAATAGTTTGTTTATTTGTTTGTTTGTTCCTAACAGTAAAAGTATGTAATATAAATTGGAAAATTGTTCCATTTTACGAAAATTATGAGTCCAATTTTCACGAGGCGTGTGGGCTGGGGTCACTTAATACATAATCTCCAGCACCTATCCTTTATCTAACTAGCTGGATTATTACATCCTTTGTCAGAAGCTTGGCAGCTGCAGTACTGACAACAAATTAGCTCATATTGTCTACAAACACATCGCTTTGTGGCACAGGACGTTCATTTACATGGCATTGGGAATTCATCTGGCAGTAAGACCTGACATCTTTCCGGCTCAAGGATGCCACCAGCCGCGCTGTAGCCAAAATTCCTTGGATCAAGGTATATACACTTTCTCCAGACAGTGTAGTTGCATGTACGTCCTGTAAAATGCCCTGAGAATATGCCCCTTGATAGAACGACTGCTGGGGGGTAGGTCAAGGATAGTCTTTTTGCTGTGTTGGAAGAGGTGATATCTTAGCTCATCCATTGTTTTGCATTGTGTGAGTGATCTCGGGGCCTTCTCAAACATGAAAACACCCCTTGGCTCCAGGAGTATATGGTAGTAGTGGTGATAGTAGAAGTTGTATGTGTGGTGGTATTTTGTTCTTGGAGAAGGGTGTGTGTGTGGTGTGTGTGTGTGTGTGTGTGTGTGTGTGTGTGTGGAGGAGGGGGAGAGAGGAAGAGAGAAGGAGGGGAGAGAAAAATGTTTGTCTGGAGGAGAGGAAAAAGAGAGAGGAAGAGGAGCTACCTGGAACGGTTTTAAAGAGTCGCGGGGCAGTATTGTAAGTGGCAGTGGTGGGACTCGTGGTGTGGTTGGTTCGCTGGTTGTGTCGCCGTCGTGGGTTGTAGGGGTTGTGGTGTTGCTGCAGAGGCGGCGGTGTGGCGGCGGCGTCGGTGTGTTGTTGGTAGCAGCGGCCCGGGGCAAGGTCAGGCCGGGTCATCATCCTGGAGCAGCGGCAAGGAGCGGCGGGCGGTAGTGACGGTGCCTCGGGAGTCATCGGTTTGGTGTGGATCATTGTGCGAGGCGAGACTTTTCTAGGTCTTGGCGGGTCGGCGAGAACGTGACTTGATTGCTGTTTGACTTATTTTTTCATCACAAAGGACTGGCCAAGGTAAAAAAAAAAAAAAAAAAAAAACTAACAAAAGCTCCGTTTAGTTGACAGTTTGACTTTTTTTTTCATCCCAAAGGACTGGCCAAGGGCAAAAAAAAAAAGAAGTAACAAAAAAGCCTGCTTAGTTGCCAGTCCCTAAAATCTGGACTGGCTGGGGCAGGGGGTGATTTGCCCGTTGTTGATTGGTAGATGGTTGTGTCATCAAGATTGTGGCGATACCGGTGGATATTAACATTTTAAACTTTATAGTTGTTGTGTTATTTCGGCAGAGCGTCATTTTCGATACCATAGATAGGCCTTTGAGGGGGTTTTTAAAGACGATTTTCATTCTTAAATTGCATTACATCCGCATTCAGATATCTCCCTTAGAGTCAAGGCACAAAACTCTCATTAAGAATACCGGTCTGTAGGGATCCCCGGAAGTAGAGTGAAAGCAGGGGCATGTGTATGTGTCTATATATACACATACACATATGCGGTACGTACTGTACGACCAGTGTCAAAGAAATGGACTTAATTATTGTTTGGCGTGGCGGTGGTAGTGCACATGTGGTGAGGTGGATCCCGGGCCGCTAATCACCGCGGCGGGTCGTCCGTTAAGAGGCAAAGCTGGTACAGGGGATGGACGGTGTGGACACCGCCTGCCGGGGAGCCGCTCCTCTCAGCACCCCATTGTCACCAGGCCAAGTTTAATGGAGATTAAAAGTGTGTGCTAATGAAAGAATAAAATGTGGATTTTCTGAATAAGGAGCTTTTGTTGGATCATTCCTTTAATGAGCGTTTGTTATTGTGTCAGGGCCCCCAGGGTTGGAAGGCGAGGGGGGGGGTAGTAAGTTCAAAGACTTCGGTGTTTCCTGACAACAAGAGCCACGTTTCCGCGGCGATGAAGTAACGCTACCAAGAAACTTCCTCCGGCGGGATGCAAGGCGTGTGTCCCAGGGGCGGGCCGGCGTGTGGACCCCCCGAAGCCCTGGTGCTGCGTGTGCCCGCCGTGGCCAGCGAGGCGCCGCAGCACGGCCCCGGGTGATCACTGCGGCACGTGTTCCCGCCGTCCCCAGGTGCGGCTCACGATCATGTGTCGTGAGATGCCTTCACGGAATATCAAGATTTACATAAACTTGTGTGTCGTAACTCACACACTTACTGGGCGGCACCATCGAAGGCTTATGTGTTTTGTGCCGGGGTTCGTCCGAGGATATTGCTGTTGTATGTTATTGTTATGGGTGGTGATGGTGGTGGTAGTGGTGGTGATGGTGATTGCAGTGGTGGTGATGATGGTGGTAGTGGTGGTGGTAGTGGTGGTGGTAGTGGTGGTAGAAAGAGGAGGAGGTCAATAAGGAGTGTGGTAATGGAGATGATGGTGATTGTGATGTGATAGTCTCCACACGACACACTGACTGCTGCTGCTGCTGCCTCTATACGTCTAGGGAGCGATGTGACAAGGAGTGTGATATGATGGAGGAAGGAAGGAAGAGCGCACACACACACACACACACACACACACACACACACACACACACACACACACACACACACACACACACACACACACACACACACACGCACGCACGCACGCACGCACGCACGCACGCACGCACGCACGCACGCACGCACGCACGCACGCACGCACGCACGCACGCACGCACGCACGCACGCACGCACACACACTTTGTCCATCCGTGTCCAGTAAATGACGTCCTCGCTTAGGCCATTTTGCTCGAACACGAACGGTCACGGAGATATTGGGAAATATTCCAATTTTTTATTTAGCATTCTTTATCTTCTACTGATAGCTTCGGCTTAAAACTTTGTATGTTTATTGGCACTGTCCTTATACTTATTTGCGTAAAGGTATGTAGTTCTATTTCATTTAAGTCAGTTTTTCATGGGCACATTTTCGATTTTTGACAATGGGGGGAAAAACATATTTCCGCATCATAACTCAAGAAAGACACATCGCAGCACAAAACGGATTTCACCGTTAGATAGATGGAGCTCAAAATTCCGCACGACACAGCGTGGCTTGATTTTATTAATTTAATCTTTGCTGCGGAGAACGATCGCTTCAAACACTGAAAACAGTCAAAACCGCTGAACCTCTTGATTATGCAACACATCTTTCATAATCTTTATCACAATACAACTCAACAGACTACACTGAAATTTACTCGTTTCTCGATCACCGTGAGAAATTTCAGTCAGATCAATTATTATTGGAGTCATATTTCATCATCTCGTTCAAGCAAATCAATCTCTCATTTGCTTTTATAAGTCGACTGAACACCGCCATGATGATCTAAATCTTTAGAATATATATATATATATATATATATATATATATATATACAGTATATATTTTTTTTTACATTTGTGCCTATAGCGCCTGTAGGCAGTGGTGACCCAGGGCTCGGGTGGTAGGCTCTGGAGGTTCACTTGAGGGCTCTGGTGGTTGATCCTCGCCCGTGGTGGCGCAGGCAGGATTCTTATAGTGACGCCTGTAGAGGTTCATGCCGCCCCCCTGTGTCCTCCGATGCACTCGCAATCGAAGGTAGAGTTGATGGGCAGGGCATGTGGGTGTTCTTAGGCCCCTCGACGGTGCAGAAAGGTTTTGGTTTTCTTCGGGGATCGAACTCGGGTCACCGAGAACGCCAGTCGGAGACGCTAACCACTCCGCTACCGCCTCCCCATATATATATATATATATATATGCGTATATATGCTGGGGTATGTTGTACTCCCTGCACAATATACGCATATATATATAATATGCGTATATATGTCGTACTATTGGGTTTATGAATGTGTTTTCTGGCAGGTATAGTATGGTGGCCATATTCAGAGCAGCCAGCCCTGCATACCAGTGTTTCCTCTCGGCCTACACAATCATACCACCTGGGCTTCCCCCCCCCCCCCCCCCCCCCCCCCCCCGCCAAGGCTGGCGCGGTCCTGTCCAGGAGAGCGCGACTCCCTTGCAGGACTGGACATCAACCTGCAGCCACATTTTCCTCGCAACTGCTTCAATCGATTTTAGCAGAGACTCGATAATGCCGCAGACATAATATTTTGTTGTTGTTTGAGGCACCACAGCGAAACAGGAAGGTGCTGCCACGCCTCGGCGGTATGTGTGCGTGGTGTTGTCATGGCAGAGTGGGCGTGTGGCCCTGGTGAGGGTGGCGGCCCGGTGCTTGGTGGTGGGTGCGGTGCAGGGGCGGCCGTATGGCAACACCGTGCAGGGTTAGGCCTCCTGCAGGCCGCGGGGTGGCGGAGGCACGGTAATCTTGGGCCCGGGCTACTCTACCCTTTCTTACTGGAAGAAAAAGTGTTTCGTTAGGCACAGTGGTGTGCCGTGGGCCTCGTGCCGGGGGGCGCGGACCCCACGGCCTGCCGCTGCCTGCACGCTGACGCCCCACCGCCTCCAGGCGACCTGCACGCCGCCGCGGCCAACAGTAAACTCTATAAATAAATTAGAGCACAGAAAGAGAGGGAGAGGCCTCCTTTGCCACCCTAGAAACTCCAAGTGTACACACACACACACACACACACACAGAGAGAGAGAGAGAGAGAGAGAGAGAGAGAGAGAGAGAGAGAGAGAGAGAGAGAGAGAGAGAGAGAGAGAGAGAGAGAGAGAGAGAGAGAGAGAGAGAGAGAGAGAGAGAGAGAGAGGAAAAGAATCCCTACGGCCTGGCCGGCCAAAAGAATGGTTCTGTATTTTTTTATAAAACAGTGGGGATAAGAATGTGTTGTTGTATGTTGGCCGCAGTAGCACAGGCTGACGCGGCCCTGGGGCAGCGCCGGGTCGCCGCGCCGCCCCTCGCCAAGCACCGCCCAGGACTAGTAAAAAAACTCCCTCTGAATCACGACTTTCATTCCTGAGTTCTTCACTCAGACTTTAGAAATGTGTGAGAGCAAACATCCAGATACTGCAAAAATTATATTAGAGGAGGCGACCTTCTCCCGTGTGTAAAGGAGAGGGGAGGGAGGCTCTTGTGAGGAACGAGGGGAGGCTTGGCGCGGCGTGTGTGTGAGGGGCTGCTGGGGGGGCTGGGAATCAGGTCCGTAGAAGGAGATGCGAGAAGAGGAAAAAGGAAAAACGAAATAGGACGAAGGCTAAGGCGGTATGGTGGGGCGTGGCCAGGCAAGGGTGTGTTGGGAAGACAGGTGTGTTGGGGAGACAGGTGTGGGTGTGTTAGGGAGACAGGTGTGTGAGGGTGTGTTGGGGACAGGTGTGTGTGTGCGTTGGGGACAGGTGTGTGTGTGTGTGTTGGGGAGAGGTGTGTGTGTGTGTTGGGGACAGGTGTGTGTGTGTTGGGGACAGGTGTGTGTGTGTGTTGAGACAGGTGTGTGTGTGTGTGTGTTGGGGACAGGTGTGTGTGTATGTGTTGGGGACAGGTGTGTGTGTGTGTGTTGGGGACAGGTGTGTGTGTGTGTGTGTTGGGGACAGGTATGTGAAGGTGTGTTGGGGACAGGTGTGTGTGTGTTGGGGACAGGTGTGTGTGTGTGTGTGTGTTGGGGACAGGCGTGTGTGTGTGTTGGGGACAGGTGTGTGTGTGTGTGTGTTGGGGACAGGTGTGTGTGTGTGTGTGTGTGTGTGTGTTGGGGACAGGTGTGTGGGGGGTGTGTTGGAGACAGGTGTGTGTGTGTGTGTGTGTGTTGGGGACAGGTGTGTGAGGGTGTGTTGGGGACAGGTGTGTGAGGGTGTGTTGGGGATAGGTGCGTGTGTGTGTGTTGGGGACAGGCGTGTGTGTGTGTTGTGTTGGGGACAGGTGTGTGTGGGTGTTGTGTTGGGGACAGGTGTGTGTGTGTGTTGTGTTGGGGACAGGTGTGTGTTGTGTTGGGGACAGGTGTGTGTGTGTGTTGTGTTGGGGACAGGTGTGTGTGGGTGTTGTGTTGGGGACAGGTGTGTGTGGGTGTTGTGTTGGGGACAGGTGTGTGTTGGGGACAGGTGTGTGTGTGTGTTGTGTTGGGGACAGGTGTGTGTTGGGGTCAGGTGTGTGTGTGTGTGTTGTGTTGGGGACAGGTGTGTGTGTGTGTGTGTGTTGGGAATAGTTGCGTGTTTTTTTTATAATTTTGCCCTCATTCCCATTCACACACACCACACACACACACACACACACACACACACACACCATTCACGCACCCTTCACCTTACCAAACATCAATTCAACCCCCATCCCCCCATCCCCCCCAACCCCCCAACCTCTACTACAGTCAAGCGAAGACCAAAAAACACAAGACCACAGCTCAATATGGGTAAGAGTCGAGGTCGGTCTGGGTCTCTGGGATCTGTCGCGGCAAGTCTAAACATGTTGTGTGACCGCATCGACTGTATGGTTCCCGGTCACAATAACCCGCCACTCTGGTTTTCCCTATTAATTCCCCTCAGGACGCCTGTTGTATGGGGGGGAGGGGAAAGAAGGGAGGAATAAAAAGAAGGGTCGCAGGGCTAAGGCGGCGAGTATAGTAATCAATGATGCACTCTCCTTTCCCCTCTTTCTCTCATTTTCTTATGCACTTTTCCCCTTGACTATATTCTTCAATACGTCTTAATGGTTGAAATCTTCCCTCATTCCCTCTCTCTCTTCCTCCCTCCCTTCCCTCCCTCTCCAACCTGGAAAATTAATGCGTAGTGGAGCGTATGGGTGTGGGGGGGAGTGGAGAGATGGGTGGTGCAAGGGGCATAAAAAAGTTGGCCTTATTGACATGTACTGAAGAGAGAGAGAGAGAGAGAGAGAGAGAGAGAGAGGAGAGAGAGAGAAGAGAGAGAGAGAGAGAGAGAGAGAGAGAGAGAGAGATATATATATATATATATATATATATATATATATATATATATATATATAGAGAGAGAGAGAGAGAGAGAGAGAGAGAGAGAGAGAGAGAGAGAGAGAGTGAGAGGACTGGGGGGGGGGGGGCGTTAGAGGGGAGTAAGCGACCCCTTTTTTCAAGAGGTCCTTCTCCCCCCTTCTCCCTCACTCCCTCACTCACTCCATCCTTTCCTAACCCCTTCTCTCCCCCCTAAGGGCAACTCGCCACACACACACACACAACCACACCACACACACACACACACACACACACACACACACACACACACACACACACACACACACACACACACACACACACACACACACACACACACACACACACACACACACCACACAAACACACACACATTCCTCTGCTCTCCGTTCGATGAT
>JACEEZ010012429.1:285000-292500 GCA_016584305.1 Chionoecetes opilio | reverse complement strand
GGTAGGAGTAGTAGTATTAGTTGTGATAGTAGTAGTAGTAATAGTAATAGTAGTAGTAGTAGTAGTAGTAGTAGTAATAGTAATAGTAATAGTAGTAGTAGTAGTAGTAGTAGTAGTTGTTGTTGTAGTAGTAGTCGTGGAAATAGTAGTAGTAGTAGTAGTAGTAGTAGTTGTTGTTGTTGTAGTAGTAGTCGTGGAAATAGTAGTAGTAGTAGTAGTAGTTGTTGTTGTTGTAGTAGTAGTCGTGGAAATAGTAGTCATCATCATCATCATCATATCATCATCATCTTTATTGCATAACATACAAGGAGTTGTATATTACATGTCACAAAAAAAAAAATTATCATGAATTTAAATGAAGTGGAACTCCTCTTATATTTTCATGGCTCTGAACCCAAGTAATTCTTGCTAAAATTACATCCATACTATTATCTAAAAAAGTTATTTTATAAAATCGGAATAAAAAACTTAAAAAAGATTTAAAAGACATACCCTCAAAAAACAAAGGTTTGTTCAAAATATATACAGAATAATTTTTCTTGCTTAAAGATCTGAAATACCTAGCTTGAACTGTTGTTACATGATGTTTTAATAAAAGCATGTTATATTCTTTGACAATACTGTGATTACTGGTTAAAAATGGACATCCTAAAATTTTCTTAAGTGCATTTGCATAAGCTATCTCAAATGTTTTAAATATATAACTTTAGTTAATCTTACATAAATTCCACATTTGAAGACCATAGATAGGAATACAGTATGACTTGAATAGAAAAAGTAATGCTTGTGAATTGATTCCTTTAAACTTACGCAAGGCAGTGTTAAATTTACTGTAAAAACTTTGAAGCCTTTCCTCTACATCTATTTTATCACAAAAATTGAATGACATATAATGTCCTAAATACTTGTAATTTTCCACGATTGTATAGTGACTTATATATCCCTTCATCTTACATTTCTTCTTATTTACATCATGAAAGACCATACATTTAGATTTTGAATGATTTACCTTTAGTTTCAAACTTTTAATTTTACTTTCAAATACATCTAATAATGTTTCTAAGTTATTATGAGAGTCAGCAAGTAAAACTATGTCATCAGCATACGCTATAATATTCATTCTAAATGATCCATATTTACATCCTACGTCAAGGTTGGATATGTCCCTGAGAAGATCATCAATATATAATTTAAATAGTAATGGCGACAAAATTCCTCCTGTCTTACACCAGTATTAATTTCTGTATAAGATCCTTGAAGACCATTCCATATAATTCTAGCACTCTGATTTCTCAAATAATTCATTAAAAATAAAACAATGTCAGGAGAAATGTTCCTATCTAATAACATATTACCTAAAATAAAATGATTTACCTTATCAAAAGCTTTGGACAAATCCATAAATGCTACAAATGCTTTATCATTATTTTTTGTATAAGAATTAACAGTTTCTTTTAGAAGGAAACAAGCATCATTGGTTGACATGTTTGCACAAAAACCCAACTGTTTATGGCTAAAATCAAGTTTTTCCTCTAAAATGTCCAATATGTGCATTTCAAATAATTTCAATATACATGATGACTGCATTACTGGTCGGTAATTGTTTGAATCACCGATATTTCCCTTAGTATCTTTTATTATAGGATTTATATCACCCCTAAGCAAATGTGAAGGGATATAACAGTGGCTATAACATGCATTCATAAACACACAAATATTTGCAAGTAATTGTTTGGAGGCATTCTGTAAGAGTAGAGAATGGATGCCATCCTGACCCACCCCTTTATTTAGTAGTAGTAGTAGTAGTAGTAGTTGTTGTTGTAGTAGTAGTCGTGGAAATAGTAGTAGTAGTAGTAGTTGTTGTTGTTGTAGTAGTAGTCATGGAAATAGTAGTAGTAGTAGTAGTAGTAGTTGTTGTTGTTGTAGTAGTAGTCATGGAAATAGTAGTAGTAGTAGTAGTAGTAGTAGTAGTAGTAGTAGTAGTAGTAGTAGTAGTAGTAGTAGTAGGAGTAGTAGTTAGTAGTAGTAGTAGTAGAAGTAGTAGTAGTAGTAGTAGTAATAGGAGTAGGAGTAGGAGTAGTAGTAGGAGTAGGAGTAGTAGTAGGAGTAGGAGTAGGAGTAGGAGTAGTAGGAGTAGGAGTAGTAGGAGTAGTAGTAGTAGTAGGAGTAGGAGTAGGAGTAGTAGGAGGAGTAGTAATAGTAGTAGTAGTAGGAGTAGGAGTAGGAGTAGGAGTAGGAGTAGGAGTAGTAGTAGTAGGAGGAGGAGGAGGAGGAGGAGGAGGAGGAGGAGGAGGAGGAGGAGGAGGAGGAGGAGGAGGAGGAGGGAGGAGGGAGGAGGAGGAGGAGGAGTAGGAGGTAGTAGGAGTAGGAGTAGGAGTAGTAGTAGGAGTAAAGGAGTAGGAGTAGGAGTAGGAGTAGTGAGTAGTAGGAGTAGAGTAGGAGTAGAGAGGAGTAGGAGTAGGAGTAGGAGGGTAGGAGGAGTAGGAGTAGAGTAGAGTAGGAGTAGTAGGAGTAGTAGGAGGAGTAGGAGTAGGAGTAGGAGTAGTAGGAGTAGGAGGAGTAGGAATAGGAGTAGTAGGAGTGGGAGTAGGAGTAGGAGTAGGAGTAGGAGTAGTAGAAGTAGGAGTAGGAGAAGTAGGAGGAGTAGTAGTAGGAGTAGGAGTAGTAGTAGTAGGAGTAGGAGTAGGAGTAGTAGTAAGTAGAGTTAGTAGTAGGATAAGTGGCGATGCAAGAGTAGTATAGAGTATGGTGTAGTAGGGTAGTAGTGTAGGTAGTAGTAGAGTTTTGGGTGTGTAGTAGTGTATGGTTGTAGTGAGTAGTAGTAGTGTATGTTGTGTGTGGTAGTAGGATGTATGTTGATGGTGGTAAGATAGTAATGTTTGTGGTTAGATATGGTGACGTGGTAGATAGTCAGATGTATGGTTGTGGTTGTGGTAGTAGTTGTGATGGTTGTGGTTGTGGTAGTAGTTGTGATGGTTGTGGTGGTGGTAGTAGTTGTGATGGTTGTGGTGGTGGTAGTAGTTGTGATGGTGATGGTTGTGGTGGTGGTAGTAGTTGTGATGGTGATGGTGGTGGTAGTAGTTGTGATGGTGATGGTTGTGGTGGTGGTAGTAGTTGTGATGGTGATGGTGATGGTGGTGGTAGTAGTTGTGATGGTTGTGGTGGTGGTAGTAGTTGTGATGGTGATGGTTGTGGTGGTGGTAGTAGTTGTGATGGTGATGGTTGTGGTGATGGTAGTAGTTGTGATGGTGAATGATAATGGTTGTGGTTGTGGTAGTAGTGGTGATGGTGATAGTTGTGGTGATGGTAATGGAAGTGCAGCGTCGTAATGAGGGTGGGCAAGTGTGGGTCAGGCGGGGCTTTAATATTGCTGCATTATTCTCGCCGTGCTTCACCTGTGGCGAATGCTGTGCGCACCTCAGAGCGGCGACAGTCTCTCCTCACCCCTACTGTACCGGCTGTACCGCGCTGTACATAAGATCATTGAAGCCACCCAACCCTCCCTCTTTCTCATTTAACTATCACTCCAACTACTACTACTGCTACTACTACTACTACTACTACTACTACTACTACTACTACTACTACTACTACTACTACTACTACTACTGCTACTACTACTACTGCTACTGCTACTGCTACTATTATTACTATTACTACTACTACTACTACTACTACTGCTACTGCTACTGCTACTGCTACTATTATTACTATTACTACTACTACTACTACTACTATTACACTACTACTATTACACTACTACTACTGCTACTTCTACTACTACTACTACTACTACTACTACTACTACTACTACTACTACTACTACTACTACTACTACTATTACACTACTACTACTGCTACTTCTAGTACTACTACTACTACTACTACTACTACTACTACTACTACTACTACTACTACTACTACTACTACTACTACTACTGCTACTACTACTATTACCACGACTACTACTACTACTTCTACTACCACGACTACTACTAATAATAATAATAATACTATTACTACTATTAATACTACTACACTACTGCTACTACTACGAGTACTACTACTACTACTGCTACTACTACTACTACTACTACTACTACTACTACTACTACTACTACTACTACTACTACTACTACTACTACTACTACTACTTCTACTACTACTACACTACTACTTCTACTACTACTATTACTACTACTACGAGTACTACTGCTACTACTGCTATTAATACTTCTACTACTACTACTACTACTTTTTTTCTTCTTTTTTCTACTACTACTACCGATACCTCCACCCCATGTTTATTTATGAAATATACGAAGGCTCCACGAATTGGAGGTCAGTAGCCCCAACTTCGGTCGCTACTGACTGTGGCATCCAACCATACTACTACTACTTATCTACTATTTACTTAATTACAATCCTTATTTACCTCTCTATATTATCTACACTATTATGCCGCTCTCCACTACAGTGGCCTGGTAGTCCAGGCCAGCTATATCGGTGGTTGTGGGGGCGGAGTATCTAGTACCCCTGAGACATAGGAGGGCAAACCTGAGCAGGGAGAAGGAGAGATGGCATCTCATCCAGGCGACAACGTGGCTCCTTGGCTGGTGCTTCTTTTCTACCATTACATCTGCTAGTCTTGAATAGAAGCACTTGGCCTTGGGGCCCATCCCGACGGACGTAGTGAAGACCAGGGGTGTGAAGCTGCCCTGATCAACATGTTGAATCCTTTCCCCATACGCCCTGATTTTCTCCTGCTCATTCCTTTGGTGGGCGGTTTCCAAGGAGATCTCCCGGTGGCAGGCGGCCATCGGATCGAAGATTCTGATGTCCATGAAGGCTCTCTGTCCTCTGGTCCAGAATCCACGAGCACTTATGTCCACCCGGGCCTCGTTGGTGGTGTTGGCCGTCCTGTACCGCATGTGTTCGCCATCCAGGGGGAGAAGAGTTGGTTCGGTGGAGACGTCGCGGCACACCTCCCTGAGCATACTGGCCGTCACATCCCTCACCATGTCGTATCTGATGCACACGAATCCCCCCTTTTTACACGTCATGGTGTGGTTGACGTCGTTTGGGGATCCACATGCACAGGTGTTGGGAATTCCCTCCACTGGCCAGCCATACTTCAGAGCAACGGCGTCTACAAATTCTTGTTTGTTAAAGTAATCGTCCAGACCATTTCATCATTCCTGATTTAATGCAATCAAATCATAGCCATTAACGAGTATATCAACAATACGTCGTCACTTTTTGTATCCAGTCAGCCGTTTTTAAATAATCCGTAATCAAAATCTGCAAATTCCCCGAGTTTTCAAAACGCTCTCAAGGTTTGCAGACGCTCAGGCTCAGGCTCGGTGACGTAGCATAAGGGAGGCTCATCTTCCCGCGCTGATCAGAGAAGCACGTAAACACAGAGATAAATATAGTACTTGAAGATATTTGGGTGTTTTTGATAGATTTTTTTTGCTATATGCCACATGCATGCATCCTTTATGGGTGCAGCAAGACAGCTGTGCCTTTCGAGAAAAGTTTGCACACGGAAAGGAGTGGCGTGTGTAGGGTGATACACACCTATAGTGTGTTGGGGCGAGCAGTTGTGTTGAGAAACGGTGTGTAGTGAAGTACACAGGGAGTACACACCGGGTGAAAGACTGGGTGAGAGTGTGTAGCACGACTAGTCGCCTACCCAGTGTTTGGGTTGGGACGACGAGTGTGAGGTGAGCCTGTGTACACGGGTGTGCTGGACAAGGGCGGCGCCCCCCCCGTAAGACAGTGACTCAGTCCAACACCATACCAGACCAGGTGGCCCTGTTAGACAGGGACGCCAGGGCTGGCAGCAGCGGTGGACCACCACGACTGTGAGGCTTTGCCTCTTAACAAGACCAAGTAAACCAAGTAAACCAGTTGTGGAGTGGGCGTGCCCTGTGGTGAGAGACCCTGTGGTGGTGTGGCTGTCACACTTTCTGCCTTCCCGCCCGCATATTTTCCAACTCTATGCTGTAGTTAATGCTAGTATGTGGTTTCCGAGTAATGACGTTTGACTGTAGCTCCAAAACTAACCATAGAATTTTCTCGAAAGTACCTTCATTGTGATTCCCACATACACATGGTTTAACCTTATTTACCAATCCATGTCTTGGAGAAGTGCCAGGTCCTCCTGCTGAACCTCAGGCTCTGCTAACACCTGTTCATCCACCTCGTACTCGGGCTCAAACATATAGGATCCCATGACAATCTGAGGTTCGTTTTCCTCATAGTATACGCGACCAGCGTCATTTCTTTCGGTGTCAGATTGAGCATCGTACTCTAGATCTGTCACAGCGACATATTCACTGTCTGACACCGAAGTACAATCGCTCATCATAACATTTGCCGACAGTTGTCAGACATAGTGTCTGCGGGCGTCCCTATTCTGACGTCATCAATAACAGTCGTAGCCCTGTTGGAGGGAAGATTTTTTTTTTCGCGCGCTTTTTACAAAAGTCGTGTTTTTACGGAAATAAGGCCTGTAAATCAATTATTTTTGGTGGATTAGGTGTTTTGAATGTACATTCAACATAATTCGGGAAAATAAAATTGGGTCTGGACGATTACTTTAAGGCTGAAGCCTTTTGCTCTGTTAACCAGTTGGACGCTCCCGTTTCCTGTGCAGTGTGAATTTTCCTCACGGTATCAGCTGGCAGGATGTTTTTTAGGTGTTCCAAGCTTTCCACTTGTGCACTTTGCCTGTTTCTAGAAATGGTTTTCTTTAGCTCCAAGATCGCATTCTGGTCTGTTTCACCATTTGCGTCTTGAGCTATGATTTTTTCGTTGAGGGATCTGGTGAGGTTGATGGAGTTTAGGTTTTCTTCATCTGCCAGTCTCTCAGGGGATGTGATCCCCATCCCACCCAGTCTTGGTGGAAGTGTCAGCAGCGCCCTCTCGTCATCCCCCAGGGTATGGGATCTCAGCAGCGCTGGTAGGCAGGTGTTCCTGATGGAGTTTTCCAGCAGTCTGAGGAGAGGGCTGATGCCTGGGATGGTGCGCTTGACGAAGCTCCATCGATGTTGTAGGCCATGCGTGAACGCTGAGTAAGCTGCGTGTGGTTCTGTCCTGGCCATGTCGGACAGGACGTCCACCTCTTTCACCTACTCCGACACTTTCTTCCCAACGTACTTCTCCTTGAACTCCTCTGTTCCAATCACTGCACCCAAGTGTCGCTGTCCGTCCTTTGTCACAATGATCCCACTGCCATTGAAAAGTTCCACCCCATTGTCATAATGTTCGGGTTTAACAATAAGGACGGACTTGGTGGCGTTGGGTGTGTATCCTATAATAGGGCCGTTGTCATTCACAAGGTTCCACCACTCCTTTAAGTCTGTGATTTTCCCGGCCCCTGATAGGTCATCCGCGTATGCCACTTGCTTCACATGTGTTTTTTCATACGAAATCACATCTTGAAGCACTGATAAGCCAAGGGAGTACATTGCCATGGCCACTGGGTCACCTTGC
>JACEEZ010012429.1:275000-277500 GCA_016584305.1 Chionoecetes opilio | reverse complement strand
CTTCTCGCTTTTCTATCTTCCTGAGGCGCAGTAATTGTTTGGGTCAAGATTATCAAGAAGGAAGATACTGAACCGCCACTATGGGTGATAATCCTAAGTTGTTTTCATGACTTGACTCTCGGTCTGAAAAGGTGGTTAAGTTTATTTACATCTCTTACAAATACTTACATTAGCCTTACATAAATAGTCTTAACCCCTTGAGACCCAGAACGTAATTTCCATTGTAATTTGGGTACCATTAGACGATTTTTAGTGAACATAAGCAATATTTTATAGATATGACCTGTTTAGTATCCTTGTTGACTAAATAATTTGGTATATTAAGTTACTTTTCAAATTTTTTATGGGTCGACAACATACGATTTTTTATAGAAAAGAAAAGATCTGGGTGTGAAGGGGTTAATACTTACTTATAAATACTTAACTTTTGACAAACTTCTATTACAAACTTATACTAATCATAAATCTATACATATATAAGAGATCAGTCTTTCCATACTCATTCTATTTCCATTTCTCCTCCTCCTTGTATGGCCTAGCGGAGACCTGCTGATGATTAGGTCGCTAGATTGTTGGTGTTTTTATGACCATGAGTGCTGAAAAAGAAAAAAAGGGTAGGAAAAGGGTAGAAAAAGGGTATTTGTAGTGATGAAATACTGCTACCCTTTTTCTACCCTTACAAATATACCCTTTCGGATCGACGCAAATATACCCTTTTGCAACCCTCTCGTCTAAAAAGGGTAGATAAAGTGTAGATGAAGGGTATAATCGGCAGCATCTACCCTCCAGCCTGGACATAGGGTTTAAAAAGGGTAGTGATGGTGCGATGTAACAATTCTACTCTTAATATACCCCTTATTTCTGAGAGTGTGGAGGACAGATACGATATTATACTGTTGGTGTCTGCGCTGTTGACGCCTCGAGGGATGTAGATCTATATATATACACGTTATATACACGTTGTTCAATACAGTGCTGCACTTTTTCGTAGGGAAGGTGACGCTGTAGAAGCACTGTAGCACCACCTAACACGATGATAAAAAGTAAGATACATAGAATACATTGAATTGAATTGACAAGCTTGACTGTGTGCTTGTTGTTTAGTCTCTCTCTCTCTCTCTCTCTCTCTCTCTCTCTCTCTCTCTCTCTCTCTCTCTCTCTCTCTCTCTCTCTCTCTCTCTCTCTCTCTCTACAGATCTATCTATCATCTATCTATCTATATCTATCTATCTATCTATCTATATCTATCTGTCTATCTATCTATCTATATCTATCTATCTATATCTATCTACAGATCTATCTATCTATCTATCTGTCTATATATCTATTTAGCCATCTATCTCTATCTATATATCTATCTCTATCTCTCGCATTGTACGTATTCTTTCAAGAGAGAGAGAGAGAGAGAGAGAGAGAGAGAGAGAGAGAGAGAGAGAGAGAGAGAGAGAGAGAGAGAGAGAGAGAGAGAGAAGGAGAAGATGGACGAGGAAACAAAACGGCAAAGTCAAGAATTTACACTAATGTTCCTGCGATACAAAGAAGAGGAACGTGCCTTCGCTGAGGTCGCGTGCTTGCTGCGGGGACAAGGGGCGTGGGCGGACCTTAGGAACAAGGATAATGAGCTAACTGTGCCACCCCAAGCCCCACTGCACGCCCGCACTCCCTCACTGCCTCCTCTTTCACGCCCTTTTTCTCTCTACGAACCCCTTCCGCCCCCTCCCGCCCCCCGCCGCCCCCTCGTTCCCCAGTCTTGATCAGGTTATTGTGTAGCGGTGAATGTAGCGGCTAGAGACGTGAGGCTGCGACGCTTGGGAACATTAGATCGCCGGGAAGCTCTGGTCTCCCTCTGTCTCCCTGTTTCCTTCATGCATTGTCATTCGGAGGGTTTTCATACGGACCACTGTACTGTACTAGCTGTATATAGGTACCTACCACTGTGTGCGTGTGTGTGTGTGTGTGTGTGTGTGTGTGTGTGTGTGTGTGTGTGTGTGTGTGTGTGTGTTCAATCCAACACACATACACATGCACTAGTGACTACATAATTGCCGAGAAAATGTGTCGACAAGTCATGCTAATGCTTATCATATCATCATCATCATTTCATTAGTTTATCGCTCACACAAGAGAGAGAGAGAGAGAGAGAGAGAGAGAGAGAGAGAGAGAGAGAGAGAGAGAGAGAGAGAGAGAGAGAGAGAGAGAGAGAGAGAGAGAGAGAGGGGAGAGAGAGGAGAGAGAGATCGCCGATGATGAAGACCGCGGATGAAGAGGAGAAAGAAATGGAGTGATTGGCAGATCGGATGAGCGAGGAGAGAGAAGAGAGAGAGCAAGGAGAGCCGGAACACAGAATAACTAATTACCCATATAGCCTACCTAGAAGAGAAGAGAGAGATAAGAGGGTACCGCGAGGAGGAGGATTACATAGGATTACATAGGAATAACAGACACCAGGAGACCTATTGGTCCATGACGAGGGTATCTGCTGAACTACATACTACTAACT
>JACEEZ010012429.1:265000-270000 GCA_016584305.1 Chionoecetes opilio | reverse complement strand
TAATAATAATAATAATAATAATAATTTTAATATCACCCGGAGGATAATATGTAGCGCACTGCCTTGAAGGATGCCCCGTGGATTATAAGAAAGTTTTGTGTGGACGTCAGCGTGGCTATGGGGATTATTGTCTGTAGAAATAAGGATACAAAATAAATAAATCAATAAAAATACATTAAAAAAAAATCAAAATATACAAAAGTAAAAAAACAACTAATAAAATAAAATAAAATATATGAACAGAAGTGAATAATAGATGAAATAAATATATAAATAAATAAATAAATATATCAACAAATAAAAAATAAATATAATAAGAAAATGAAAAAAAAACGAGAGAAAAACAAAACATCAACAAAACAAAATGAATATAATAAGAAATAAAAAATACGTGAGAAAAAAAACATAAAATTAATGAAAAATCTAAAGAGGGGGACTTCAAGCGGGGATCGAACCTGTGTAGGGTGGCGAGGCTGGCTGGGTGGTGGCTGGGCGAGGATGTGATAAGGGGATAAGAGTACAACCTGTCAGTCACTTCTTTGTGGAGAGAGAGAGAGAGAGAGAGAGAGAGAGAGAGAGAGAGAGAGAGAGAGAGAGGAGAGAGAGAGAGAGAGAGAGAGAGAGAGATAGGAGAGACAAGGCTTTTGTTATTGTTATCATTTTATTTATATTTGTAGGTTGTTCTCTTATAGATATGTTATAGTTGTGTGTGTGTGTGTGTGTGTGTGTGTGTGTGTGTTGTGTGTGGTGTGTGTGTGTGTGTGTGTGTGTGTGTGTGTGTGGTGTGTGTGTGTGTCAATCCATCACTATTTTTTTCTTCCCTTCCTTCCTCAGTTTCCTTTCTCTCTCTCTCTCTCTCTCTCTCTCTCTCTCTCTCTCTCTCTCTCTCTCTCCTCTCTTCTCTCTCTCTCTCTCTCTCTCTCTCTCTCTCTCTCTCTCTCTCTCTTATCAGATATTCTCTAAGATCTTTATCATCACACACACACACACACACACACACACACACACACACACACACACACACACACACACACACACACACACACACACACAGACACACACACACACACACACACACACCTAGGGCCGATTTCTCAGTCGTCCCCTTTCGTTGGGGTCCTTACCAACGAGCGGCCATTTCCATCCCCAACAACAAAATCCGATTTCTTAGTCGTCTTTTGGGCCGCTGTTGGTTTGTATCGATACCATAGATTGGAACCTTTGGGGACGCCGGGTTGGGGAGCCTTGGGCCTCCCCAACAATGCTTACTAATGCAATTCTTTATCAAATATTACTAATTCCTACTTCTAAATGGTTATATTTTTTAATGAAAAAGATGTAAAAAATTATCAGACAACGCATCAACACGTTAGAGGGTTATACTGAAAGAAAAAGAAAAGTTTTAAAAGAACTTGGATGGCCGCGGTGAATGCACGTCACCACCTGTCAAGCAGACAACATATTTTTCACGGCCATCTGCCTTAATTAATTATTTGATCTGTCACCCTATGTGCTTCTATACTTCAGTAATATTGTAGGTATATATGCGTAAGATATACAAAAGTATATGTGAACTTGTTATTATAAATAAAAGTAATAATTATAAACAAAAATTTAAATTATATGTAATTTAATATATATAATTTATATATAATCAAATATAACAAAATATAATTTATAAATTAAAGTAGAATATTATAAATAATCGTAGTTATTATTTATATGTGTGTAAATAGTAATTATTTACTGACTTTGGATGGAATATTTACATTTTCCGCCACTCAGGCATACCAACAGTACCGAATCTGCCGTCTTTGATTCGTTGGGATCCTTACCATGTTGGTATAACGAAAACTCCTCCTGGTTCACGAAAACAGCGACTAAGCAATCGGATCTCTTTGTTAGTAAGGACTGTTACCAGGTTGGTAAGGCTTTTGGTTAGGGAGCTTACCAAAGGACTAAGAAATCGGCCCTTAGTATCCTACTCTCCAATGCATACACTATATAGTACAGCATCTCTTATTTTCCCTCCTCCCATTCCTTCCCTCTTCCCTTAGCTCCTCCTCCTCCTCCTCCTCCTCCTCCTCCTTTCCTTTCTTTCCTCCGCCCACATCCGCTCCGCAAGGCTATCAAGCAAACATTAAAGCAAGTAAATCACGTACTCTCTCTCTCTCTCTCTCTCTCTCTCTCTCTCTCTCTCTCTCTCTCTCTCTCTCTCTCTCTCTCTCTCTCTCTCATCATGTGTGTAGTTATATGCTTGTGGTTGACAGTTTCGTAAAGGTTAAAGGGAGTTGATAAGAGTATTGCGCGGCAGAGAAACACTAACTATTTTATTTAATATCTTCTTTATCTATTTCTTTTCATCTGCTGTTAAAATACTCAAGGAATTTCCACGCATAACCCCTTCAGGCTTTCCTTTGCTGTATAAAATCGTCTGTTGTTAGCCATAAAATTACAAAAATAGTTACTTAATATTCCAAATTAGCTAGTGGACAAGGGTATTAAACAGGTCATATCTATAAAAAAATGCTTATAGTCGCTAAAATAGTCTAATGGTAGCCAAAATGCATAGGAAATTACGTTCTGGGCTTCAAGGGGTTAATAGTCAGTCTGTGAGGGTGACTACTGTGCTATTTGATTCAATTGTATCACTTCACGGGCACAAAATAATAATAGTAATAATAATAATTTTATCCTCTACCGAAGGCATACAAGAAAACACAACAACATAATATATGGACGAGGGAATGAACTTCGTCATGAAGCAACAGTACTAAAGCAAATAATTGATAATAGCTATATCCTCTATGATAATAATAATAATAATAATAATAATAATTTGAATATCACCCGGAGGCATACAGGCAACAACAACAACAACAACAATAAGACACAAAATGATAGCAGATAACTTTATAACCACGCTCAAACTTTTGGTATTATGCACTTTTTTTTCCTTTTTTTTTTTTACGAATAAGATCTTAAAAAAGGTATTAGTTTCCTGACCAGTTATTCGTGCTGTGTTTACTGATTTATGATGGGGTTTTTTTACTTGGTATTTATTTGACGGGATTAATTACATGTTTTTTTAAAGTTTTGTAATTATGGAGAGATTTATCCAGTGTGTGTGTATGTGTGTGTGTGTCTGTCTGTCTGTCTGTCTGTCTGTCTGTCTGTCTGTCTGTCTGTCTGTCTGTCTGTCTGTCTGTCTGTCTGTCTGTCTGTCTGTCTGTCTCTCTCTCTCTCTCTCTCTCTCTCTCTCTCTCTCTCTCTCTCTCTCTCTCTCTCTCTCTCTCTCTCTCTCTCTCTCTCTCTCTCTCTCTCTCAGACACATTCATCAGAAAACTTTAAATGTCAACAAGATATCAATGAAAACAATAACAAATTTAAACCAAAACATTATATTTTTTATTGAAAAATAAATCCTATTAAAGCAGCTCGTGGCAAATTTGTTGTCATTAAAAACATGCATTCACCTTTTATAATTATGATTTATTTTCTTGTTTCAATATAATTTCATTTTCTTCATAAAAGTTCCAAGATTATGTTAGTATTCATTAAAGTTTAGATTTGTATCATCTGTTCCATCTCACAATATTGTCTTAACACCGCTATTATTTTTTTAGGTTAATATTCATAAAACTTTATTCAAGGTTATTATTTTCTAGGTTAGTTAGTATTCATATAGCTATTTTTTAATTTTTTTATTCACCACAATATTGTCAACAACAGTATTTTTTTTACAACACAGTATATTAAGTAATGTTCGCATATTTTCCCCTTATAAAAATCCCTGGTGGTCGGTCGGTAAAGCCGCCACACAGCAGCAAGGGTCACAAGGTTCGAGTCGCGGCGGGGAAGTCGAAACCAAAGGGTCGATACTTCAGGCGCGGCGGATGTTTGGCTGGAATTATGTCACACACACGCACACACACACGCACGCACACACACACACACACACACAACACACACCCACAACACCACACACACACAACAACCACACACACACAAACACACACAACACCACACCCCGAACACACCCCACCCCTTGAATGCTTGAGGGGGGAGGAAGAGAGAGAGAGAGAGGAGGAGAGAGAGAGAGAGGGGAAAAGAGAGGGGAAAAAAAAGAGAGGGGAGAAAGAGAGAGAGACGAGACAGAGAGAGAGAGAGGAGAGAGAGAAATTAGGGGGGAGGGGGTTTTTGTAGAGAGAGAGAGAGAGAGGGTAGGAGGGGAAAAGGGGGGTTTTTTAGAGAGAGGGGAGTTAGGAGGGGAGGGGTGGTGGGAGAGAGGAGAGTTAGGAGGGGAGGGGGGTGTAGAGAGAGAGAGAGAGTTAGGAGGGGAGGGGTTTTGTAGAGGAAAAGAGAGTTTGGGGGGGAGGGGGGGTGTAGAGAGAGAGAGAGTTAGGAGGGAGGGGTGTTTTTAGAGAGAGAGAGAGAGTTAGGGGGGAAAAAGGGGTTGTAGAGAGAGAGAGAGTTAGGAGGGGGGGTTGTGTAGAGAGAGAGAGTTTTGGAGGGGGGGGTGTAGAGAGAGAGGAGGGTTTGGAGGGGGGGGGGGGTAGAGAGAGAGAGAAGGAAAAAAGAGTTGAGAAATTATTTAGGGAAAGGGGGTAAGAGGGGGGCAACAATGGGCTTTGGAGGGGAAAATTGTATTTGTAGACTTCGAAGCCCCCTTTAACCCCCCCTCTCTCTCTCTCTCTCCTTCCTCTCTCTCTCTCCTCTTTTCTCTCTCTCTCTTTTCCTCTCTCTCTCTCTCTCTTCTCATTTAAAAAAAAGAAACCAGAAGACGTGGGACTCTTAGATAACCAAAAAAAAAAATAAGGAAAAATATACATAAAATTTAAAGGTCAAATTTCCCATGAAAAGCTTTAAAAAAAACACCCGGGTTTTTTATTTTGGCCTCAAAAATCATCATCACATATCATCATTTATCATCATCCATCATCATCATCATAAACTCATAAACATCATATAAAATACATTTTTTTATGAATTAACCCGGG
>JACEEZ010012429.1:232500-255000 GCA_016584305.1 Chionoecetes opilio | reverse complement strand
TTTGTTTCATCTACACCCCCATTCTCTCTCTCTCTCTCTCTCTCTCTCTCTCTCTCTCTCTCTCTCTCTCTCTCTCTCTCTCTCTCTCTCTCTCTCTCTCTCTCTCTCTCTCTCTCTCTCTCTCATTCGTTTTAGTTCGGAAACAGTGGCATTATCGCAGTGTCGTGGAGGCAAGAAGATAAAGAGCAGAGGAAAAAAGATAGGGTCATAAGATATTTAATTTTTTTATCACCTGTTTTTTGTCGGTGCTTTTCATCGCGTTTTCTATATTTCAGCGGGGACTAAAGGGAAGGGAGGTACTTGAGGGGGAAAGTAATGTGTGTGTGTGTGTGTGTGTGTGTGTGTATGTGTGTGTGAGAGAGGACAAGCCAGGTCTCAGCAGTGGGTCATATTCGGCAACAATGTTTTTGTTATATTTTTTAAAGGGCGGTTGAATAAAAAACTGGGTTGACTTAAGACAGACAGACAGACAGACAGACTTTATAATAATAGCCTACAGGCGCTATAGGCTCCAACGTAAAAAAAAAAGTAAAAGAAGAAAAAAGGCAGGCAGGTAGGTCCTAGAATACACATCACACACACACACACACACACACACACACACACACACACACACACACACACACACACACACACACACGCACACACACACACACACACACACACACACACACACACAATCACTCATGCACACACACATAGTGCGAATATTTCTCCTGCCGTAAAATTTATAGACATTCTAATCTATGTACTTTTTCAAAGGTGTTACATCAACAATCTTCCATCACACAGGAATCGGTGAGATCTCTGCTCATGTAGTGTTCATATAGTCAGTTCTTCACCGTCCTACATAACAAAATAGATACTCGTCCTGAACAGCCTCTTAGCATGTTTTCAGGATTTACTCTTAAGGGAATATGGACAGGAGTGTTTTTTTCAGTATGTATTTAGGATTTACTCTTAACCCCGTCACACCCAGATCTTTCCTTTGCAATATAAAATCGTCTGTTGTTAGCCATAAAATTACGAAAAGTAACTTAATATACCAAATTAACTAGTGGACAAGGGTACTAAACAGGTCATATCTATAAAACGTTGCTTATATTCACTAAAAATCCTCTAAATGGTAGGCAAATTACAATGGAATTTACGTTCTGGGTCTCAAGAGGTTAAGGGAATATGGACAGTAGATTTTTGTTCAGCATGTTCTTAGGATTTACTCTTAAAAAGGAATATGGACAGTAGTGGGATTTTTTCAAGTATTAATAATAGGCGACTGTCCCCTTCGTCCACCAGTGCTAAAAAAATATAATACGTCCAGGCAGCCGCGTCTGCTCATAGGATATAAAAGGCGTTAAATGATTGAATGCTCCCTTTTGTATCTTAAAAAGCCACACAGGTTTGCAGGTGTAATCTGTGCCTGTGTGATGGCCATTTAAAGGTACTCCGGCATGTTTAATATAATGTTTGGGTGATTTTTCTTTAAAGCAAATCTGAGACTTCTTATCTAACTTGTGAGAAACTAAGATATACTGCTGGTGATTGTGATTGTGGTGGTTCTGATGATGATAATAACGAAGAAGGGAAGGATGCGTGTGTGTGTGTGTGTATTCATCTAGTTGTATTCATCTAGTTGTATTTTACAGGGCCTGAGCAACGCTCGTATGGCCCCGTCTCCATATCAACATTTTTATCATTCATCCTTATTGCTTAGTTTTGGCCGAAGCCAGCACCCCGGAGAGCAGGTCACAAACCCCGGCTAACACCCGGTACCCATTCACTGCTGGGTGGACAGGGGCTTGGGTTTTAATGAAACAGCCCAACTGTTTCCGCTCCGCCCGGGGATCGAACCCGGGACTTCTCGGTTGTGAACCGAGCGTGCTTCCCCTAAACTACGGAGTACCCTCTCCGTGTGTGTGTGTGTGTGTGTGTGTGTGTGTGTGTGTGTGTGTGTGTGTGTGTGTGTGTGTTATGTGTGTGTGTGTGTGTGTGTGTGTGTGTGTGTGTGTGTGTGTGTGACGTCTCTCTTGTCGACTTTCGTTCTTCAGGAGGAGGGAATGACCAACACTTTAGCCTCGAGAAAGACCTACAATTTCATCCCTCGGTGCCGCCACACGGAAAGCTGGAAAGACGTTAAAGTGGTAGGAGATCCGGCGGGTGTGACGCGGCAAGTCCGGCGGGGTGTGACGCGGCCGTGGCGGGAGTATTTTTTTCCAACATTTATTAACCCTTTGAGGCCCAGAACGTAATTTGTTTCGTATTTTGGCTACCATTAGACTATTTTAGTGAATGTAAGCAACATTTTATAGATATGACCTGTTTAATACTCTTGTCCATTAGCTAATTTGGTATGATAAGTCACTTTTCGTAATTTTATGGCTAACAAGAGATGATTTTATATAGGAAAGGAAAGATCTGCACTCTCAGAAATGGGGGGTATATTAAGGGTAGAATTGTTACATCGCACCATCACTACCCTTTTTAAACCCTATGTGCAGGCCGGAGGGTAGATGCTGCAGATTATACCCTTCATCTACCCTTTATCTACCCTTTTTAGACGAGAGGGTTGGAAAAGGGTATATTTGCGTCCATCCGAAAGGGTATATTTGTAAGGGTAGAAAAAGGGTAGCAGTATTTCTTCACTACAAATACCCTTTTTCTACCCTTTTCCTACCCTTTTTTTCTAAGAGTCTGGGCGTTAAGGGGTTAAATACACACATGGTTTAAAAAGTAGCTAAGTTAAGGCAGTAAGTGTTCAGAATCAGAGTTGTGTGTGTACGGGTGTGTGGGAGAGGCAAGGGATGTATGTAATGAAGCAATAGTTCTCCCGTAAAGTGTAACAAATAGTTGATATATTGTAAGGGATGAAAAATGTATAGCAAATCCCTGGCGTCCATGATTCGCATCCAAGATCTTATATAATTTCACTATATATTTTTTCACTATGATCACTATTTTTTTACACTATTTATTTGTATAGTGACTGGCAGCTTAACGGAGACTGAGAGTTACGAATTTCCGGTCCTCGCAAACCGTATATAGAGGCTCCCAAAACGGTTATTATATTAGCGACACGAGATCAAAACAGCTACACTAGACATGCCACGTAATTTCCAATCAACATTACATTAAAAAATAACAATGTTCCTCACACATCGCGGCAGGTTGTCCGTCCGCACCACCTGACAACTCATACTACCTGACGATTTTTCATGAAGGTGATGGGTGTGTGAGGGGACGGGGGGGGGGGGGGGTGTAGAGGCTCGTGTGGAGAATCTAGGTACTCGTGTTTGGGGTAGTCTGGTATTTTGCTCGTGTGGTAATTTGGCCTCAAGGACCTGCACTTGTTATAGATGTCGCTGTACAATAAAACAGGGATCTCTTTTTAGAACTGTAGATAATGCGTTGATTTGATCTGGATAAGTACTTGATGTAGTATAGTATGTGTATCCCGTTTCTCGTGTATACAAGGTGTGTGTGTGACTGTGTGTTTGTGTGTGTGTGTGTGTGTGGGACTGTGTGTGACTGGGTGACTGTGTGTGGAGTACTGTCTAGAGTACGGCATGATAGTGAATCAGTCTAAAACAAAATTTGTTGTGTTAAATGGCAGCCGTGACGACGCTGACCCGTTGGCAGTGAACGGTTTAAGTGTTCAACCTTGTAAGTCGTATGTTTATTTAGGGTCGCCGTTCACCTGCGATGGGTCGACATCTTCCGCTGTAAAGTTACATGCCAAGTTAAAAATGCCACACGTACTAAAATTTGTTTCTTTTGTGAAGAAAAATGATGATGTACCATTTATTGTAAAAAAAACGTGTTTTTGACGCAGCATTAATGTCAACACTTATGTATGGTGCTGAATCATGGTTTGGGGCAGATTTAAAACCTATGACTAAACTGTTTAACTGGTGTTTAAAGCAATTGTTGGGTGTGCGAAGGTCAACTTGCAATGATATATGTTACGTGGAATCGGGTTACCCACCCCTAAAAGATTTGGTAAGTTCTGTGCAACATAAGTTTTTCCATAAAATGTGGCAAGAGCGATCAACTCATGATGATGACCCACTGACGTTTGCAATGAAGCTATCTATGAATATGGACACTGTCACCGGTAGATTAATAAGGGAGTTTGTGGACAGTGAAGTCAAAGATTGTACTGTAGATATGCAATGTGTAAGATCGAGAATTTCAGACAGTAATTCTACGAGAAGAGTGACATATAAAGAGATGAACCCTACTTTGAATGTGCATAATATTTACACTGATAGACACTTAGTTGATGAAAAGCATCGCCTGTCGTTTACACAGTCTAGGACAGGTGGGCATTGGCTAACATGTGAGACCGGAAGGTGGAATAAGAGAGGTCGCGGTCGCTTACCCTTGGATGAGCGACTGTGTGTATGTGGCCAAGTGCAGACTGAAAGACATGTGGTGGAACAGTGTACACTGACCCAACATGTCAGGGACATATACCAGTTCACTCTTATGGAACAGGTGTTTTCAAATAGATTTACCCTAGATGTGACCTGTAAAATAGTACACTGTATCTTGAGTGTGTATTACTGATGGCCAGTGCATATCCTATTCAATATTAATGGACTGCGATTATTGTGTAATAGTAATGATATTTCAATGCGGATAGCATTATATTATAGTGTTAGTTACTAATTGCCAGCGTTGAGTTAATTTTACTTTTTGGACTACAGTTATAAAACTGTACATGTATAAGTATGTATATGTGTATTATGTTCTGCTGTGGTCAATAAAACTATCTATCTATCTATTGTGTGTGTGTGTGTGTGTTGTGTGTGTGTTGTGTGCATGTGTTATTGTGTGTGTGTGTGTGTGTGTGTGTGTTGTGACTGTGTGTGTGTGTGTGTGTGTTGTGACTGTGTGTGTGTGTGTGTGTGTGTGTGTGTGTGGTGTGTGTGTGCGTGTGACTGTGTGTGTGTGTGTGTGTGTGTGTTGTGTGTGTGTGTGTGTGTATGTGACTGTGTATGTGTGTGACTGTGTGTGTGTGATTGTGTGTGTGTGTGTGTGTGTGTGTGATGTGTGTGTGTGTGTGTGTGTGTTGTGTGTTGTGTATGTTGTTGTGTTGTGATGTGTATGTGTGGTGTGTGTGTGTGTGTATGTGTGACTGTGTGTGTGTGTGTGTGTGTGTGTGTGTGTGTGTGTGTGTATGTGACTGTGTATGTGTGACTGTGTGTGTGTGTGTGTGTGTGTGTGTATGTGTGACTGTGTGTGTGTGTGTGTGTGTGTGTGTGTGTGTATGTGTGTGTGTGTGTGTATGTGACTGTGTATGTGTGACTGTGTGTGTGTGTGTGTGTGTGTGTGTGACTCCAGCAAGCCTTATGGTCATTATTACGGCAACACTTTTTTTATCATCGGTTTGCTAACACTGCACACACCGTCCACCCGCCAAGCTTGTTCCTCAGTGAATGACTTGAGGGCAGCGAGGAGGAGGGTGAGAAAGTAAATGATTTCTTTTACATAACACCAAACACCAAGGGACGTAACCCATGAAGCCTGCCAGTCCCCCCCCCCTTCCTCCCCCCTCCCTCCCTTCTTACACGCCCCCCTTCTCCCCTCCCCCCTTTCCCCTCCTACCCAGCACCCCAACCCTCAGCAACGATGATGCCAACAATTAAAGCAAAATATAGATAACAAATAACGAATAAATTTTACCCCCAATAGTTCATGCTGTCGTGAAAACGTTGCTTATATTTTCTTTAGTTAGAATGTATCTTAGTTATTTGGTGGAGTTTTTGAGGAGTTATATTCAACGGTCCTTCAGAATCTACTTAGTGATGCTTCGTTTATTAATTTTGTGAACCAACACTTTGATTTTTTTTTCAAGGGTTAATTTTCCTAATGTAAAAGGGATCTTTTTTATACGGTTTTCAAGATTATTTGTGTATAGTATGTTAATGTGGTGTGTGTGTGTGTGTGTGTGTGTGTGTGTGTGTGTGTGTGTGTGTGGTGTGTGTGTGTGTGTGTGTGTGTGTGTGTGTGTCAGTAGTATACACCGATTTATATATTTTTTTTTTCACATCAAAAAAAGGTGACGCAGCCCAGACCAGTTATTGGCTAATGCGTCAAGCCCTAATCGTCGTGGCCGGGTGTGTGTGTGTCGCAGGTGTGAGCGGCTCGCGGCACCGTCTCCCCCCCCCCCACACCCACACCCACACCCACACCCACCCACACACACACACACACACACACACACACACACACACACACACACCATCCCCCCCCCACACACACACACAGACACACACACACACACACACACAGACACACGAGAACAACAACATACTACACACAAATAATCTTGAACACCGTATAAAATAGATCCCTTACACATCAGGAAAATTAACCCTTGAAAAAAAACATAGAAGAATTAAGTAAGGTAAAGATGGGAGCATACGCTAAGCTGCGCGTGGCATGCGGTGCTCATCTCCGTGGCATTAGCCCTTAGAGCCTGTGGTGGGTGAGGACCCGTTACCCCGGGACACAGGGCTAGTGTGACTCCCGGGTTACCACAGTTACCTTCCCCAGGTTACCCCAGGTACCCATTTATCAACCCCGAAAGGAAGGAAGAACAGCTGGGTAGGCTGGTCACCGGCTTGCCCTGGCCCGGGATCGAACCAGGGCCCGCAGATTCGTAGCCAGGCACGCTAGCCACTGCACCACGGAGGCGACCGAAGAATTGGTTCACAAAATTAATAAACCAAGCATTACTAAGTAGATTCTGAAGGACCGTTGAAAATAAATCCTCAAAAACTCCACCAAATAACTAAGATACATTCTAACTAAAGAAAATTATAATCAACGTTTTCACGACAGCATGAAATATTGGGCATATTCCGCCATTTCAGCAAGACAACTGTAATCGCCACGTCCCTTTCCACGGTGACAGCTTCCAGTAGTAGTCTGCAGCTGCCTCATTACCTCACTCAGCAGACACGTCACTGAGTCATGCAACAGCTGAGGACTGGACGCTGAGTTTAGTGCTGAGCTGCTTAACTCTTTAAGTCTATTTCTTTAACGAGGCAAAAATTCCATTCTATCTTAAGGTCTCGTGCTTAAAATTATGCCTATGTTTACCTGATATTATGGTTAACTATGATAAAATGCAGCTGAAATTTAGAAGAAGCGTGGTATTCCCTTCTCCTGGCATCAAATATCAGTCAGTAAGCAGCAAGGGTCAGGATTTTTCACCTCGTTAAAAAAACCCAGAGTATAGAGCGGCAGCCAAGGCCTCGCTCTCGCCCGCACACCAACCCCTGCTTCGGTTCCCCCTTCCGGCACTCCATCCTGCTCCCCCTCCTCCTGCTCCTCCTCCTCCTGCTCCTTCTCCTGCTCGTCCCCCTCCTGTTCCTCCTTCTGCTCCTCCCTCTCCTCCTTCTGCTCCTCCTCTTCCTGCTCCTCCTTCTCCTGCTCGTCCCCCTACTGCTACTCCTCCTCCTGTTCCTCCTTCTCCTGCTCGTCCCCCTCCTGCTACTCCTCCTCCTGCTCCTGCTTCTCCTGTTCCTCCTTCTCCTGCTCGTCCCCCTCCTGCTACTCTTCCTCCTGCTCCTGCTTCTCCTGCTCCTCCTTCTCCTGCTCCCTCTCCTGCTCGTCCTTCCCCCTTCCGGCAAAGGGGCGGCCCGACCCACACGTGTCCGGGTTTACGTAAGCAGGATCGGCCCCTGACTAATACGACTCCAACCTTTTCTTTCATTCTCTTTCTACTCTTTCTGTCCGTCCTCCTGTGAGCTCCGGTGCGTAGTGGGTGAGGAGTTGGTGGGGGTGGGGGGATGTAGGGGTTGATGGGTGTTGGGGTAAGTAGGGGTAATACCTGCCGTGGCCGCACTCTCCCTTATTCACCTTTACATTTCTTGCATTTCACTTCTCTCGTCTTCTTTTCAAAGTATATCGAGGGAAGGATTGACGTTGTTCATGCTTTCCCCTTCACCTTCCTCCCCTCCTCCTCCTATTTCAGTCCTACTCCTCTTCCTCCCCCTCTTCCTCTCTTCTTCTGTATCGCTGTGTAAAGAGGCGTGATGGAAAATGCCTCTCTTTCTTCTCTCCCTCCCTCGCGGTTGGAAGCCTCGGTGGATACTATCGCAAATTATTCTTTATTCAACTCCGTTATACACCGAATAGAATAGAAATCTATTTGATGCGATTGTAAGGGCGCGGGATGGTAACGCAGGTGACTGGAATGCTGGAATACCCACATGGTGAATGGAATGCTGGAATACCCACTTAGTGACGATGGGTCGGCGTCGTGTTAAGATTCCTCCTTTCAGATCCTCACAGATACTCACTTCAAGGTAAAATACATATAATTTTGTAATTAATAAAAATACAGTCATAATCTAAGAACGTCTCAGATATTTAAACATAAAGCAATGAATACACACTTTGGAAGCTGTTAATTAGTCTTTTCTTCGTAGTCTTAAGAGTCTTCGTCTTCGTAGAGTCTTAAGGTTCTAGGACAAGACTAATGTGAGCCTCAGTGTAAGGCCGAGCCACCTCCCCGCCACGTGCTGTCCCGCCATAGCCTCAAGCCGCCCACGTGTCGACGTATCCAAAGGGACCTTATTGTCCTTTGGAAGGGTATTGAAATTATGCTTATTTATATTTCTAAGGCTCGGCTGGCAGGGTGGTGGAGGCCAGGCGTGGGGGGGACAAAGTGGAGGGGTTGTGGAGAAGGTGGAGGGTTGGGGAAAAGTTGTACAAGTAAGAGAGGTTGGGGAAAAGTTGTATAAGAGAAGGTTGGGGAAAAGTTGTACAAGGAAGAGAGGTTGGGGAAAAGTTGTACAAGGAAGAGAGGTTGGGGAAAAATTGTACAAGATGAAGGATTTGAGGAAAATACTTCAGTGTGTATGGCAGTGTTTTTGTTGAATGAAAAGCAGAAATGTAAATCTAGTGGTATAAAAAAAAAAAATATGCATCGAGAGGCGTTTATGTCGCTTGTATATATGTATTTCTCTCTCTCTCTCTCTCTCTCTCTCTCTCTCTCTCTCTCTCTCTCCCTCCTCTCTCTCTCTCTCTCCTCTCTCTCTCTCTCTCTCTCTCTCTCGCTCTCTCTCTCTCTCTCTCTCTCTCTCTCTCTTCTCTCTCTCTCTCTGCTTCTCTCTCATCTGCTCATCTCTCTCTCTCTCTTCGCTCTCCTACTCTCTCTCATACCTCCCATCTCCCTCTCTCTCCTGCGTCAGCAATGCTCTGACGCGGCTCATCGATAACTAATAATTAAAATACAAATCCCACGAATCAATGATTTGCAGTATGTAATAGCTTGGACAATTATAATTTTATTGTTTTGCGTCCTGGTACCTGCTTTCCTTCCATCATTGTTCCTGCTCTCCTCGTACCCACCCTGCCCCTCCCCTGCCCCTCCATACCCCGTAAGTTAGAAGGATAGGTCAAAATATACTTTATAATGCTGCAAGATCTTCAGACAAGTTCGATTTTTTTTCGCTTAATATGTGATGCTTTTCCTAATGGAGATAGTTTTTTTTTCCTGTGCAAACCTCAAAGTAGTGTGTTTTTTGCAATGCGAAAAAGTAATGACAAATTTTTTTTAATGCACTTTTTTTGACGTTTTGACTGGAAAAAAGCTATCTCCATTTGAAAAAGCATCAAATAATAATGTAATCAAACCATTAAACTAACCTAACCCTCAAACTAACTTAACCTAACCTAACCTAGCCTATGAAAAATTTAATGTTTGCACAACATTTCATTGTTACTTTTACACTCGTTCTGACTTAATAAAAGCAGTAGAAAGGTGAAAAATACTTGAATCCAGACACAGTCATGTTCTAAATATTAGCCGAAAGATAAGGTGTCGGCAGTGAAGGGAGGAAATAAAGGGGCCGTTATTAGTACCGAAGTTTTTATCTTGAGCTCTTATCATCCTCGGGGCACCGTAGATATCACCTATCTCGCCACCCTCACATGGAGTCGATAGTGTCTGAACATGCGGAATGCTTATGTGTTATGAACCGATAATGTGGAGTCACGTCCTGATAATTTTGTGCGCATTTATCCCCTTATCTCCCTTATGCCCTACACGCTGCCCTTCGCTCTACACGCTGCTCGGAATAACACGGCGTGATAATAATAATAATAATGAATAATAATAATAATAATAATAATAATAATAATAATAATTTTATTCTTGGGTCTTAAACGTATTCTTAACCCCTTCACGCCCAGATCTTCCCTGAATAAAATCATCCGTTGTTAGCCATAAAATTACAAAAAGTAACTTAATATACCTAATTACCTAGTGGACAAGAATACTAAACAGGTCATTCTTTAACATATTGCTTATATTCATTAAAATCGTATAATGGCACCCAAATTACAATGGAAATCACGTTCTGGGCCTCAAGGGGTTAAGTAATCACAATCTCGTGTGGCTACAAATATCTGCCTGTTTGTTTGTGTAAATCTAATTATCTATATTTTAGTTTATCTTGTATATCGCCTTCATTCTTTGCACCCAAATTACAATCAAAATAACGTTCTGTGCCTCATGGGGTTAAGCTTCTCAACTACGTAAGCATATCTTTTTAGGATACACAAATTACAAAATCGAAGCGGCTGTTCATTTTCTGTCCCCATTCAGTCCTTCCTCCGCCGCCATCAGCGAGGCTCGTGTTGCCGTTTTTCTGAAGGTGTCTCCGGGAGGTGGTGGACACGCGGCCATCCTGTAGCACACTCGCACACACGCACACTGCCGCCGCTGCCTAATGTCAGGGTTATCCATATTAGATGTGATGGTCCTGTTAGGTCCCCCCCCTTCCCCTCCCCCAAGCCTGACATTTATCCCTCGTAGTAGGTTTCTGTTGCTAATTTTTTTTCCACTTCCATAATGTATTAGTGTTTCAGGCTTATGGGATGTTAAGAATACCCGCCCATAGAAATAAAAAGGAACATTACCTCCTGCACACACACACACCTAGGCGCTGGTCATGTGTGGGCAGCGCTCCTGGCGAGGCAAAGTGTACCCGGTGTTATAATGCGTCAATCTTCTAGAATTTCTAGCACTCAGATGACTCAACGATTCGCGTGACCCGCAGAAGCCACGCCCACGCCATGGATTTCTTCTGAGTTGAGTTCTGAGTTCTTCTGAGTTTTTATTCTGAGTTGAGTTCTGAGTTCTTTTTCTGAGTTGAGTTCTGAATTCTTCTGAGACTGTAAGCGTTGAGCAAGAAATTCCGTGGAGGCGTCTGAACCTTGATGAGCCTCTGGTGTTCATGTTCCTGGGTGCGCCGCCCTCCCTGCCGCCCTGAACACAGCCTCACAGCGGGACTATAATGGTTTACATCTTTTACATTCATCATGTATTCAGATTTCTAACACATGGGGATACGATTATATTGTCACTGAAGTCACCCAAGCTCCCGGCGCTCCTTGGATGCGAGTACTGATGATAAATCAAGACTCTAAGATTCATTATGTAAGAAAATTAATATCCATGATGAGGAGGGTCGTGGGAGGCACAGGGGAAGAGGCGCCGCGAGGCTTCCTCCATCTCTCCAAAACCATCCTATTCTACCTCAAGAAGTATATACTCTTGCCCCACCAGGAGTAATGACTTGTAGGCGACTATGTACTTGCAGACGGCGTACCCAGACCCGGATCGCTGGTTTGACGAGACCCGGGCTCATAGCAGAGTGGTTAGCGTTTCTGAGTGGCGTGCTCAGTGACCCGAGTTCGATCCCCGATGAGCGCGATTATCTACTTAAGATCTTTCTGCAACCGTCGAGTGGCCTAAGAACACCCACATGCTCATTAACTCTACCTTCGATGGCGAGTGCATCGGAGGACACAGGGGGGCGGCATGAGCCTCTAATCACAGGCGTCACTATAAAAATCCTGCCTGCGCCACCACGGGCGAGGGCCAACCATCACAGCCCTCAAGTGAACCTCCAGGGCCTACCATCCCAGCCCTGGAGGTCACTGCCTACAGGCACTATAGGCACAAATAAAAAATAAAAAACTAGGCCTCAGGAAGAGAAGACTTCGTTCCTGTTCGCACGCCTTACGGGGGAGGAACCATGGGAGGAACCCTTGGGCGTGATCCTCTGTGCGTTGATAGGGAGTCTTGGGGTGACGTTCTTGGGCACCGCGCGGACCCTCCCTCTTGACCCCGTCTTGGACATCGCGCGTGTCACCACCACCAGGGGCTTCCAGGCTCCACGGGCTGGGTTAAGGCGTGGCCACCGAGATGATATGTCTCTCGAGATGTCTCTCGGTGGTCTCGGTTAAGGTGACGTATCGGACCTGTCTACCTCAGGAATCTCCCTTTAAAATGACCACCTTGATCAAAGAAACAAATCTGATTCAAATAGTGATGATATAAGGAGATACGATGATGTGCAGCCAGAGAGAGAGAGAGAGAGAGAGAGAGAGAGAGAGAGAGAGAGAGAGAGAGAGAGAGAGAAGAGAGAGAGAGAGAGTGAGTGAGTGAGTGAGTGTGTGTGTGTGTGTGTACGTGTGCGTGTGTGTGTCTGATTTTTAACGAGAAGACCAAGCCGTGAGGAACAAAGAGGACAAGGCACACTCTCGGTACACAAGAGGCGGGCGCGGGGGCAGCGAGCACCTTCCCCTCAGCCCCGCCTCGGCAGCGCGTAGGTGGGGTCGACGGGTTCATAAGTCCTGCCGGGGGGAGGCTGCGGGAAGAAAGTGTAGGCGGATATGGATCGTTCACTCCGCCTATAGTGCACTCGAAGGGGTGTGTGTGTGTGAATGTGTGTGTGTGTGTGTGTGTGTGTGTGTGTGTGTGTGTGTGTGTGTGTGTGTGTGTGTGTGTGTGTGTGTGTGTGTATTAGGAATGATCTACTTAATGTAATCGAACCTCCTTTTTCTGCACAATTATTGCATTATACAGATTATTAATTGCCCCTCGTTAAGTCTTGCTCCTGCGCACCACACACACACACACACACACAACACGAGTAAAGCAAAATTTAACCAAAAGTGGAGTTGACATATCTGAGGATTAATTATATAAGATTAACCAGTACCAGCAGCACTTATAGTAGTAAACATAGTAGTAGTTAGTAGTAATAGTAACAGCTGTAGCAACAACAGGATAATAAGGGAGGAGGAGGAGGATGAATCTTTTTTTTTAATTTTTTTATGCGATTAATTTACTTTAGATTCATTGATGCTCGAGTCTCATGAACGAAACTTAATGATTGTTGCAGTGACGAACGCGTGTTATGAGTGGTTAGGGGGGAAGGGGGTCAAGGGGGATTTTCTTATTAACGGGAGGAGGGGGATTTCAGGGGGATTTTCTTATCTCGATTAGCTATTTCGTCACCTTTTTACTGATATTAGCATTCAGCGTATAATCTTGTCATGGTGGATTAGTCTAGTGTGTGTGTGTATGTTTGTGTGTCGAGTGTGTGTGTGTGTGTGTGTCAGTACTGCAGAGAAGGAAAGGGAGAGAGAGAGAGAGGTAGAGGGAATGGCGAGATGTGAAAGGAGGGGAAGGGGGAGGGGGATAAGGGGAGGGAGGGGTGTATAGGTTAGGCTTAGCAGCACTGACCGGCCACACACACGAACCACCACCGCCGCCGTACTTGCCATAGCATTCTCTTTCCTCCTCCTCCTCCTCCTCCTCTTCCCTCTTCCTCCCCTCGGTCGATTTCTCAACATTCTTTGGCGTATGCATATATATAATCTCTCTCTCTCTCTCTCTCTCTCTCTCTCTCTCTCTCTCTCTCTCTCTCTCTCTCTCTCTCTCTCTCTCTCTCTCTCTCTCTCTCTCCTCCCGTCAGGGTGGCTCGGTTGGTAGAGCTGCGGGCTCGCGTGTGCAGCGTCCCTGCGCATTCGGTCAGCGGTTCGAGCCCGCCAGGTTCGCCCTGGCGTGGTGGCGCTTTGTATAGTCAATAACCTTGTAGTTGGTACTTGCAAAGTACCGCAAAGTACGTCAAAGATAGGATCAAAGTATCTTATCTTATCTCTCTCTCTCTCTCTCTCTCTCTCTCTCTCTCTCTCTCTCTCTCTCTTGCTCTTATTTGTAATATTAGTAAATTCACACAACTAAACTAAAGAGTATCATGGACTTTGAATACCTTTATAGAGTGAAAAATGGAGGAAATTGTGCACCATATCTCTCTCTCTCTCTCTCTCTCTCTCTTTCTCTCTCTCTCTCTCTCTCTCTCTCTCTCTCTCTCTCTCTCTCCCCTCTCTCTCTCTCTCTCTCTCTCTCTCTCAAGTATACAGAGGGGAGTAGAGAGGGCTCGAGGGGCGTGCAAGGGGGGGGGGGGGCCAAGGGGTTGTTAGGCCTGGCGAAATTCAGGTGCATCTTTTATCAATGTGGTGTGCGCATGCGTCGCCGCGCCGGCCGTGCACCGACCACCGTTATAATCGATTACCTTTCTGTGTCCGTCATAGAAGTTCCCCAAGTCTAAGTTTGTCCGCAGTCCTGACGAGAGAGAGAGAGAGAGAGAGAGAGAGAGAGAGAGAGAGAGAGAGAGAGAGAGAGGGGGGGGGGATACCAGGCTTGGCTATTCCACTACTTGCATAACGTGACCTCAGCGAGAGAAAAAAATATATATTGCGAGGTTGAAAATAACACGATCCAACATGAAAATATTGTTATGTATGCTAGTTTTGTTTTCAGAAATAGATATGGTCGAGAAATTGCACTGATTTAGTTATTCCTATTTATTTCTACTCTAGTTTGTATTCCTAGTGGCGCAGAATTAGACTTAAATTTGGCGTTTTACAAAAAAAAAATTCTTCAAGCACTTCCTTTTTTTTTTTTTTTTTTTTTTTTTTTACTCCTAGTAGTACGTCATTTGACTTAGATTTGACGTTTGAGCGATACAAGAAAAGAAAAAAAACATGATTCTACGACATGAGTGAGGCTGCTACGTTCTTCCTTTCTACGGTTGTTTGTAGAGTTGTGTAATGCTACTTGTGTGGAGGCGACCCCGTGTGTAGGGCTGTAGAGGGGGGAGGGGAGGGAGGGGAAGGGGGGAAGGGAGGAGGGAGTAGAGGGAGGGGAGGGTGGGGAAGGAGGGGAAGGGAGGAGGGAGTAGGGAGGGGAGGGGGGAAGGAGGGGAAGGGAGGGAAGGGAAACGGAAGAGGTGGAGAGGCCTACACAACGCCGCGGCCACAGTATCAAGATGTGACGTTCATACTCTACGTACACATACTATATATATATTATATATAACCTTATAGAGGTTGAAAGTCCCCACCCCTTCCCCTCCTCCCCTCCCCTCCCCCCAACCCGTGTCATGCCCTTCACTCTTCCCCTTGGTAGCCGTGTGCAAGTCAGCTTCACTTGTTACCTACTGTTTTTATTCATATATTATTTTTTTTGTTTGTGTGTGTGTGTGTGTGTGCGTTAAATTCAGACACACATACACACACACACACATTTGATTCCCAATTTTCCGAACAGAATGGAACTGAAACACGAGATTGTTTCATTCATCAGAAAAAATTAAGCTTCGCCCAGAAAACGAATCGAGATGAATAGATTCGACCAAACGGTTTGCTCTGCCTGCCGATAGAGAGATGTGTGTGTGTGTGTGTGTGTGTGTGCGTGCGCCATTCGAAGCAGTCTCATGAATCGCACGTCAATTGAGTCATTAAATCCATGAATGAATCTTGAATACAAATGAAACAGTGACTCGAAGCCTTGACACCACAAGATTAATCCGTCACTTGTCTAGTCTGCCGGGGAGTGTGAGGCGGCTAACACCTCGCTCTCCTCTCTTGTATAGTGAGAGAGAGAGAGAGAGAGAGACGCATCCTTTCAGTGTAATGAAGGCTCAGGGAAACAAGACAAGGAAGACAGTGTTGACGGCCGCAGTGTTTCGCCCATAGAAAGGTTGGAAAGCAATGTTGGGAGTATATATTTTTTTTCCAGGAATTGTTAAAGGAGTGGGATGGTGATTGCAAATGGTGGTGGTATAGTGATAGACGTGTTGAATGTTGATGGTGATGCGCTTGATTGTGAGTTATCAAGGGCACCCAAAACTGTTCATGGTGATGGTAATGGTGATGTGGTGGTGGTGATAGTGGTAATGGTAATAGTGGTGGTGGTGGTGGTAGTGGTAGTGGAAGTGAAGAGGCAAACAGAGAGAGAGAGAGAGAGAGAGAGAGAGAGAGAGAGAGAGAGAGAGAGAGAGAGAGAGAGAGAGAGAGAGATGAATATGTTAGGTATAACGTTGAAATCATGGCAAAAAACTTCCAACTCTTTTAAATTGAGTTACAGACAGACGCTCTGTGTATGTGTGCAAGAGGATGAAAGGTAAGAACGAGAGCATGTACGGGTTATTAAAGGAGAATATTAGGGAGTCGTTAGATGTAAGGATGAATGAAGATGGGACATCGGAGAAGGATGGAGAGAGAGAGAGAGAGAGAGAGAGAGAGAGAGAGAGAGAGAGAGAGAGAGAGAGAGAGAGAGAGAGAGAAGACGAGCGTTGCTTGACCTTGATTTCAGAGACCTTGGTGCGTGAGTTCATTCTGGCTTGAGTTCATTCTGGCTTGGTGGCAATTTGTACCGTCCTGCTTTTGTCTAGATATTACCCACGTATCATATATAATCCTGATAATACTATAGGAAAAATGTGGCTAGTGTCCCTGGGTATACGACATAGAGGGAGGTGTAAAAATGCACTAGGAGCCTCATAAACAGTGATATAGCGTTACGTGTAGTGAATGTAGAGACGATACTACTATGTCTAATTGTCTATCAGTGGGAGAAGATGGAATTGCGTTAGGAGAAGAGCGGACGACGATAGCGAGGTGGGGAAAGGTATGGAGAGAGTCTTGTGAATCTGGAAGGTCACTGGTTGCATGGTATGGTAAAGGGCGTTAGCTACTGCAGGGGCGTTAAGATCTCTGCCTATGGGTTGGAATAGAAGGGAAGGGAGGTGAAATAGGGGCTCTACTACTACAGGAAATGCCTATAGGTTGGAATAGGAGGGAAGGGAAGTGGAATAGGGGCTCTACTACTACAGGAAATGCCTATAGGTTGGAATAGGAGGGAAGGGAGGTGGAATAGGGGCTCTACTACTACAGGAAATGCCTATAGGTTGGAATAGGAGGGAAGGGAGGTGAAATAGGGACTCTACTACTACAGGAAATGCCTATAGGTTGGAATAGGAGGGAAGGGAGGTGGAATAGGGGCTCTACTACTACAGGAAATGCCTATAGGTTGGAATAGGAGGGAAGGGAGGTGAAATAGGGACTCTACTACTACAGGAAATGCCTATGGGTTGGAATAGGAGGGAAGGGAGGTGGAATAGGGGCTCTACTACTACAGGAAAAGTGACGACACCCAGACAGACAGTGCCTTGGGCGGTGGTGTCTCCATAGCAACGTTGTCTCGGCTAGGTTCACTGGACACTTCTACCTTTCCTTCCCCTTCCTTCCTCCTCTTCCTCCTCCTACCTCCTCCCTCCTCCTCCTCCTCCTCCTCCTCCTCCTCCTCCTCCCCTCCTCCTCCTCTCTCCTCCTCCTCCTACCTCCTCCTCCTCCTCCTCCTCCTACCTCCTCCTCCTCCTACCTCCTCCTCCTCCTCCTACCTCCTTCCTCCTTCCTTCTTCTCCTCCTCCTCCTTCCTCCTTCCTCCTCCTCCTCCTCCTCCTCCTCCTCCTCCACCTTCCTTCCTTCCTTCCTTCCTTCCTTCCTTCCTTCCTTCCTTTCTTTCTTTCTTTCTTTCTTTCTTTCTTTCTTTCTTTCTTTCTTTCTTTCTTTCTTTCTTTCTTTCTTTCTTTCTTTCTTTCTTCCTTCCTTCCTTCCTTCCTTCCTTCCTTCCTTCCTTCCTTCCTTCCTTCCTTCCTTCCTTTCTTCCTCCTCCTCCTCCTCCTCCTCCTCCTCCTCCTCCTCCTCGTCACAGGTCAAAAGTTGTAGTAGTGACTACGGTCACTACTACAACTTTTGACCTGTGACGGGCTGTGGTTCAGTAAGGGCCCTGTCAGTTAGTGACCACCATCGGGATTTATATACCAGGGGTCACTGCTGCAGGGGGCATTGAAGTGCACGGCGTCCTACTTGGAAAGTGCACTACCGCAGTGGATTGAAACGGGGCTGGGGCCTGATTGACTGCTGCCTCCCAAGAAAGCGCCAGGCAAGGCTGCCGCACCACCCCTGAACTTCCACACTGAGCCTACACCAACACTACATTAGACCTCATAACACACACAGATAGCCCCGAGTTAACGGTTACCACTACTACTCTCGACCTGTGACGGGCTGTGGTTCAGTTAGGGTCCTGACAGTTAGTGACCACCATCGGGATTTAAGGTACCAGGGGTCACTGCTGCAGGAGGCATTGAAGTGTACGGCGTCCTACATGGAAAGTACACAATCCGCAGTGGATTGAACGGAGCTGGGGCCTGATTGACTGCTGCCTCCCAAGAAAGCGCCAGGCAAGGCTGCCGCACCACCCTTGAACCTCCACACTGTGTTCACACCATTACAAAACACACATAACATGACCTATCTATCAAGCACTAAACCTACCCCCACAAACTAGTAGTAGTTAGCCATAGATTACAGCTTTCAACTTTCCTCACAAATTCCATGCAGTTTTTCTATATTGCATGGTATCACTTCTTTTCCGGCCAGCTTCGGCTGGAGGGATGGTGGGTGAGGAGGAGCCTTCTACTTCCTATCCTTTCTCTCTTATTATCTAGTTAGTGTAGTATAGTTAAAGCAAACAGTCTTGTAAGGACCTATCGGTCTGTTGCTGTTTGTGTTTCCTTTGTATTCCTTTGTATTCCTCCATTTTACCGCTTTCTCCTCTCTCCTCGAGGCTCTATAACCACTTCTACGTATAACCAAGTACACTTTTTTTTCACCACGTTTCTTAAGGGTACCATGAGAGTTATCCACAACTAAGCCATTCTCCCCTCTACCCTACCTCTTGGTCTTCCCTCCCCAACCTCCCTACCCTCCCCAACACCCTCTCCCCTCATTCCCCTACCTGACTCCCCCCCTGCCTTAACCTCGATCCCCTGCTAGGTCATAGAGTAGCTTGCTCCTTAATGTGTCCAGGCAACCCGATAAGTGATATTCTGGGGTGTGTGTGTGTGTGTGTGTGTGTGTGTGTGTGTGTGTGTGTGTGTGTGTGTGTGTGTGTGTGTGTGTGTGTGTGTGTGTGTGTGTGTGTGGCGCAAGGGTTAACAGTAACTCTTCCCACTTTGGAGTCTTCATGGTTGAAAAATAAAGGGAAGAAGTATTGCAAGGAGGAGGAAGAGGAGGAGGAGGAGAGGGAGGAAGAGGAAGAAGAAGAGGTAGAGGAGGAGGAGGAGGAAGAGGAAGAGGAAAGGGAGGAGGAAGAATAGATTAATTTGATACCATCACCTCCCTCACTCTCACACTCACAGAGACGTGACTCACAGGCAGTTTTTTTCTTTACCTTTTTCTGTCATACCATCAATGACCATCCTATTATTATTATTATTATTATTATTGTTATTGTTATTATTATTATTATTATTATTATTATTATTATTATTATTATTATTATTACTATAATTATTGTTATTATTATTGTTATTATTATTGTTATTATTATTGTTATTATTATTGTTATTATTATTATTATTATTATTATTATTATTATTATTATTGTTATTATTATTATTATTATTATTATTGTTATTATTATTGTTATTGTTATTGTTATTATTATTGTTATTATTATTATTATTATTATTATTATTATTAGGTATGATATCCATTCTCACCATCAGTACAAAAAGACTAACTATAAATATCTAGCTACAAACACACACACACACACACACACACACACACACACACACACACACACACACACACACACACACACACACACACACACACACACACACACCTGCGATCATCACTTTCATTAATAATTTATTTAGGTAATATCAGGCTATCATTGCAGGCTGGAGAACTCTCTCTCTCTCTCCTCTCTCTCTCTCTCTCTCTCTCTCTCTCTCTCTCTCTCTCTCTCTCTCTCTCTCTCTCTCTCTCTCTCTCTGGCTCGCTCGCTCGCTCGCTCGCTCTCTCTCTCTCTCTCTCTCTCTCTCTCTCTCTCTCTCTCTCTCTCTCTCTCTCTCTCTCTCTCTCTCTCTCTCTCTCTCTCTCTGGCTCGCTCGCTCTCTGGCTCGCTCGCTCTCTGGCTCGCTCGCTCTCTCTCTCTCTCTCTCTCTCTCTCTCTCTCTCTCTCTCTCTCTCTCTCTCTCTCTCTCTCTCTCTCGTTGATGCGTTAATAAAAAATGGACGAACCTCAATTTTAATTATCTTATCTTATAACGTTACGAGTATTTCAATGAATGCCTAATGATGTAATTCATTAAACATTATCGCAATCCATTATTCTATAAGTGAGGTGTGGCGGTGATTCTCTCCTTCAACACCTCCGCCCCACACCTCGCAACACCACCACCACCACCACCACTGCTACTGTCTGCTATAACAGTTGTCTTTCAAACACTCCTACATCCTTATTTTTTAAGTCATGTGTGTGTGTGTGTGTGTGTGTGTGTGTGTGTATGTATGTGTGTGTGTGTGTGTGTGTGTGTGTGTATGTGCCTTGAGCATTATTTGACACCATGTACGTACGTACATCACACACACACACACACACACACACACACACACACACACACACACACACACACACACACACACACACACACACACTCTAGGGTACTCCGTTGTGTAGTGGTAGCACGTTCGGTTCACAACCGGGAAGTCCCGGGTTCGTTCCCCGGGCGGAGCGGAGATAGATGGGCGGTCTTCTTAAAACCCGAGCCCCTGTCCACCCAGCAGTGAATGGGTACCGAGTGTTAGCCGGGGGTTTTGTGACCCGCCTCCCGGGGTGGTGGCTTCTGCCAACACTAAGCACTATACTAAGGATGAATGATAAAATGTAGATATGGAGACGGGGCCATACGAGTGTAGCTCAGGCCCTGCAGAATACAACTAGATGAATACAACTAGATGAATATATATACACACACACACACACACACACACACACACACACACACACACACACGCACACGTGCACATTTCCCTTCAATTCCCACAGTCATAATAGTTAATTAGTTTTTTTTACCTGCCGCGGCAATCCTCCCTCTACCTCTCTCCTCCATCCTCGTCTTTCCTCCTCTCTCCCTTCCTTCGTGTTCCTCCCTTCCCCTTTATTCCCCTCTCCCTTCCCCTCTCTTTCACACCAAATGAGTTGCAGCGAACCCTCATCAACATTTCACCGCTAACATTTCGCCTCGGCCTCAGTTGGGGAACCTTGATGAGCTTAGGCAGACTTGATTAGTTCAGGCAAGGAGGCAGCGCTCGAGTCAATCTATGTGTTAAGAAAATTATAATAGATAAAGCTTAGATGGTAAAAAATAAATATATATATATATATATATAATAATATGTAAGCAAAAATGTAAAATAATAAAATATATAAGGTAGTGTGAGGACGAAAACTGTAGAAGCACTATAAGCATTTTTTTGGCATATTTTACTGATCTAGTTTATAGGTAGGGTTTTGTAGATGAAAAAAGGGAGGGGGGTCGTAGGGGGGGTCCTTGATAGATGGACCTAGCATTATAGAGGAAAGAAGGGAAGGAAGGAATAATAGGAGGGAGGGAAGAAGTTTTTGAGGACATTGAACTACCTTTGACAGGGTCGTGATAATGATTTAATAGGTAATTTTCCGCGTGTTGTTATTATGTCACCACCGTCACCACCACCATCATCACCACTACCACCACCACAGAGAGAGAGAGAGAGAGAGGAGGGGGCGGACACGAGAGGAGGGGCTGAGAGGTGAGCCGCGAATCACAACCCGTCTCCCACAATCACCTTCTCGTGTGTTTTGTGAAATGTCACGGAGAAGGTCAATAAACGCCGGCTAATTTCCAGGCCGACGAAGGGGACGGATACTTAATAATTTTGATCGTATGGCCGGTCAAGGGAGAGGAGAGAAGGAGGAGAGAGGAGAAGGGAGAGAAGGAGAAGAGAGGGGAACAGAGGGGGAAGAGTGGATGAAAGAGAAGGAGGCTTTGGCAGAAATAGTGTTGTGTTTCGAGAGTGAGTTTTGAGTGATTGCGTTAGTGAGTGTGTCTGAAAAAGGTTTGAAATCACACATAGAAGGAGAGGAAGAGAGAAAATACGACACTACGTATACTACTTATTGTGTGTCTACAGTGTATTAGTGAGAGATTGATGGAATAAAAAGGAAGTCAGGAAAAGGTGAAATGAATTAGGTCAAGTTTTTTGTTTTTTTAAGTAAGAGATTGGGAAGAAAAAAGAGGAAGTCGGGAAAAGATGAAATGAATTAGATAAAGTTTTTTTTTTTTTTTTGCGGATGGATGTGTTCGGAAAAAAAGTTATAGTTTTTAGGAACTAGATAAAAATACGACACTATAGGTACTACTCATTTTGTCTCTAGTATATTAGTGAGAGATTGGAGAGGAAAAAAAGGAAGTCTGGAAAAGATGAAATTAATTAGGATAA
>JACEEZ010012429.1:180000-225000 GCA_016584305.1 Chionoecetes opilio | reverse complement strand
TAATGTATGGTAGTGGCTCGTCCTCGATAATGTATGGTAGTGGCTCGTCCTCGATAATGTATGGCAGTGGCTCGTCCTCGATAATTATAATGTGTGGTAGTGGCTCGTCCTCGATAATGTATGGTAGTGGCTCGCCCTCGATAATGTATGGTAGTGGCTCGTCCTCGATAATGTATGGTAGTGGCTCGTCCTCGATAATGTATGGTAGTGGCTCGTCCTCGATAATGTATGGTAGTGGCTCGTCCTCGATAATGTATGGTAGTGGCTCGTCCTCGATAATGTATGGTAGTGGCTCGTCCTCGATAATGTATGGCAGTGGCTCGTCTCGATAATGTATGGCAGTGGCTCGTCCTCGATAATTATAATGTATGGTAGTGGCTCGTCCTCGATAATGTATGGCAGTGGCTCGTCCTCGATAATGTATGGCAGTGGCTCGTCCTCGATAATGTATGGCAGTGGCTCGTCCTCGATAATGTATGGTAGTGGCTCGTCCTCGATAATGTATGGTAGTGGCTCGTCATAATGTGTGTAAATGGAGTGGCGGTAATAGCAAGATCAGTGGTGCGTATTAATCCCTCACACCGTTGTATTAATAAGTAGCAGTATTAACCAATTTTCAGTGTAATACTAATCCCTCATTAAATGTTATCGTCCGTAGATATAAATTAACAGCCAATAGGATTAGTTTCATTCGTGCAGTAAGGATGATGATGCCACTAAATATTAACACAATATTGCACTCAATGTTGACGTATGTGTGTGTGTGTGTGTGTGTGTGTGAGTGTAAGGGTGTGGGTGTGTGTGTGTGTGTGTGTGTGTGTGTGTGTGTGTGTGTGTGTTGTGTGTGTGTGTGTATGTATAGTAGTGTCGCTTTGCATTTGTCATCGAGGGTATAATGCTTGATGTGTGTGTGTGTGTGTGAGTGTGTGTGTGTGTGTGTGTGTGTGTGTGTGTGTGTGTGTGTGTGTGTGATAGTGTCGCTTTGCATTTGTCATCGAGGGTATAATGCTTGATGTGTGTTTACGTCTGACTTCACACCCTTAGTAGTCTCTCTCTTAACATTCTCAAACTACCATCTACTCTCTACATCTACCATCATGACTGAGGTAATTTTGCATCAGTCACCCCTCGTGTCAGCCATCAGTGTATATCGTAAAAGCTGAAGTATTATTCGGGATGCAATATTCGGTGTATGAAAAGTGTATTACTGCACAAGACAGGATGACAATATTCCCCTCCCTCCTCCTGTGTTTCCCCCCTTCTATGCTCTCCCCCTTCCCCCTTCTATGCTCTCCCCCTTCCCCCTCTTCCTCCCCTTACCCCCTTCTCTCCCTATCTCCCTTGCCCCCTACTCTCCCCCTAGCCCCCTCCCCTCCCCTTTGCCCCCTTCTCTCTTTCCCCTCCCCCTTTGCCCACTTCTCTCCTTCGTCTCCCCCTTCTCCCCTTCTCCCCCTCTCCCCCCTTCTCCCCCTTTCTCCCCTTCTCTCCCTCCTCTCCCATAGTCCTGTTATTACCTCCCTCCCTCACTCCCGCCCCCGACATGCTCTGACACGTTTCTCAGACCACAGACACAGGATTTAATTAATTTACGGTACATGTTTTTTTTTTTCTTATCTTTTCATTGATTGAATTGTTGTTGTGGGTTTTTTTATTTATATAGTGAGGGATGAAGACCAGTAGAATGTGTCTATTATTCAGATATTTTTTATTATTTTATCAGTTTATTATCATATGAAATATATTTATAAGGTGCTGAAGAGAGAGAGAAGAGAGAGAGAGAGAGAGAGAGAGAGAGAGAGAGAGAGAGAGAGAGAGAGAAGGAGAGAGAGAGAGATGATAATTATGTCGATTTATAGTTTGTTATTCCCAGTTGTTTGTTTCTATAGCGCGTCTCTCTCTCTCTCTCTCTCTCTCTCTCTCTCTCTCTCTCTCTCCTCTCTTCTCTCTCTCTCTCTCTCTCTCTCTCTCTCTCTCTCTCTCTCTCTCTCAAGGCTGCTCTTTACTACTACCAAGCTTCTCTCTTTGCCAGTCTGCGTAGCTCCTCCTCCTCTCTCTTTCCTCCTCCTCCTCCTCCTCCTCCTCCTCCTCCTCCTCCTTCTCCATCTCCTCCTCCTCCTCTTCCTCACCCAGCACGCAGCCTTGGCCATGAACTTGAATGACGGTGCATGGCAAAAAATATAAAAAAAACTTCTTTTTTTTATTTGTAAAGAAAAAAAGTTAGAGGAAGAGAAAAAGAGTGTCAAGGGAGGGAAGGAGGAGGAGGAGGAGGAGGAGGAGGAGGAGGAGGAGGAGGAGGAGGAGGAAGAGGAAAGAGGTGGAGACTTATTATCTTCTTTTTTTTTAAACTTAAGCTCCTCGGTTTTAAAATATATTGACTTTCTCTGTAAATATTTTGAAGTTTCGTGTAAATTATGCTTCAATATATTTAGTTTTTTTTGCATTTTGTTGCGTTCACTCAGCTTTAAGTGTCTATTTCGGGTGTAGTTTTTTGCGTCGCGTATGAGAGAGAGAGAGAGAGAGAGAGAGAGAGAGAGAGAGAGAGAGAGAGAGAGAGAGCGAGAGCGGGCGAGCGGGGTGGTGGGGCGGAACACCATTACGTGGAGCGAGCGATATGAAGGAAGGAAGGGAGGGAGGGAAGAAAGGAGAGAGAGAGAGAGGGAGGGAAGAAAAGAGGAGAGAGAGAGAGAGAGAGAGAGAGAGAGAGAGAGAGAGAGAGAGAAGGAAAAGAGAGAGAGAGAGAGAGAGAGAGAGAGAGAGAGAGAGAGAAGAGAGAAGAGAGGGGGGGGAGCGTCGCCCTAGTAAATGAGGAGACATGTCTGACTGGATCACCGGGTCATCTTTAAGCTTCTCACCAACTAACTTAAAACCTGCACAACCCTTCTCTCTCTCTCTCTCTCTCTCTCTCTCATCTCTCTTCTCTCTCTCTCTCTCTCTCTTCTCTCTCTCTCTCTCTCTCTCCGTTATTATTTGATTTTTTTCTCACTTGTCTCTCTCCAATCTTTTCTTCCTGTTTTATGTTATTTTTTTTCATTCTTATTATTCTTTCTTCTTTCCATCTTATTTTTCTTTTTCTTTTTATATTTCCTTTCATTACCACCCTTCTCTTCCTTTTCCATCCTCTCCTCAGTTACTAAAAATCGTCATCATCATCATCATTACTATAATTATATCAGTCATCATAATTTTTTCTTTTTCTCTCTCTCTCTCTCTCTCTCTCTCTCTCTCTCTCTCTCTCTCTCTCTCTCTCTCTCTCCTCTCTCTCTCTCTCTCTCTCTCTCTCTCTCTTCTCTCTCTCTCTCTCTCTCTCTCTCTCTCTCTCTCTCTCTCTCTCTCTCTTTCGCTCTTTCTCTCTCTCACTCACTCACACACGCACACACGCACGCACACGCACACGCACACGCACACGCACACGCACACGCACACGCACACACACACACACACACTCAGAAACACACACGGACGTTTCAAAATGTAATTATTATCAACATGCAAATTTGTCCTAAACGACTCTTTCTTGGCGGAGTAATTTCACATTCGTTAAGAAACTTGATTATAAAGTTGGGCGAAATTATGCCGGTAATCTTTTTTCTTTCCTTCGACTGAGATTTCCAAAGATACATTTAGAGTCGTATTTGAGAGAGAGAGAGAGAGAGAGAGAGAGAGAGAGAGAGAGAGAGAGAGAGAGAGAGAGAGAGAGAGAGAGAGAGAGAGATGATGCGACGTTATCTAAAACTGTCGTATTTTTCAGGACCTTTTAACTACCTGGTGAATAATCAGTGTCTCTCCTAATTAAAGTTTTTACGTCCTGCCTCACCTCTCTCTCTCTCTCTCTCTCTCTCTCTCTCTCTCTCTCTCTCTCTCTCTCTCTCTCTCTCTCTCTCTCTCTCCTCTCTTCCCTTGATTAGTTTGTCCCGTAAATTTACCTTTCTGATTCCCTCCCCCTATTTTCTTTCTTGCTTTACTCATTTTTTTTCTCACTCTCTCACTACCATCAGCACCGCCACATTGCGATTCGCTTTGTATGTGTGTGTGTGTGTGTGTGTGTCTGTCTGTGTCTGTGTCTGTCTGTCTGTCTGTCTGGTCGTCTGTTTGTCTGTCTGTGTCTGTCTGTCTTTGTCTCTGTCTGTCTGTCGGTCGATGTGTGTGTGTGGGCGTGTGTGTCGTTTAAGTGTATTAATAGCAGATGTGATGAAAGGGACAGCTTTTTTAAAGCACCCTGTGAAATAGGACTCTCTCTCTCCTCTCTCTCTCTCTCTCTCTCTCTCTCTCTCTCTCTCTCTCTCTCTCTCTCTCTCTCTCTCTCTCTCTCCTCTCTCTCTCTCTCTCTCTCTCTCTCTCTTCTCTCTCTCTCTCGAATCTCAACACTCACAACAAATTCATCATGCTTTATAAAAACTTCTTCATATTATTTTTTCTTACCAATGATCTCTGCGTTTTTTTCTTTCTTTCCTCTCTCCCTCCTTCTCTCCCTCCTCCTCCTTCTCTCCCTCCTCCTCCTCCTTCTCCTCCTGCTCCTCTTCCTCCTCCTCCTCCTCCTCCTCCTCTTCCTCTTCCTCTTCCTCCTCCTCCTCCTCCTCCTCCTCTTACATCACTCCCATACCCGCCTCCCTAATCCCCCTCATCCTCCTTCATTCTTCAAAAGGATATTAGAAGTGATAGACGGATAGAAGTGTCTGGCGTGCAAAGAGGAACATGTCGGGTCACGTTGCGCGTACACACACACACACACACACACACACACACACACACACACACACACACACACACACACACACACACACACCGAGGTACTCCGTGGTGTAGTGGTTAGCACGCTCGGTTCACAATCAAGAAGTCCCGGGTTCGATCCCCGGGCGGAGCGGAAATAGATGGGTTGTTTCCTTAAAACCTGAGCCCCTGCCCACCCAGCAGTGAATGGGTACCGGGTGTTAGCCGGGGTTTGTGACCTGCTCTCCGGGGTGCTGGCTTCAGCCAACACAAAGCACTAAGGATGAATGATAAAAAAAATGTTGATATGGAGACGGGGCCACACGAGCATTGCTCTGGCCCTGTAAAAATGCAACTAGATGAATAAAAACTAGATGAATACACACCCAACACACACACACACACACACACACACACACACACACACACACACACACACACACACACACACACACACACACACACACACACACAAGGGAAGGGAAAATATGAGGGAGGGACGAGGTAAATGTAATGATAATTTTTGCCTCACTTCATTTAGCTTATTTATTTACATTATTTATTTGTTTATTTTCTATTTATTTATTGGTTATATAATATTATTATTTTTTTTATTTTTTTTATTATTGACCTTTCCTTTTTCCCTGCACGATTTTTACCTGTTTATGTCATTCAGTAATAGTAGTGATAACATTAATAAGAGATATAGTACCTCTGTCTTACACTAAATAGCTAACTGTTGCGCTTCATTTATTTTATTTTTACATACTCAAGGACTAACTAATCTATTTTACTGTTTTTGGCTCCACAGGGAACATTGGTGTTTGTGTAACGTGTTTTTTGTATGTATATTTAATGTATTTCTTTTATTTCTCAGGTAAGGAGTGTGTTGGTCGCCTGAAAGCTGATGAGTTGAACGTCTAAAGGTGAGTATACTTGTATGACAGACAGACAGACAGACACACAGACAGACAGACAGACAAGGTAAAAAAAATGCTTGTTAACCTGTCTATTGAAGCACTTGACATGATTTTGAGTCTCCCTAGATCAGTGGTTCTTATTAACCTGGGTTCGATCGAACCCCAGGGGTTCGGTGAGCCAGTCTCAGGGGTTCGGCGGAGGCCCTCCGAAAAACATTGCAATTTTGCTATTGTTATAATTCCAGATTATTCACCAAAGTAAATTGTACGCGAAATTAACGTAAATTTAAGCAGCGCCGTGGAGGGGGTCATGTGTGGGTGTGTATAAGTGCGTGTGCTCGCCCGCCTCTCTCACTTCCGAGCAGTGATGTATACGTATAGGGGGGGGGGGGGGGGGGGCACGGCCTCGGTTGGCCATTGAATATCAAATTAGTGCAATAGATCCCTCCTGAGGCCTCAAAATGCCCCTAAGAATGCTTGATTTTCAACAAATTTCCTGACCCCTTTCTCAAACCCCCAGCTGTAGAAGCTCACTTCGCTCGCCCAACCCCGTCTTAAAACAATCCTGGATTCACCTCTGTGCCCCCCCCTCCCCCCTCCTTTCCGAGGACCTACCAGTATATATGCCACTGCTTTAGAGTCCTTCCTTCTTCCCTTCTTATTATCCAAATAAACACTTGAATTTTGAGGCAATTGTTCTCTAATTTTTGCATCAATTAAATCAAAATGTATTCTTATTATTCAAATATTTCTTGAATTTTGAAACAATTCTTCTTAATTATTTTTTTCCTTCACATATTTGAGGGGTTCGGCCAGTGTGCGGAGGTTTTCATTAGGGTTCGGTGCCTCTGAAAAGGTTAAGAACCACTGCCTTAGACAATATATCTTGTGCTGTATTTTGTGACCTAAACTTAACTTTTAAGGGGCGGGCCCTCCCTCTTCAAAATTTGCCTAACTATGTATCTCTTCTATTTCTTCTTCTATCTCCGTATTTTCTCTACTACTTTAAATATTTCTTTTGACACTTTCTTTTCTTTCCTCTTCTCTTATGTTTTCTTGGGCAGCATCTTTTTCCTTCAAACCAAAATGATGACACATTTCTTTTTGTCCACTGTATCTCTAACTAAATTTTCCTTTTGTTTTTATCACTTTTACTACTTCTTTGGTCAATTTTTTCTTTTCATTTTTTGATCTTCAATTATTTGGCATAAGCTCTCTTGGTCTTTCTTTTTCTATCTTCCATGTCTTTCTTTCATCTTTCATTTCCTCTTGTGTCATTTTCCATTTCTTATGTACTGCATTCATTTCTGCATGCATTTTCACTACCTTTTCGTCGTCTTGTTTACATTTAATTCATCCACTCTTTTCAAATAGTATTATCTTTTTCCAGTACGGACACTTTCTTTTCCATCTTCTCTAGTCTATCCATCATTTCTGTGAACTACATTTTCTAGCATTGAGACTCTTTTTTTCAGTTCCGTTTTCAGCTCTAATATGTCTTTTTCTTTGGTATTGAGCCATCGAAATTGATCGCGGGGGTCTTCCATCTTTGTTTACGTCCAATATTTTTCCCTTTTTAGGCTAATCATGTGGAGACGGGACTATCTAACTGCATAGTTCTCACCTGTAAGTACTCAAGGTCTTTTGCGTCCTCTGCGTCCTCTTGGTCACTGCAGCCAGTCAGCATATCCAGTTTTGTAGGAGCCTACCAGAGAGCGCGGTGTGTGTGTGTGTGTGTGTGTGTTGTTGAAGCCTGTTTATTTCACCTTATTTACTCACTTTTGCCCTAAATAATTGGTGCCGGTACAGTTTTCAGGGAAAACACAAAACACGTTGTTTATGTTTGGTTTACGAGTGTTGTATAAATCATGGGGAAGAGACTAAGTGTTTCTGTATTGTGAGTAAAAATAAATAACTTTGCCTATACTTTTCACGTGAAGGACTCAAGAAGCCTCTTACAAAGCACGATACAAATCTTGGGATGGAAGCTTAACATCCTTTACAGTACATTTTCTTTTCACTTTTAGCTTCGAATTTGTTTAACTTTTCTTACCTGAAAAGCCAACGTTCAGTGTGCTTCCCGCAGTTTACACTTTTTGTGCGTTTTGTTTTTGTTTTCAGGATTGCATACTGTCTACGTGTGGTCGTGACTGGAGCACTTAAGGCACAATCTTGTGTTTTCTATGTTTTGGCCTTTTGGTCTATTACAAAGCAACTCTTACAGTTAGGCCTATTATGTCTTTGTGTACCACTTCTTGTCTGTCTGGTGAGGCGCGATAGACGTAGGAAATTTTCAGTCCCTGTGTGGGGGCCTTGTCTGCCAAGGATACAGAATCACATTGTATTTTTCTTCACGTTACTACAATTTACGGTATTTGGGAACTTGATGGAATTTTGCGTATCCTTAACTGTTCTTGGGAGAGATCAATATCGTCAGCGATGTCGAGAAGAGTGTTGTTGAAGGCCTGTTGTTCTACCTTGTCGCAAAATATAAGCGTCTTCGTAGCCTTCATTTATGTATGGTGGAGGATCAAAGTGAATCCCCTTTGCTCTAGCTCCGTTTCCAGGATCCTGTCAAGTCCTCAATCTGTAGCTATGGAAGACTATCAGAGCGTCTTTGCCCTTCGTGATGAGTTGTGGCGTAGACATTGGCAGGTACGATTACCTCCAAGAAGTTACAGTTTTTTTATCTTGGGGTTTGATCTTAGCTTTCATCATTAGTCTCGCCATGTTTACATTTCGTTGATGGTATAGAGAGAGTACGTTTAGCCTCCTACCTAGTACGTGTCAGTTTGCGGTACCCCATATCATCATATGCTAAAAAGTGTCGCAGGTATCCGATATCGTACCTTGAATCCACGTATACGCTCAGTGGCTAATCCCTGTGCCGCTTTAATGCAGTTCTTCTATTCTAAGGGTTCTATTATGACACCTTTCACCCCTTTATCATGACCTTAAGAGAGCTCCCATATCGATCCTAGACAGGACTGGTTAAAAGAAACAAATGCTATTGTCTACTTGATCACTGCACATTGTTAATGCTTACTTCACTGGCGGTCACGCGTCACGACTATCACATGCATTATAGTTTTGTCTTTCTTCTGCCTTTTTTTGCAAATGAAAAATAAATTTCTCACTTTTATTTGGTCTAGTTTCCGAATGATTTTTTTAGTTTATGAATCTGCCACATGAAGGTGTCCAGAATTACATTGCATTCTTTGTTCGCCCGCCTCTTCCTTCCAAGCAGTGACGTATATAGGGGGGAAAGGAGGGGGGGGGGCACTCTGCTATGGCCCTCTCCTTTTGTCCCAAAGGGATGATAATTTTTTTATCATTGAATATCAAATTAATACAAAATATCCCCTCTGAGGCCTCATAATGCCCCTAAAAATTCTTGATTCTCAAAAAAAAAATTTGACCCCCTCCTCAAAGCCCCAGCTGTAGAGGCTTGCTTTGCTCCCCCCCCCCCCTTAAAACAATCCTGGATTCATATCTGTGCCCTCCCCCCCATTTCCAAGGACCTACATACGCCACTGCTTCTGAGTTCTTCACTTCTTCTTATTCAAATAAACTCTTGAAATTTGAGGCAAATTTTCTTACATTATTGTATCAATTAAATGGATATTTTTTTCTTATCCAAATACTATACGTACTCTTGAATTTTGAGCATTTTTCAAAAAATGTATTTTTTTTTTCTTCCCATACTCGAGGGGTTCGGGCTAGTCTGCGGAGGTTTCGTTAGGTTCGGTGCCTCTGAAAAGGTTAAACCACTCCAGATTGTCTCCTCTCTCTCTCTCTCTCTCTCTCTCCTCTTCTCTCTCTCTCTCTCTCTCTCTCTTCTTTCTCCTCTCTCTATCTCTCTCTCTCTCTCTCTCTTCTCTCCTCTCTCTCTCTCTCTCATCTCTCTCTCTCTCTCTCTCTCTCTCTCTCTCTCTCTCTACCTCTCCTCTCTCTCTCTCTCTCTCTCTCTTCTCCTCTTCTCTTCTCTCTCTCTCTCTCTCTCTCTCCTATCTCTCTCTCTCTCTCTCTCTCTCTCTCTCTCTCCACGGCACAATGCCGTAACTACCTTCTGTTTATCATAGGATGCCTTGTACCGTCATCACATTCTAGCTTACCAGACACGTTTGATTATGTAACGGATGTTTTTAATTTTATACGCTTGCGTAACAAACCATTCTATGTACTTGGAGATTTTAATTGTAATATTTTATTGAAGAATAACAAGATGGAAAGAATTATTACTAATACTAAATTGACCCAATTAATTGATAAACCTACACGAATTACTTCCCACTCCATGACATTATTGGACATTATTGTGACAAATAAGCCTGATTTAGCTCTTCATCACGATGTAATTCCTTGTCCTGTCGCTGATCATGATCTTGTTACCGTCACATTGGACATTCGAAAGCCAAAGCGACAACAATCTACTATTAGAACTTTCCGACAACTAAGACACTATTCTCCTGAAACATTGTGTAATTTACTAAGAGGAGAAGTTCATACTTTGAATACAATTTTTGCAACTGATAATGTCGATACGCAAGTACATTTGTTTAATGAAGTTTTCCACAAATGTTTGGATTTATGCGCACCCTTGGTAACAAAAGAAGTACGAAGGCCTTTTGCCCCATGGATCACTGAAGACCTTAAAGCTATAATGCAGCAAAGAGACCGTGCACAGAAAGATCTTAAAGAAGACAGAAATAATGTTAATTTGCAGACTAATTATAAAAACCTAAAAAGGCAAGTCAGAGGATTGTTTCGGCGAGCTAGATCAGAATATTATAATAATAGATTAGAGGAAAGTAGAGGAAACAGTAAAGCCACGTGGAGGACTATAGGGGAGTTGATTCCTAACGCCAAAAACAAGAATGTTAAGCCATCAGCAAGCAATAACGGTGACGCAGAGGGTATCAAGCGCAAAGCTGAATGTTTTAATAAATATTTTTCTGAAGTGGGAAAAGTCACCTTTGAGAAATCTCAGCTGAATCTGAGTAATTCTGATGCAGTACTACAGCCAGTAAACACCGAAACTTATACTAATAATTTTGATGCTATGTTTAGACCTGTGCCTACAAATTGGGATACAGTAACTCTAGTTATTAAGCATATGAAGAACACTAACTCCCATGGATCTGATGGCATTCCACTGTGTTTCTTGAAAGACTCCCTCCCTATCATTATAACATACCTAACTTGCATTGTAAATACTTCTATTGTAACAGGTGTTTTTCCCACAGCATGGAAGCACTCTATTGTTGTTCCTATTTTCAAGGCTGGTAACATGAATGAACCTAACAACTACCGCCCTATTTCTCTCTTACCAATTATTTCCAAGGTACTAGAAAAAGTAATCGCATCTCAGCTCACCCAGTACTTAAGAGACCAATCGCCTCCTTAGTAAAACTCAACATGGCTTTAGGACCGGCTTGTCTACGGATTCAGCTCTTTTAAAACTTTCTAACAAGCTATATTCAAATATTGATACAAAAAAGATCTCCCTCATTACCCTCTGTGACTTATCCAAAGCATTCGACAGCGTCAGCCATGATATATTAATAAATAAATTGTTCAAGTTAAACATCGACTCCTTCTGGTTTCAAAGCTATCTCAGCGGCAGGACACAATCCGTACGTATAGAAAAATGCATATCCGAGAAGACAGGAATATCCCATGGCGTTCCCCAAGGAGTCTGTACTAGGTCCTATTTTATTTATAATTTATGCAAATGATCTCTCGTCCTTCTTTTCTGAATGTGAAATTATACAATATGCAGATGACACCCAGTTAGTTAATTCACACAGGCAGTGTTAACAATATACAAGACTTAATGCTTAGGAGCGAACAATCACTAAAGAAAGCACAACAGTATTTTCACAGGAATGGCCTAATGTTAAACGCCAAAAGACTATGTATGTTTATAGGAACACGAAGACTTTTGTCAACAGATTCCCCCTGACATATGTATGCATGTTGACGGGAATCTAATTACCCCTAGCAGATCATTAAAGAACTTGGGCATACACTTTGACAACCATATGCAGTTTAATGAACACATCGACGCATTGTACAGGAAAACTTATGGAACCATTGTCCACATAAACAGACTCCGAGACTATTTTAACCAGACCACCAGGATCTCAATAATACAGTCACTGGTCCTAAGTATACTGAATTATGGCATTAAGATTTGGGGAGCATCCAACATCACACATATACAACGTGTGCAAAGACTCCAAAACTTCGCAGCAAAAGTTGCTTTAGGAGGGGCTGCAAAGCATGACCATGTCACACCCTACTTAAAAGACCTTGGATGGCTGAAAATAAATGAAAAATATCACTGAGCTAGGAGTAGCCGTGTACAATATAGTTAATAATAGAGTACCTGACTGGTTGTTTTCACTGCCCAAAGTGAGAGATATGTACGAACAACCAGTCAACACTAGACAACAGCAACAACGCCATGTGCCAAAATGCAACACATGTTTGGGAACAAGGTCCCTTCATGTGGCTGGACCTGCTTTCTGGAACAGCTTGCCAAGCCAAGTTAGAGATGCTACCTCCTTGCACACTTTTAAAAGTCACTTAAAAAATCACCTTTTATGTAAACAATTCTTACTCTAATTTTTGACGTCCATACCTGAAATGTATTTTAATCTAAACTAACACCTTTTTTATAACTTTTACTGTATGTTTTTATATACTTTTAGGAAGTCTTACTTTTTATTTAGTTTTCATTAGGATTTTATGTTTTACAATTTTTTATGTATTCTAATATTTTTATTTGTATATAGACCATGTTCAGTGTTCTACCTTTAACACTTGTTATCTTATTCAGAAATATTGTAAGACTCATTACTATGTTAAAAGAATAGCCATTGTAACAATGGAAATAAAATCCTGATTCTGATTCTGATTTCTCTCTTCTCCTTCTCTCTCTCTCTCTCTTCCTCTCTCTCTCTCTTCTCTCTCTCTCTCTCTCTCTCTCTCTCTCCTCTCTCTCTCTCTCTTCTCTCTCTCTCTCTCTCTCTCTCTCTCTCTCTCTCTCTCTCTCTCTCTCTCTCTCTCTCTCTCTCTCTCTCTCTCTAAAACGGTAGACAAAGCTAATGTCGGGCTTCAGAATATCAGTATAATTATATAATTTCAGAAACAAACTAAAACTTTTACTAATGAGACAGAGTTAGCTATATACAATTAACTAATTAATATGTTAGTGAAGGAGCCACATATATCAAATTAATTAGCAAACGGTTCTAAGTTCATATTATAAGTATTATTAGATTTCTGACTGTTTTTCCATGAGTGAGTTTCCATTGTATTTTAATGTTATTTATAGTGCATTTGGAAATGAAATAAAGTAAATAAGAACCACTGTACAAGCTGTAGGAGTTTAACACAGGAGATTAGGAGATTAGTACATAGGAGACATAGCAAGGAGATTAGGAGATTAGTACATAGGAGACATAGCAAGGAGATTAGGAGATTAGTACATAGGAGACATAGCAAGGAGATTAGCACAGGAGATTAGGAGATTAGTACATAGGAGACATAGCAAGGAGATTAGGAGATTAGTACATAGGAGACATACCAAGGAGATTAGCACAGGAGATTAGGAGATTAGTACATAGGAGGGAGACATAGCAAGGAGATTAGGAGATTAGTACATAGGAGACATAGCAAGGAGATTAGGAGATTAGTACATAGGAGACATAGCAAGGAGATTAGGAGATTAGTACATAGGAGACATAGCAAGAAGATTAGCACAGTGTTTAGTTAATATTCTCATTATAACTGATTTCTGTTTGTTTATCCATGTGTCGTAGTTTTAGTTATTGTGCATTTGGAAAAGAAAAAATAAGGAGTAGGAGGGGGGGGAAGGTACATGAAGAGGGTGGGTAAGTTAAGGGGGGAGTAGGGGGTGAGGGGGGCAAGACCATATGATCACCCCCCTTCTTTGCCTTCCATTCCATTACTTGTTTTAGACATGTATTGAAGGAAGTGGAGGAGAAAAATAAGTTAAAAAAAAAGAGAAAGGATGAAAAATGTGCCGATATAGAAGAAAAAGTGTTAAGAAAAGTGATTTTTTTGTATCCCAATACTTGAAAGTGCCTTATAAATACCTTACCGTAAATACGAACCACCGTACCAGCAGCAGGAAGTTATCGCTATGGCTGACGCGCCCTGTAAGGTTTCAGTCATAGCGGAGCAGCCATAGAAGGAAGGGATTTCAGGTATTGCATAAAATCACTTCTTAAACCCATTTATTTTTATATCGGCACATATCTCATTCCTTTTTCCTATATCGGCAACATTTCTCATTCCTTTTTCCTATATCGGCACATTTCTCATTCCATTTTCCTATATCGGCATATTTCTCATCCCATTTTCCTATATCGGCACATTTATCATTCCTTTTCATCTATCTCCTCCATCTCCTCCACTTCACAAGGTAATTTCAAGTATAATAAGGTACATAAAATCACTTTTCTTAACACCATTTTTCCTATATCGGCACATTTCTCATCCCATTTTTCCTATATCGGCACATTTCTCATCCCATTTTCCTATATCGGCACATTTCTCATCCCATTTTCCTATATCGGCACATTTCTCATCCCATTTTCCTATATCGGCACATTTCTCATCCCATTTTCCTATATCGGCACATTCTCATCACATTTTCCTATACGCACATTACATTCTTTCATCTATCTCCTCCTTCTCCTCCACTTCACAAGGTAATTTCAAGTAAATAAGGTACATATAATCACTTTTCTTAACACCATTTTTCCTATACGCACATTTCTCATTCCTTTTTCCTATATCGGCACATATCTCATTCCTTCTCTTTTATAATCTTCTTCACCTCCACTTCTTTTAATGTCTAAAACAAGTAATGTAATGGAAGGCAAAGAAGTGGGTGATCATGTGGTCTTGCCCCCCCCCTCCCCTCCTCCTCCTCCTCCTCCTCCTCCTCCTTGTCTCCCTTCTCTATAGTTCTGATACGATCTCGGGGCAAACACAGTTATATAGGACGCGCTCTAAATGCTGATGCTGTGAGAGAGAGAGAGAGAGAGAGAGAGAGAGAGAGAGAGAGATGAGAGAGAGAGAGAGAGAGAGAGAGAGAGAGAGAGAGAGAGTAAAGCAGAAACAGAAAATATTACGAAAAGTGAGGAAAGAGACACAGAAAGAGAGAGAGAGAGAGAGAGAGAGAGAGAGAGAGAGAGAGAGAGAGAGAGAGAGAGAAGAGAGAGAGAGAGAGAGAGAGAGAGAGAGAGAGACGAGAGAGAGAAAAAAATCAGAGAGAGAGAGAGAGAGTAAAGCAGAGAACAAAAAATGTGACAAGTAAGAAGAAGAGAGACAGAGGAGAGAGAGAGAGAGAGAGAGAGGATGAGAGAGAGACAGGAGAGAGGAGAGGAGGAGAAGAGAGAGAGAGAGAGGCAAAGATAGACAGTAAAGTAGAAATAAAAAGTAAGGAAAGAAGGAGAGAGACAGACAGAGAGAGAGCAAAAAAATAGTGTGTAGTATACGTACGTACATACATACCACCAGCAGGCCTATTTGAGCGCAAAATTGGCCTTGTGTCTAGGGGAGCCGCGGGTCGTGATCGGAATGGATATTGTATCATTACGGCGGCGACCAGCGGAGCCCGTCTCTGGCCGCCGCCTTGGGAATTAATGGCACCACGTTCTTTACAATCACTTCCTATCGATGCTCCTATTTCACGTCCCTTGCCTAGAGAGAGAAGAGGAGAGAGAGCGAGAGAGAGAGAGAGAGAGAGAGAGAGAGAGAGAGGAGGAGAGAGAGGAGAGAGAGAGAGAGAGAGGAGAGAAGAGAGAGAGAGAGAGGAGAGAGAGAGAGAGAGAGAGAGAGAGAGAGAGAGATGAGAGAGAGGAGGAGAGAGAGAGAGAGAGAGAAGAAAAGAGACGAGGAGAGAAGAAGAGAGACGATAGAGAAGAGAAGAACGAAAAGAGGAACATAGGAAGCTACGNGGGGGGGTTTTTTTTTTCTGCATCTCTTTTTTTTTTATTAGTTTTTGCTAATGTATCGTTTCCTTTTTCTTTTCTTTTCCCACTTTTTCGCACCTTACCCTTTCCCTTTCTGTTTTTCTCCTTTTCTCTCTCTCAATCTCTTCTTTTTTCTATCTCGCAGGTTTCTTTTTAATAATTTTTCCAGTCCTTTAATTCCTTTCCCCCTTTGTGTATTCATTCTCACCCCTCTTTTTCACCTTTTATTGCTTTACTCAGTTACTTCCGGCTTTTGTTTTTTTGTTACTTCTCTGTTATTCTTTTTTCTTCTCTTTTTCTTTTTTATTATTTCAGTTTTTTTTTCATTTCTTCTTGTCTTTCCCTCATTACTTCCGTCCCTTTTTTCCCGGTTTCTTTTTCCTTAGTCCTCGTTTTCCAGATTAGTTTTCGCTGCATTTTTTTTCTCTCTCTCTCTTCCCCTCCTCTTTTTCTCTTCTCTCATCTCTCTTTCTTTCTTCTCTATCTCTTCTCTTCTCTTCTCTCTCTCTTCTCTCTCTTCTCTCTCTCTCTCTCTCTCTCTCTCTCTCTCCTTTTCTCCTCTCTCTCTCTCTCTCTCTCTCTCTCTCTCTCTCTCTCTCTCTTTTCTCTCTCTCTCTCTCTCCTTTTCTCTCTCTCTCTCTCTCTCTTCTCTCTTCTCTCTCTCTCTCCCTATCATCGTCACTCAGGCTTCCTCAATCATAATATCTTTTCTCTTTCTTCAATTATTCCCTTTTTTCTTCAATCTCTCTTATCATTCTTCTGGCCCTTTCTCCTTTTCCTATCTTATTGTCATATCCCCCACATCCTCCTCCTCCTCTTGCATTTCCCTCCTCCACTTCCTATTTCCCCAAACTACATTGGCCAGTCTTACCATACCACTATACCTTCCACACAACAAACAGTAACCTGCATGGGAAATATTCTCATGTTTGGTTTTTCTCTGGGAAATGACGCCGGGAATTTCATCTTGGAAGTTTCAGCGGCTCAGGATGAGAAACTAACGCTTACCTACCCCTTTTTTTCTTGCAAAGGACTTCTTCACCATCTTTTCTCTTACTTTGCGCGGCTGGAAATAGAGTGAGTCAGATTTCTTCCGCAAGCTGGTTACTTTAATCAGCTGAGCCAGGAATGAGGAGAATTAAGAGGAGGAGGAAGGAAGTGAGAGAGGAAGGAAGAGAACATCATGATGCTTAAATTATCGCGCGTCTTGTGCTGTTTCCCTTTTTTAATTTTGGGGGAGGTCTTTTAACACTTGAAATCACCGTGAAAAGTATGGATTTTCATGTAATACTTTGGCAGTGAAAGTCGTGATTCCAGTCCAGAAATAGGTGAGGCACTGAAGGTCGCACGAAGTGAACGGTTTCACCTCCGGCTGTCTCTTTCCTTATGACCCAATAGCCCAGGTCGTAGATACAGTCGATTTATACCTCCAATTAGTAGTTCCAGACGACCTAACATCCCAGGGCAGCACGCCAGAGCACAGATGGCCCGATGTCACCTCTGATTTTCTTGCTCTTTCCGTGAACCAGCAGCGGAGCGAACAAATCCCAACACACCAATATGCTCTCACATTTGCTCTTCCCACGCCCTTCCACTCCCATCCCCTTGTGTCCCCCTACGTGTCCTCGCACCAGTAGTGTTGTCCCTCGGTCAAGCCACGTCACTACGAAGCCTGCCCCGTGCTAGGTCAGCAGTAAAACTCCTATTAATGATCTCGTAGAGTTAGGACACAGGTATTTGTGTTTCATAGTAGCAGCTGGGCGGCGACTGGTAGCGTACCGTGGAACGCATACGGGAGAAGGGAAGGGAAGGATCATGAGGCTGCGAAAAATATGTTAAAATATATTCGGATAAAGTGAAAAAAAGCGACATGGAAGGAAAACAAAATATAACGTGAAGAAATAGGAATAAATGAATTTCCAAAGAGGCTCATCGATTTGTCTCACGCGTATTAACTAACAAAATACTGTTGTGACTAAAACTTTCAATTTCTTCCCAGGACCCACACGCACGCAGGCACCCACGCTGGCTTTTTTTTTTTTTTTTTTTTTTTTTTTTTTAACATATGTGCTACCACTAGCGCCTGTAGGCAGTGGTAACCCAGGGCTCGGATGGTAGGCTCTGGAGGTTCCCTTGAGAGCTGCTGTGATGGTTGGCCCTCGCCCGTGGTGGCGCAGGCAGGATTTTTATAGTGACGCCTGTGATTAGAGGCTCATGCCGCCCCCCTGTGTCCTCTGATGCACTCGCAATCGAAGGTAGAGTTAATGGGCAGGGCATGTGGGTGTTCATACTCGACGGTACAGAAAGGTTTTGGTTTTCCTCGAGATCGAACTCGGGTCACCGAGAACGCCAGTCGGAGACGCTAACCACTCTGCTACCGCCTCCCCTTACACGCACATCATACAATCGCACGCATTGATTGACATCTATGTGTACACACACACACACACACGCACACATACACACACACACACACACACACACACACACACACACATATTGAATGGGTTGGTGGTTTAGAGCACCGTGTACCATTATGTGGTCCGGCGTTCGATCCCTGGCCCTGTTCGTTCCCTGGGATTTTATCATTTTGCACGAGCAAGGGTATGGAGTGTGTGTGGTGGTGGGGTGCCAGCATTACGCTAAGATCGGTAATAATGAGCTTAAAGTTCGCTCCGGGAAGGTGAAACTGGCGAGTGCGAGCCCGGTTTTGCGTGGACAAGACTGTGGGTGAATGACACAGACCCCTAGGTAGTGTCTCCATTCCCTCGGAAGTGTATGGATGATAAATGGTAATGGAATTGTTTGGGCATTGGTTAGGCATAGACATTGTCATTAGGCAGGTTTAGGACCTAGGGACGCAATGCTTTCCTCCACGCACCGGTTGTCCATGAATTATTCCGTTTATTTTTTCTTTTCCCTTCCTCTCTTGCTTTTTTCTTTCTTTATGGATTATCCGTGTCCGTGTTTTTTTTAGATATTTTTTCTCTTAATTTTTACGACCTAGTTTGTTTATTGTTTCTTTTTTGGTCGATGACTGACTGGCTTTAAATCAGTCTCTCTGACAAACTGGCTGGCTGGCTGGCTGGCTGGCTAGCTGATTGAATGGCTGGCATTGTATCCGTCTCTCTGAATGGCTGGCTGGCTGGTAAAAGAAACTTGTTTTTCGAGTTTGTAAAAGTGACGTGTTTTCTTTCCTCACTGTAAAGGAGTGTTCTGACCTGTATGGCATTATCCGATAGGGGTCCCTTATACTTGTATCCTTTTGTGTTTCATTTTGATAGATGTTTTCCTTTCGTTCTGTATTCTATGCTTGGAAAACATGGAGATCACCTGCCCCTTGTTTGTGTAACCATGTAGTAGTATTGTTTTCAAAAGTATTCATTTCGCCATTCAATTTTTCCTTTTTTTTTTCCTTTTCAATATCATCCTTTCTTATCAGAGAGAGCGAGAGAGAGAGAGAGAGAGAGAGAGAGAGAGAGGAGAGAGAGAGAGAGAGAAGAGAGAGAGAGAGATGAGAGAGAGAGAGAGAGAGGAGAGAGAGAGAGAGAGAGAGAGGGACGTAGTAGGAAAGAAAAATGCGTTAAATAACACAACTGCGAGCCATTACTTGCAAGTTACGGTCGTCTGCCTAATGAGTGGGGCGAGAGCAAAACTTCCCATCCTCATCCTCCGCCCCTCCTCCCATCCTCTCCCATCGCCTCACCCATCCAGCAGCACGCACATTAGAGGTCGTGGCGCCAGTTAAGGAAATTTTTCGTGTTCCTTGAAAAAAAAAGCGTCTAATTCTCATTTGCGATGTCCTTTAAATATTGTTACTGTGTCTCCTCCACTACAGCACTCCCCTTCCCCTCCCCTCCTATACCTCTCCTCTACTCAGCAGCCCCTGTCCTGGCCCTGGACTTTCTTACGTGGCCTCGGTGTTCAAAGGTCTGGGAGAGTTTTTGGGGATTGCTATATTTATGGGGTCGTTATGGTGGTTTCAGTGGCTGTTGGGGCATGGGGCAAGAGAGTGGGCATACCGGTGGCGGGGTGGAAAGCAGGGAGAGTTGTTAGGGGGAGGGTGTATGATATGGGAGCTGGTATCGGTGGTTTATGGCTTTGGGTTTAGGGTATATGAGTATAGAGTTACTATGTGTGCTTTGTTTCATTGAATTGTACGAGGAACATAGTTTTTATCAGAGTTCTCTTCGTCCTTTTTTTGTCTTTTAATTAGATTTTAATTGTTTTTTTTCTGTTTCTTCCTAATTTTGTCAAGATCGTTAGTTTGTCTTCGTGTGTTTTCCTGCCTCGCTTGTGTTTTCCCGAGTTTTTTCTTTATTTTCTTTCCCTTGTCCTACTTTCCTCTTAGTACGTCTTTACAATTTTGTTTGTCCTTATACGTTTTATTTTTGTGCCTTTTCATTTTCCTATTTTTGTTCGTGTGTGTGTGTGTGTGTGTGTGTGTGTATGTATTATGTGTGTGTGTGTGTGTGTGTGTGTTGTGGTGTGTGTGTGTGTGTGTGTGTGTGTGTGTGTGTGTGTGTATTCATCTAGTTTATTCATCTAGTTGTATTTTACAGGGCCTGAGCACGCTCGTGTGGCCCCGTCTCCATATCACATTTTTATCATCATCCTTAGTGCTTTGGTTGGCCGAAGCCAGCACCCGGAAGCAGGTCACAAACCCCGGCTAACACCCGTACCCATTCACTGCTGGGTGGACAGGGCTTGGGTTTAAGGAACAGCCATCTGTTTCCGCTCCGCCCGGGGATCGAACCCCGGGGCTTCCCGGGTTTGTGAACGAGCGTGCTTCCACACTACGGGGTCCCCTTTGTGTGTGTGTGTGTGTGTGTGTGTGAGGTGAGTGGAGTGTGAGTGTGAGTGTGAGGTGAGTGGAGTGTAGTGGAGTGTGAGGGTGTGTGTGTCGTGTCTGGTTGGTCTGTGTCTGTGTCTGTGTCTGTGTCTGTGTCTGGTCTGGTCTGTGTCGTGTCTGTGTGTGTGTGTGTGTGGTGGTGTGAGTGTGTGGTGTGTGTGTGGTGTGTGTGTGTGTGTGTGTGTCTGTGTGTGTGTGGTTGTGTGTGAGTGGTATGCTCTTTCCCTTTTTTGTCTTTGGCAAGGATTATAATTTTTTTTCTTTCCCTCCTCAAGTCTTCTTTTCCTTTTACTTCCTTCCAAAGAAAGCAAATTTATTTTTTTCTTTCTTTTTAATTTTCAGAAAAATAAGTTCTTTCCCCCAAAAGATGTAGGAGGAGGCGCCGGGGCCAGGCGTGAAATTTAATCATCCTTTTAAGCATTTTTCATATATTTTCCGGATGTTCTTTGAAAATACCTCAACGTTGCCATTATTTATCGACAATTTTATTAATTCATTTTTTCTTTCCCCACTTCACACTTTTATTACGTTCCTCCCCCTCCCCTTTTCCTTTTTCTCCTCCCCCTCCATACACACCATCATCATCATCATCATCATATCATCATCACCCATGGGAAACCGTCTCCTCACCTTCAAAACTGTTCCACATTTGGGTTTCTCTTTTGACTTCCAAGATAAATTTTAGACTGAGAGTAATGTTAAATCGGTGGTATTGTTTTTCCCGGGAGGAAGGAAGAGCCTTTTGACCCTCGAGGACAACTTTTTTTTTCTTCATAAATGAGCAAAAAAAAGAATTTGTTTGTCAAATTTGAACGCGCTGCGATTGTGTGGTGTGTGGGGGGTGGAAGGGGTGTTGGAAAGCCCTTAAACCCCGCGCACAAGAGGCTATCATAAAAAACCCCTTTCAGTGTCAGGGGGAAAAAAGGTTTCAGCACTAGAAATCAGGTTGAATAATGAATTTAGCATGCAAGGGTTTGACCGTACAGATAACGTTGTGTTGAGTAATGAGAGCGCCTTCCCCCCGCCAGCCTCAGGGTATTCCCCCCTTGGGGAAAGAACGGTTATCCGTTACTATGAATATTCTACTCCAGACAAATCTGGGGGGAAGGTTAAAATTGACGTGTTGTTGTGGGTTACTGTGAGTCGGTTGGCCTCGGGAGGTGTTCTGGGGGCCCTTTCCGGGGGCTGTTGCCGCGTTTATTGCCTGTGAAAGAGACGCCCTTTTCCCTTCCCGATCATGCAAGATGAGGAAGTCAAGATCACGAAGACAAGGGTGGGGGGATGAAAGGTCAGACATAAAAGCTTGTAAGAAGACAGGACTGAAACGAAGGGAAAAGCGTGGATGGAATAACGACGTATTTTAGAAAAACGACGACCCCGTTTCCCGCAGACCAGTTGCGTCCCCTTGGGACGGAAAACCCCACACGAAAGAAAGTTGGGGGTTTTTGATAGGTACAAAAAGGGATTTGGGAAAAGGAATGCAAAAGAGGCAGAGTCGTTTTTTAAGTAACTTTTTGGGGCTGTTTCTTCCCCTGATGTTTTTTGAGGGTCGGCCATTGAGGAGGTTAATGGTGGCGAAGTTTTTCGAAATCTGCGAGTAGGGTTTGTGTCAACTCACCGTGTTTGGGCAGGAATTGTTTGGAAACATACAACCTGTGCTTAATTTTGTGTTCCCCGGGGCAGTCTTAAGACCTCCCAACCATCCGCCGGGGGTATGGAAAATCCCGCCCGGGGGGTTGTTCCTGATAAATAAAACAATGTGTTTTTACTGGATTGTGAAGTCTTCCCTTTCCCTTCCTCATTCCTATCTACCATCGACCTTGGTTAGGGTTTTACATCGGGCAGAGGTGTGAAGACTCCTTTTAAAAAGGCTCCCCGAGGGCCCCGGGGTGTGACAGAACGAGGGTTTTGGAGGCGCCAAGGCAGAGGCGGCGTGGGGGGGGGGTGGGGGTGTTTTAAGGAAGGCGGTGTTGCCTTCAGCGGCGGTTTTTGGGTTGGATACCCCCGGGGTGCTTTCATCGAGACAGCCAAAAAAAAAAAAAACCTTCGTGACGGCCGCTGGGGGAGGTAGAGACCTGTCCCGGGTAGGATGCGCGCCCCCCCCCCCCCCCGGTTTTACGCCGTCCCACACTACAAGCAACAGTGACATCGAAGCGACATGAAAAGTTACCTTCGTGGAAAAATTGACCTGAATAAAAGATAGTGTTTTGGGATTTTTATTTTAGTGTTGTTGATGAATGTAAGTTTTCCAATACATAGAATAGAATGTGTGTTTTTTCTCAAGTTTATGGTAAAAATCTTCAAAAAGTATAATCAAATGGCGTGGAACATTTAAATAGTCTTTCGATAAGTTGTATTAATACCCCGAAAGTTTTAAAGAACCCCCCTGATTATCAAGCAAACAAATCACAATTCCCTTTTTTTGACCCAGTAGGACGGAAAAACACAGTCCCACTCTAATCATCATTTCCCTTAGTCTACGCGGAAATATTGATTTTTCACTCTACTTTTTCCCCAAAATATTCAAACATCCCCAGCCCTCCTGTCTCCCTGCTTGTAGAGGAGAAATAAGAACATAGGGAAACTACAAGAAGTCGGGAAAATCGTGGGAGTTTTGTTTTTACATCAATCCACCTTATCCTTTTCCATTAAAAAGGCTATTCTTTTTTTTAAAACATTTTGAACTGTTCCAACTACCTGAAACTGAGTCTATTCCAATCGTCTTCAGCATATTTTGAGAAGAGTAGACAGGGTTTTTTCTTTAGCCCTGCAAAACCCCCTTATAGGGATCAACAAGTTTTTGCTGTTTGCTTCTTTCATCCCAATACTTATCGTCCTTCTGCTGCTCCATCTCCTCCTCCTCCTCCTTCCCCATCCTGGTTGAGGATTCCATCCTGTTTGGGGATGACGGACTCCACCTCAGCCCCGTTGGCCATACACGATTAGGACGTCTGCTAAATGATAAAGTTTCTTCTTACAGATCAAAAAACGACGAGCGGACGGCAGTAGCAGCATCACCTTAACCCCTTTATTTCCCCACAGCAACGCTGGGTCACGTTCCATTTCCGCAAATACTAATCAAAGTAACTTGATCAAGCGCTCTGTAACAGTGGACCCTAGACACCCTGCCAGTAAATCTACACGCAAGGTTACCAAAACTATTAAGGAACTTAAATTACTCTACACAGATGTCAGAAGCATTATTTTAAAGCGTAATGAATTATTAGCATACATTGTTGCCGAAACGCCAGATATCGTTAGTATCACTGAGAGTTGGCTCAACACCAAGGATAAACATTTATTATCTGAAATAGCCATTCCAGGCTATAAGACATTCCTAAATTGCCGCACGCATAAAGCAGGTGGAGGTGTCATTCTTTACATTAAAGAAAATTTGCAAGCAATCGAAATCGATAAAGTAAACAAAGATCAGTATGACTCAGTCTACGCGAAGATTAAGCTAAACGGTAAATTGCTAACTATTGGGACAATATATCGGCTTCCCAAATCAAATGCGGAAGTAGATTGCCTCCTGTATGACGAGATAAAGTCAGTTGTCAACAATAATAACGATACAATTATATGTGGAGATTTTAACCTACCTCGTTTAAACTGGAATAATAATTCTGCTGATACAGAAGGTATGCGATTGCTTGATATGGTAAACGAAGTATATTTAAATCAGGTGGTCCGTGAGCCTACAAGGGATAATAGTATCCTAGATTTAGTTTTCACTACCGACATTGATCTGATTGATTAATGCGATATAGGTGAACATTTGGCAAACAGTGATGCGGCATAAATTGCAATGTAGACATCACAGAAAATCGGTTATTAGTCCCAAATTACAATAAAGCAGATTACACGAAGATCAGTAGGGTACTAAGTGAAGTTGATTGGATTGACCTACTAAATGGTAATAACGCGGAAAACAAGTGTAATGTATTCACAAATAAACTCCAATCGGTGTTGGAAAAGCATGTTCCCATGGTAAGAAAACGTTTGAATAACATAGACAAACCCAGATGGATGACTAATGAGATCCAACAAATCATTGGCAGTAAGCGCCGAGCGTATAAAGTTTACAAGCGATCAAATGCGGACTGTGATTCTAGAGAATACAATGACGTAAAACGTCGCTGCAAAGGACTGATTAAGTCTAAAAAGCGCAGGTATGAAGAAAAAATTGCAAAGGAATCCAAATCAAACTCGAAAAGGTACTTTCAATACGTTCGAAGTAAGAAAAACGTCAAAACAAGTATTGGGCCACTGAAAGATCAGAATAACATCTTGGTAAATGATTATAAGAGTATGGCGTTCGTACTCAATGATTACTTTAATGCGGTATTTATTAAAGACTAGCCGCAAAGCCGCTTTCCGGACGGCCTTTTTGGCTAGCTCCTGCGGAGGGCTATTGCTGGTCCTTCGGCCCACCACCTGTGTTTGGTGGGCCTTCGGCCCACCAGACACAGACTCTCCAGATAGCCCCTTCTAGCTTTCCTAAAATCATGGATGTAGAAATGTATGTATTAACGCCAACCCTTTCACATCACCTCCAACCCATTCACTCACCCATTACCCATCACCCCCCACCCATTCACTAACCCATTACCAATCACCCCCCACCCATTCACTCACCCATTAGGGCTATTGGTGGGCCTTCGGCCGACCAAACACAGACTCTCCAGATAGCCCCTTCTAACTTTCCTGAAATCATGGATGTAGAAATGTATGTATTCCCCCCACCCATTCACTCACCCATTATACCCATCACCCCCCACCCATTCACTCACCCATTACCCATCACCACACACCCATTCACTCACCCATTACCCATCACCCCCCACCTATTCCCCATCCATCACCCATCACCCCCAGCCAATCCCCCCCACCTATTCACTCACCCATCACCCCACACCCATTACCCATCACCCCACCCATTCACTCACCCATTACCCATCACCCTACATCAAGGTTTCTTCAATTCTCGCAACCCACATTTTTTTTTCACAATTCTCGCTAATATGCTGCTAAAAAAAAGAAAAAAAAAAGTGATCGGATCATCTCATAATTGGGCTTAAAACCTTCCCCTGGTCGAGCTGGTTCCAAAACTGTGACATATGATGGGATTCCGCCACGGGGGGCGGCACCTATCGCGGACAGACAGACAGACAGACAGACAGACAGACAGACAGACACACACACACACACACACACACACACACACACACACACACACACACACACACACACACACACACACACACACACACACACATTTTCGCTGATATTGTTATAGAAGACGAAGCTCCATTACCAGAACCAGTAAACATGTATGCGGGACTCGAAAGTGATAGATTGGTAATAGGAGAGATAACAGTAGACGAAATATCAAAGTATTTGCAGAAACTTGACCCAGCAAAATCAGTGGGGATGGACGAAATCTCGCCGCGACTACTTCGCGAATGTCACAGTCAACTTTCGCTCCCATTAAAGATTATTCTCAATAAATCGCTAATGGACAAAAATGTTCCTAGTATGTGGAAATTAGCTAATGTTACATCGATATGCAAGAAAGGGTGTAAGAGCCTCGCAAGTAATTATCGCCCAATTAGTCTAACGTCTGTGATTGTTAAACTATTTGAGAAAATATTGCGGGATAAAATGGTGTCTTTTCTCGATGAAAATAAATCAATACTAAACTCTCAGCATGGATTTCGAAATAAAAGATCCTGCCTAACAAACCTACTCGATTTTTCTAATGTCATTTATTCAAACTGGGACGCTAAAATTCCCTCGGATATAATATACCTTGATTTTCAGAAAGCCTTCGATACAGTTCCCCATAAGCGACTTTTGACCAAGCTAAGGGCACATGGCTTAGGAGAGCAATTATGTTCATGGACTGGCGATTGGATTTCAAATCGTAAACAACGGGTAGTAATAAATGGCGAAACATCTGATTGGTTAGATGTTACTAGTGGGGTGCCTCAGGGCTCGGTCTTGGGTCCTACTCTTTTTCTGATATATATCAATGATCTGGCCTGCGGACTTATATCTAAAATATCGAAATTTGCAGATGACACCAAATTAGGTGGTAAAGCATATACTAGAGAAAACTGCGAGCTCTTACAACGTGATCTCGACAAACTATCAGATTGTAGTGACAAATGGCTATTAAAATTCAATTCCGAAAAATGTAAAGTAATGCATATAGGCAACGATAACCTCAAATATAATTATCAAATGCAAAATGAATCGCTAACTGAAGTACAGCAGGAAAAGGATTTAGGTGTCATCATCAGTAACGATCTTAAAACCAGTCCGCATTGCCTAGCTGCCAGTAAAAAGGCGAATATGATGTTGGGCTTCATTAAACGCAACTTTGAACATAAAACTCCGAAAGTAATGACACAATTATACACGTCCTCGGTTAGGCCGCACTTAGAATATGCCGTTCAATTCTGGTCGCCCTGTTCCGTAAAAGATCAAGCCAAATTGGAATCAGTGCAAAGAAGAGCAACCAAACAAATTCCATCTCTGCGAAATTCATCTTACGAAGAGAGACTGCGGAAACTTAATATGTTTTCCTTAAAGGATCGTAGAACCCGTGGGGACTTGATAGAAACCTTTAAGATCCTTAAAGGATTTGATATCATTAATCAAGAGAACCTATTCGAGCTTTCTCCTCAAGTGACAACAAGAAATAATGGTTTAAAAATAAACGGTCAACGCTGCATCACAGATCTCCGTAAAAATTATTTCAATGTTAGAGCCGTTGATCGATGGAACAAGTTACCAGCAAATGTTGTCGAAGCCAACACAATAACTACATTTAAAAACAGACTTGACGCGCACTGTAAAGTAAATGGGTATTGATAGTGCCCTGCAAAATTCATATTCGTCCCCCGGATCGATTAGTTGTAGTGGTAGTGGTAGTTGTAGTTAGTATATTTCGTATTCTATCATTCCTTACTACGAAACTTCCATGTTCCTATCTTCTTTAGGGACTTGGTATCATTTTCCAACTGTTTTCTTACATGTAGTTGATAGTTAGTAGTATGTAGTTCAGCAGATACCCTCGTCATGGACCAATAGGTCTCCTGGTGTCTGTTATTCCTATGTAATCCTATGTAATCCTATGTAATCCTCCTCCTCCTCCTCCTCCTCCTCCTCCTCCTCCTCTGGGACAATATATCGTCCTCCCAAATCAAATGCGGAAGTCGATTGCCTCCTCTATGACGAGATAAAGTCAGTTGTCAACAATAATAACGATACAATTATATGTGGAGATTTTAACCTACCTCGTATAAACTGGAATAATAATTCTGCTGATACAGAAGGTATGCGATTGCTTGATATAGTAAACGAAGTATATTCAAATCAGGTTGTCCGTGAGCCGACAAGGGATAATAGTATCCTAGATTTAGTTTTCACTACCGACATTGATCTGATTGATTAATGCGATATAGGTGAACATTTGGCAAACAGTGATGCGGCATAAATTGCAATGTAGACATCACAGAAAATCGGTTATTAGTTCCCAATTATAATAAAGCGGATTTCACGAAGATCATCAGGGTACTAAGAGAAGTTGATTGGATTGACCTACTAAACGGTAATAACGCGGAAAACATGTGTAATTTATTCACAAATAAACTCCAATCGGTGGTTGAAAAGCATGTTCCCATGGTAGGAAAACGTCTGAATAACATAAACAGACCAAGTTGGATGACTAATGAGATTCAACAAATCATTGGCAGAAAGCGCCGAGCGTATAAAGTTTACAAGCGATCAAATGCGGACTGCGATTCTAGAGAATATAATGACGTAAAGCGACGTTGCAAGGGATTAATTAAGACTAAAAAGCGTGAGTATGAAGAAAAAATTGCAAAGGAATCCAAATCAAACCCGAAAAGGTTCTTCCAATACGTTCGAAGTAAGAAAAACGTCAAAACAAGTATTGGGCCACTGAAAGATAAAAATAACATCTTGGTAAATGATAATAAGAGCATGGCAGTCGTACTCAATGCTTACTTTAATGCGGTATTTATTAAAGAAGACGAAGCTCCATTACCAGAACCAGTAAACATGTATGCGAGACTCGAAAGTGATAGATTGGAAATAGGAGAGATAACAGTAGACGAAGTATCAAAGTATTTGCAGAAACTTGACCCAGCAAAATCCGTGGGGGTGGACGAAATTTCGCCGCGATTACTTCGCGAATGTCACAGTCAACTTTCGCTTCCACTAAAGATTATCCTCAATAAATCGCTATTGGACAAAAATGTTCCTAGTATATGGAAATTAGCTAATGTTACACCTGTTACGGTATGTTATGGTTCCCCCTTAAAATGTCTATTTTCTATTATTATTAAATGTATGTTTATTATATATGTAATTCTAAGATATGTAATTATAAGGATAATTGTTAATGATTAATTATCGCTGACGTGTCATGATGATGACGTATGGTGGCTGACGTGTCAGAAAGGTTCGTGAACGCTGAACCCATGGAAGTAGGCAGACTGGTTTTGGACGTCGTGAAGTGAAGACCTCCTTCCTGCGGTAACCCCGCAACCAACACTTGAGTATTGTTCCACCTTTTATATATTATGTTATTTTATAGGATTTGTGTAGAGCTCACACAACTGTACTGTTGTATTAACTGTGTATACTATGTATTCATGCTGGGTAGCAACTTAAAGTTAGCACTCTTAGGTTAAGTGGTGGTGGTTATGGTATGGTGTCTAGTTATATAGTGACTATTTATAACAAATTAAATAACTTTGTTAAACCTGGATCACTTTGTGTTTCTGTTTGCCTTGACCCCTAGTTAGTTTGTAATTATGGCATAACACACCGATATTCAAGAAAGGGAGTAAGAGCCTCGCAAGTAATTATCACCCAATTAGTCCAACGTCTGTGATTGTTAAACTATTTGAGAAAATATTGCGGGATGAAATAGTGTCTTTTCTCGATGAAAATAACTCAATATTAAACTCGCAGCATGGATTTCGAAATAAGAGATCCTGCTTAACAAACCTACTCGATTTTTTTTATGTCATTTATTCAAACTGGGACGCTAAAATTCCCTCGGATGTAATATACCTTGATTTTCAGAAAGCCTTCGATACAGTTCCCCATAAGCGACTTTTGACCAAGCTAAGGGTACATGGCTTGGGAGAGCAATTATGTTCATGGATTGGCGATTGGCTTTCAAATCGTAAACAACGGGTAGTAATAAATGGCGAAACATCTGATTGGTTAGATGTTACTAGTGGGGTGCCTCAGGGCTCGGTCTTGGGTCCCACTCTTTTTCTGATATATATCAATGATCTGGACTGCGGACTTGTATCTAAAATATCGAAATTTGCAGATGACACCAAATTAGGTGGTAAAGCATATACTAGAGAAAACTGCGAACTCATACAAAGTGACCTCGACAAACTATCAGACTGGAGTGATATATGGCTATTAAAATTTAATTCCGATAAATGTAAAGTAATGCATATAGGCAACGATAACCTCAAATATAATATCAAATGCAAAATAAATCGTTAACTGAAGTACAGCAGGAAAAGGATTTAGGTGTCATCATCATTAATGATCTTAAAACCAGTCCGCATTGCTTAGCTGCCAGTAAAAAGGCGAATATGATGTTGGGCTTTATTAAACGCAATTTTGAACACAAAACTCCGAAAGTAATGACACAATTATACACGTCCTTGGTTAGGCCACACTTGGAATATGTCGTTCAATTCTGGTCGCCCTGTTTCGTAAAAGACCAAGCAAAATTGGAATCAGTGCAAAGAAGAGCAACCAAACAAATTTCATCTCTGCGAAATTCATCTTATGAAGAGAGACTGCGGAAACTTAATATGTTTTCCTTAAAGGATCGTAGAATCCGTGGGGACTTGATAGAAACCTTTAAGATCCTAAAAGGATTTGATGTCATAAATCAAGAGAACCTATTCGAGCTTTCAACTCAAGTGACAACAAGAAATAATGGTTTAAAACTAAACGGTCAACGTTGCATCACTGATCTCCGTAAAAATTATTTCAATGTGAGAGTCGTTGATCGATGGAACAAGTTACCAGCAAATGTTGTCGAAGCCAGCACATTAACTACATTTAAAAACAGGCTTGACGCGCACTGTACAGTAAATGGGTATTGATAGTGCCCTGCGAATTCATATTTAGTCCCCCGGATCGATTAGTTGTAGTGGTAGTTGTAGTTAGTATATTTCATACCCTATTTTCCTGCACTACGAAACTTCCGTGTTCCTATCTTCTTTTAAGGACATGGTATCATTTTCCAACTGTTTTCTTACAAGTAGTTGATAGTTAGTAGTATGTAGTTCAGCAGATACCCTCGTCATGGAGCAATAGGTCTCCTGGTGTCTGTTATTCCTATGTAATCCTATGTAATCCTCCTCCTCCTCCTCCTCCTCCTCCTCCTCCTCCTCCTCCTCCTCCTCCTCCTCCTCCTCCTCCTCCTCCTCCTGCATCCTTCCTTCCATCGATTGAACGCACCAAATATAGGAGACAGGCATTGAGAAAGATAAATTGTTTAATAGACAAGCACAAAACGTGCGGTTATATAGACAGACACCATAACATTAGTATTGATTGACTCCTGACATGTGTACAGTTTGCCGTGATATTGCTTCGATCAGATGATGTGTTGAATTAGCAGGATAATTACCAGAGAGAGTTTAGTGGAAATAGCAGTGTTATATGGGTCATTAGTGGAGATACACGTTCATTTAGGGGTAAGCTGTCGAATTATCCTCAGTAGTTTTATAATAGTGAATGTGGATAATTTGACATTTCACATTACTTTTGTTTTATTTCCCATAGCATATCGATAATTGGACAGCATTTATTTGTTGTTTTCTTACTTGCGTTAACCTTAATGCATTTCTTTTTATTTTATCATAGGGGACTGGCCTGGGGCAGAAGAAAAACGTAAGAAAAACCTCGCTTATTGCCAGTCCTCATAAAGCCAATAGCATAGACGCCTTAATGGAGGGCTGGCCAATTCAGGTGTCTTGACATTCCTCTCTTGGAAGAGTTTTAAGTCGTAGGAAGGCGGAGGATGTAAAACTTAACCTGATTTTTGGCGCATGAAATATATTATTAATAGTTATGAAAACTTTGATATTAGATGTTTTATGGTCGGGATGTCCTTCATTTACAGCCGAATATTTTTTTCTATTTTGGACGAGAATCTATTTTGGACGAGAACGGGAAAGAAAGGAAAAAAATTCAAACGGAAAGGTAGACTTAATTATGTGCGGCTACAAGGTAAATGTTCACCTGCTTCCTCGGTCACCCATGCGTCCCTGGTACACTTCTAAAGGAATAAAATATGATAAAAACGGACATAGATGAAAAAAGTTGTAATCAAGGTTTCCCTCCAATAGTCAATTACACAGATTTTTCCTCCCGCCCTGTTCTCATTCGCTGGCCTGACACTCCCTCTCTCCCTCCTCGTGTTATCCCCGCCTCACACTCTCTCCCTTCTCCCTTTGTCATGTCGTTGACACCTTCACCATTGCTTCCCCCGCGACGCCCCTTCCTGCTGGGTCTCCAATCTCTTCCCTCCACTGCCTCTCCTCTCCTCTCCATTCCTCCATCATCCTATTCCTCTCCTTCTCTCCCCTCATTCCTCCTCCATACTGGACATTCCTGTGTCACTTTTCCCCCCTTCCCCCCCGTCTACCTCCCTCCTAACAGTAACATTTAATATGGTGGAAAGGAAATTGTTTTTATTTGTATTTCGACTGAAGAAGCAATATGTATTTGTTTCCTAATCACTTTACCCAAATTAAACTTTTTTAACAAATTTGATTTATTCACCGATACTAAATGTTTCTGCCCAAATTATACCTATAAATGAGGTGGTTCTCATCTCGCCCAGGAGTAGGAAAAATATATGAATAAATGATGTATCGATTGTGTTCATCCAACTCTAGATGAGAAAAGAAAGAACGTTTGAAAGAATGAAAAAATGTTTCAGGAACGTAAGAAATGAGGTGGTGGGGCATTTTACTAAAGGATAACATAGCTTCCTACCCAGCTATGTATTTGTATGGACTTAAATCTTATCCTTTTTCCCCTAGCTATTCGTTTTGCTTTGTGTCTTCCTCGATACCGTCTTGTCCTGATAAGCGATGACAGACTGAAAGGAAAACATGAGCGTCGAAATTTTTAACTGGCTGTCGTAAATCTTTGAGGATGAAACATGTGTATGACAGATGTGGTTACGGCAGGTTGAGGCATGGCTGGTGTAACAATGGTGATGAAAGGGTGTTAGGGAAGGCTGCCTACGTATTGATATAAATAGGCATCATATATTTTCTTTTTCATGTCAATTAGTACGAATGAGCATAATTTATTTTGTTGCTTCATTAAGTTGTTTTTTTCCTTCTTCTTTTCGCCTTTTCCTCTCCCTCCATCTGTTTCATGTTTCCCTGCAAATTACTCCTTCTCTACCTCCTCTTCTTCCATGACTTTCATCGTCAGTTTTCAGCTTTCAATATTATTATAATCATTAGTCATCAAACGCTGATTTTTTCATGATATTTCCTCGTTTTTTAATTTCTGCAATCATATATTTTGTTCTTCTTCCTCGAATCTATTCTTCTCTTTTTACCCAACTACAAGTATTCAGAACCTATATTTTTCTATTTTTCACTATTACTGTAATTCCTTTCTTTATAGCAATGTGGATACTGTTGTTAATAGCTAATAAGATACCTTTATTAAAACACATGTCGCCCATCGTCTCGAGCCTAATTGGCGGAAGGCATGATAGATGGTGTAGGGCGGGCAGAAGGTGGAGGGGGAGGAGGATGGAACGAGTTGAATACCACTACCACTATAACGTTAGGGCTACAATTGTAAGAAGCTAATTGTCTCATAGTTAAACGTATCTGAGGTGGAGCCCGACGCGACCTTGGGGGGAAGCCAGCAACAAAGGTCGTATCGCCAGCAGCGACCATCTCTCCGACTACCTAGATACTTCTTTTCCTTACGACGGAAGCTACAAAGCCTCCCTCGGTCGGTCGTAAACGCGTCGGAAGGCGCTGACTGGCTAAGACGAGTAATGACGTCATCAAGCTCATCATCAGTCACCAGCCAATGACAAACTGTTTATAAAACTTCTCGACCAATCACAAGTCAGCGAGACATATTTCCGGGCAAGAATGGCATGCCAGACTGCCTCTCTCCGCCTTCTGTCCCCATCATCTCAAACTAAATCTCGTTTTATTTGGAATGCTTGCGTTATAAGGAGTTTTAATGTATCAGATAGTAGGATATATAAGTAAGGAGCCTGTGTTACTAGTGTTTTGGTGGTAGAAGGTGTGTATGTGGGTTGAAATAGACAATATTTGTGATATGGGGAGGCCCCGCGGCAAGAATTTCTCCGTCACTCACTGCCCCGCCAGTAGTCACCTCATCATAACATCTTTAAATCACCCTTATTTAAGGTGACACACGGTGCTACATTGATTTAGATAATGACACGCATATATAACATCTCACCATAATCACTAAGTTGTATAATAACGAGTAATAAGACGTTTAATCCTGCCCAAACCTATCGTGGCGGAGGAGCTGGCGGCTCCAGCCGCCACTCTCAAATGTTTTGAGTAAAAACTCGCCGTTATCCGCCTCACCTGTGCCTTCCTGAAGAAGACAGTCAGCCCCCACGCCTGTGATAGCACCATAGGATATCACCAGGGATCATAGGATTCCTCAAGGGGTTCTCGCTCCCCTACTAAATATTACCAAAGACATCTCCCTTGGTGGTGATAATTATATCCACCTCACGGGCTTCATCCTGCTGCTGCTGCTGCTGCCGAAGTCCGCGCTGCCAGACGTGGATGAGTCCCTTGCTTGTAATTCATCTCTTTACTCATATATATGAGTAATATCCATCCAAATGCAATCATATGTCTACATTCACCTATAAAAAAGATATTTCATAGCATACCAAGCAATAATGAGCATGCCTGGAGACTTCCGACCTCTGCTAAGACCGGTCTTGAGCAGTCGTTTGCCAGTGTGCACGTTTACGACCAAACCTACGACTTTTCCGCGCTGTGGGTTCCGTCGTTGGACTTCCGACCAAAAAAAGGTCTTAAAGTCTTTTGTGGCTTCCCTCCCTGCCCGGCAGTCAGTCCAGGGCAGGTTTACCGCACACACCTGCACCTGTACCCTTCACCTGTAAATATTAAACACTGTTGCACCATTATTTCGCTTTACTACAACATCAACCAGAGTAGTTAGGCGGATATGTGAAATAATTGTTCAAATTGGGTTAAAAGCATAACATTTGGCAGAATGTTAGACTAGACCCGTTTGAAGATTTTCAGATATGGGGCCATCAAGAACTCTACCCAAGAAGCGAATTGCAGCCATTTTTCAAAATGGCTGCCAGTTAAACATATATATGATTTAAATCACGGGAATTTATTGAGCATAACATGTTTAAAGTTGAAACAATGCTTTAAGATGTATAAAATAATCATTATGAAAGCAAGTTATGTACTAACAAAGATGTTCACGGCAATGTGTCACTGTTAAAAAAAAATCCCCCCCCAAAAAAAAAAATGACTACTGTTGCTTCAAAAGTGCATTCAGCACAATCAAGTGTCACTGGTTAGGTTTCGCAGTCACCCCCACATTGACAGAGAGCTGTACACCTCAAGGCTGCCTTGTTACACTTGCAGCGACCTCAGCAGCCTTTTTTGCACCCACAGCATAGCAGCTCTCGAGAGGAAACGCTGGCCTCAGGAAGGGTAGTCCACAGTGGTTTCCATTCTGGTGGATCTGTCCAACCCCAGTCTCCTGGAGATGGAAGGGCAGGAGTGGCATTAAAGGCTTGCCCCCATATGTGGCCAGCTTGATATACTGTCCTCTTAGCATGCTGCACTAGTGCAGCTTTTGTTGGTGGTAGAGATTCCATTGTGCCCCGCCTAGCGAATAGATGCTGACGCACTTCATCAATGTTGTCCATGTCACTGGTCCGGTCATACAATAACACTGTGAAGCGCTCCAACATGGCCATAGCTTCATCATCTATCTCTCCAAGAGCATCGCCCAGGATACGAAACGTGGCTGTTACATCATCAAATGCATTCCAGGTCTGCCATGCCAGCTTCTTCCCTCTTGTAGCAAAGGATGAAACGGTATCGCATCCCGTGTAAGCGTAGAACATAGGCAGAGCTAAGGCTCTTTCAGGACCAATAGAAGCTGTTATTTCGTGGGCAGGTATGTATTTGAAGTACTGACCAGTCCCAAAAGCAACCCACAGGTGCTCTAAGTGTAGCCTGCAGGTATCGCAGCGACTGACAGGACCACCACATCTGTATCAACTGTTCGTAGGACAATCTTCTGGCAGCCTTTTCTGACAGCATCGGCTGTGTGCAGCAGCATTCGTGTGTCGGCTTCTTCCTGAGTACATGGACTCAGGGCTGCAGTGATGGTGTCATCTGGTGGGTTGCAAAGAACATCATCACCTAGGGTGGTAACAAGCTGCTTTCCATCTGGTAGGTTCTGCATTCTCATTGTGTGTCTAGCCAGAAATGTAAACAGTTCCTGCTTGTTTGCATCAAGTCTGAGAAACTGCTGCCAGTTGCCAGGTAAGTTATTCCTCCCATCAACCTTGCGTCTGATCCCCTTTCCACGGCGTTTTCTGGTTTCAGACTTGAGGCTGTTCTAAAGGTACTGGTCTCACACTATATCCACCCTGTCTGCTCGCTCCAGCTTCTTTTCAATGTATGGCAAGAAGATTTTTGCTGCATAGTCATCGAATGTTTTACAAGCAACTGGCTTCAGCATATTGACAAGCACAGCACCATCGAGGATGATCACGTCAGAATCCGGTGCATCAGTGCGACACTCAACACTGCTAGTGAGGCAGTTTACAAGATCTGACTTCTTGCCCTGCCGTAACTTGCCATCTTGGGACAGTGAAGGTGGGCACCTCTGGTTCTCATGTCTGAAAAATTCATTAAGATCACCATCTCGTGACTGACAGGCAATATACAATCAGGAGAAGAGTGAGCAGTCACTCTTAAGGGACTGTAACTGGACTTTGACTTGTCTCATGCTGGAAGTTGTCCGAACAGCTGGAGTTTTTTTTTTTTTTATCGGGTGACCAGGAGTCTTGCTACCGTTCAACATGCGCTCCTCAACAAAGGCCTGATACTGCTGTACTCCAAGTTCTTCAGCCCGACGAACAGACTTGGCAGCTTCTTCATCCATGATGTCACGGGTGTCAAGCCGCGTCAAATCCTGGCTCTCCTCGATGAATGGATTCCCCATGTCAATGATGACCTCAACGAGGGAAGACACTTGGCTGGCAAACGTCTTCTGGATGTTCGCAGTCTTTTCATGGTGCGTCATCTCTTCACTCTGCTTGCTCTGCCTTGCCTCCATTGAAGACTCAAATTCAACAATCAGCCTTGCCATCTCAGGACCTGCAACTGACCATCTTCGGAAAGCGTCAGGGTTTTGTGTTAGGCCCACTGCACCACCATCTTCTTTCACGGCTTTGTTGTTTTGTTCATGTGCTTGATCAATGGCAATTGCAGAGAATGGACGCTGGCTCTTGCGAACGGTGAATCCTCCTGTGCGAAAATCCTCAGCAACTTCTGGATGCATGTGTTGAAGACTGATCATGTCTCGCACATGAACAGATGCCCATCGGGCATAGTTCACATGGTCTAGGGAAAAGAACCATGGAATCAGCTTGCATAAGATCTCAACATAGAGATCAAAGTCAGACTCTCGCAGTGATCGGACGTAGGTCATAAGAAGGAACTCAAGCCGCAGGGTGGTAGACCAGAAGTAGAATTGGGCACTCTCAGTACTTCTCTCAACACACCATTGTTCAAATGCCTTTATATCATCACGCTCTGGCTCCATCTCAGTGTACTTGAGATATGCCTTCTTCATTAGGATATGCAGGCAACAGGCTGTCACCTGGTATGCATGACGAGTACGGGTAACGTGGGCTGCCTTTAAGAAGGAATCTGCAGTGCCCGGAGAGGCAACCTTTGCCTGTACGAGGGCCTCTACCCACCCACTGTCCTCTAACCAACTTCCTAGAACCTTCATCGTCGTCATCTCTATATGTAGACCACCGAGCAACATGACAAAAAAAAATTCTCCATATTTATCGGGCCATGTCCACTGTATTTCTTTGCAGACGGCAAAGAGTGGCTGGTCAACTGTAATGACTGGAACTGGTCCCGGGTGGAGGTGCTCTATAGCCTGCTGGATCACATCCATTGAATGGCGCATCATGGCAATGGACTTTGAATCCTCTTCAAAAAGAGGAAGAAGGGCAGTTACATCTAGAGTGATATTTTGTTTTGGCTGATGACTAGCATGATAGGTAGCCCATGACACATTGCTGTCTCCAGAAACCTCGCCCAGGTCCATGCCATCCACAGACTCCAACCATCTGAAACAAGCAAAACATAGAAATACTTTTTGAGTTACAGAATATAATGATATCATACCTAGAAATTAAAACATTCACGTCAATCATTTACTGATGTTGCCCCAATTATTTTATACTAGTGGAATGCATGCGCATTTTGGGTGAACTCAGAAACCCTCAATACAATACACTATACTACCTAAACAGCTGCATTTTTTGGAAAGTGGTATAAATCCCTAGTTTCTTCACACCAGCTTCTGATAATAATCCGCCGGCACCTGGAAACACGCTGAGCATGGCTTGAATGTGAAATCAGTGGAGGATTTCACAGAGTCAATTAAAGCAGGACTTGTTACTGCAGGAAAGAGACCGAGGTATACCAAATTTGGGAGACATAACCAACCAACCAACCAACCAATCAACCAACCAACCAACCAACCAACCAAGCACCCAATGACACGGATCTCAAATCTCCATAGTACACTTCTGTATAGTCTCACTTCGTTCGTTTAACTCATTTCATTCGTTAACTCTCTTCGTTCGCCAATGAATATACAGAAAAAGACAATGCAAGGACATACATACCCAGTCTCTTTCAACAGTGCTTGCTCCACCAGTTGGCCATCCCTCGTGAGTGGCCCGTCAATCTTGGGAACAGTGAGCATCTCATCCCTTTTGTGCATCACTGGAGGTACACTAGTGTAGGAGTCAGGCAGTTGTGATACCTCCTTGGAAGCTGGCTGTTCAAGTGGGTGTAACTAATGGCGAACTTTTCCTAGGTTGTTCTCTGAGGGATGCTGGAACAAGGAAATTCCAATTCCCTGAAAGGAATTTGTGGCTGTACTAGAGCTTGGATTATGGTCAATATTGTCAATGGCGCCTTTGGTGTTCAACAGTAGACAAAGATTGCGAGGGCAGACAGTCTTCTCCTGCGTGTACTGTTTACAGGCACGGTTTGCTTGTGATGTGGATATTTCCATTACACGATCATATGAAATGGACAGTCCAAGTTCAAATAGTTTGTCCACAAGTTGTCGCTTGCATGTTTTCTCATGCATTGTTAGACCAAAATAAATGGCCAGTGGTGTTTCTCTTGCCTTGTTGTGCCGGGATCCACTGCTTCCACCTCCACGACGAATATAGCTATTGAACTGAAGCAGCTGTGCCACACTGAGGGTTGCTTGATTGCGGACAGCACCAGAGGAGCCTGACTGGTATTTGATGCTTGGACCCTCGTGGATCATGGCGACTAAAGCCAACAGTGTTTGTGGCACCGACTCTTTCTGGCATTCTTTACCAAATGAACCTGTGAATGAAGCGTTCTTCTCCAGCATGTCCCGACGGACAATCTGTGCTGCCCTTGCAAGAATTATTGCATCATTATCATATGCTTTCTCACATACCTTGGGGAGAGCACTGCCTATGTCTTCGTCGAAGGCTAGCAGGACATCTCGCCCCTCTTTGTAGGCTCTAAGATCTGGAAAGTTTGCAAGGATTCTGTTTTTTAGATGTGTCGAGTTCACACGGCTGTTCTGTGAGACACCTAGCTTTTCCAGTCTCGTGGAATAAAGTCGAGTAAGATCTGCTGACTTAAACACTGGTGAGACAGCTTCATATTTCTTGGCTTCCTCAATGTATGTAATCAGCTGAGCTAGGACATGTCCATTACTGATGTTAGCAGTTTCGTCTTCTCCCTCATTGTCATCAGCATGTTCAGCAGTGTAAGCTTTCTTGTACAGTGCAGCCAAGCAACGTGAATGGTACAGTGCATCTTGTGCAAACATATCTCCTACACTAGGCTTAGCAATAAGTCTCTCGTCTTGAAGATCTAATGCGCACTTACGAACACGTGCATCTAGGCGAGAGGTTGATGCTCTGTGAAGTGCACCTGATGCTGATGGCTGGTCACAGAAAAAGCATACATCTTTCTCTCCTTTTCGTTGCCCCTCTTCAATACTGAGCCGGGTGAACTTATTTGAAGTAGTTTCAGGGTGTGGACATCCTCTTTTTTCAGCTCGTCGCAACTTGGTTGTGTTGAACTTGATACGACAAGACTTGTGCCATTTTGCCTGTCATTCTTCGAGGGTAGCCGCAACACCATTGCCCTCATCAAGTCGTCGAATATTTAGTGCCACTGGAATAGTATCTAGTTCATGAAAACGTGCTAGGTTCTCTGAGAAAGTAATGTACCCGGCCCCTTGATCAGTACGTTTTGATTTTGCTGGACATTGCAAAGTATCGTCAGTGAGTGCTTGGCAAATGATGCATTTGTTCCAGTCTGTTAGCTGAGTGTCTTGAGGTGGCCCAGAGATGTTCGCTGCCATCTTGTGGTTTTTACTGTCCATCTTCCACGCAACACAACGTTCCTGCAAACAGAACGCAATCATATAACAGATGAACAGAGGAGCAATTAAAGAGGCTAATGAAATGCAGCAATTATAGGAGAAACAGATTTATAATATATGAGGGTGAAAGCTGCACGTGACAAGTAACTCAGTTGAATTTCGGTAAAACGATGTAGAACGCCTCGCCGAACGTCTTATCAGCGTGGCGTCACCCAGGAATATCGAATCAGAGAAAATGGGTCAAAGAAAACTGGGTTCGCAGGATGACTACAATAGTTTTCTGCAATTTTTGGAAAATGGCTGCCATTCGGTTCCTGGGTAGAGTTCTTGATGGCCCCATATCTGAAAATCTTCATACGGGTCTAGTCTAACATTCTGCCAAATGTCATGCTTTTAACCCAATTTGAACAATTTCGTTATATTATTGCACATATCCGCCTAACTAGAGGAGGACTAGAACGATAACGGGGACAAAGACCGGAACGAGAGGTGAAAAAGAGGAAAATTAATATTATTACAAGGAGGAGAGCGAGATATAATGAGGTTTAAGACAAACGCGTACATGGAAAACGAGATAATGATGAGTAATACGAGAGGTTCTTACCCTCCTGTTGTGAAGGTTGAAAATGATGGATATGAGCGAGTTCATGAAAAAAAGGAAAAAAAAAATATTGAATGATGAATTATAGCACCATTATTGTTTGTAGATATTAATCCACTCAATGGTTGAATTAAATGATCGATGTGATGATCACATCAAACTCACGTTTTGGAGTATCTCAAGTCACTGGTAACGATGTCGCTAAGATATTTTTATCGCTCACCGTTCATGGTTATTCGTTTTGCATTTGTATTTACAGTTTTTAGTCTCACCGTACATGATTTGCCCTTTGTTCATGGTAAAGAATATCTTCCACTTGTGTCATAAATTCGTCCAGACTTTTGATGACAGTCTCACACTCTTTCTTGATCCAAAAACAAAAATGATGAATCAAATTTAATTTTAAAAGTCGTTGACGTATATTAGACTAGATCAGAATTACGTACTAAATTTTGTACTACACTGGCGCTCCACAAACGACGGCTGTCACTTAGTTGATAAAGAAGAGGAAGGGAAAAAAGGGTGGGTGGGTGGGTGGGTGGGTGTGTGTGTGTGTGTGTGTGTGTGTGTGTGTGTGCACGCACGCGCTTGCGGTTGAGCTGGCTGGCTGGCGGATGAGATGAATGATGTGTCACCAAAAAGCTGACGCAGCATCAGTTGATCTTTTCCGTCGCCGCTCCATGGAAAGAAAAACAGGATATAAAATATTTGTTGTTGACAAGATCCAAAAATACATGAAAGAAAAAAAGTGAGTGAATTTTTGTCGTATGAAATGACAAATTACCAACTTTATAAATCGGTTCATTAAGTCATTTAGGGTAATTCCGTTAATGAGCAATAATAATAATACATGTGTATATACTTTTTTTTTCTCTCTCAAATGTTTTATGTTAGTGTAATCGCACCAAAAAGTTATAATTCAACTGCCGGGACGCGCTGATGTGCTGCAGAGGAGGAAGAAGGCGGGATGGGGATGAAAGGTTGAAGTAGGTAGTGTTAAGTAACAGGAACTACCTCGTGTAGGTCTCACTGCCTCTTGTAGCTTCCTTATTTTCTTATGTTCTTATGTTCTCTTTCTCTCTCTCTTTCTCACTTTCTTACTCTCTCTCTCTCTCTCTCTCTCTCTCCTCTCTCCTCTCTCTCTTCCTCTCTCTCTCCTCCTCTCTCCTCTCTCTTCTCTTTTCTCTCCTCTCTCCCTCTCTCCTCTCTCTCTCTCTCTCTCTCTCTCTCTCTCTCTCTCATTATCTCTTCCTCTTTTCTCTCTCTCCGCATATTCCTCAATATGGCCTGTGTGAGTGTGTGTGTGAATTCATATATTCTATTTATATAAGTATTTCTTATGCTAAATATATTGCATCTCTCTCTCTCTTACCTCTGGTGCGATACCAGAGTACAGTTGGCTAATATGCCCCCGGGTCGCAGCGCTGCCCAGACCCCTCAAGTCTCCTCCTCCAAGGCATCCATTCCCCGAGCAGCATGATAGAGTGGACAGACATGTGTTTGCCGGGTTATCATTACCCTGGCCGTGATTCCAAGCGTGCTGCATATGCAATAGGATCAGAATTCACAGTTGTCAGCAATTTCGGTGATCAGATATTGCAAGCCAGAAAACATGGTCGTTCCGATGTCGGGGAAATGGCTCCCTGATTCCCCCCCCCCCCCCCCCCCCCCCCCCCAGCCGGCCGCCACCAGAAGCCGTGGTAACATATGCGTGCATTTACCGTTGTCCAATACTGTGTTCACCTTAACGGCAACACTACAGTATTTGTTAGGGGAGGTAAAGGATACATTTTGGAAAGTGTGAGAATAAATGTATAATTCTTGTTATATATTTTCCTTATTTTTTACTTTCTTTGCGTCTTGCCATTAAAATTACCGGAAAAAAGAGAGCGAGAGAGAGAGAGAGAGAGAGAGAGAGAGAGAGAGAGAGAGAGAGAGAGAGAGAGAGAGAGAGAGAGAGAGAGAGAGAGAGAGAGAGAGAGAGAGAGAGAGAGAGACGTCTCGAAGTAAGCCCTAGCAGCCGAGTAAGCAAAGCAATTAAACAAAAAGCTCTGATTGGATCGTATATTATTATTTTTTCAGCAATCCAAACAATATATTTTTTTTTTACTCACCATTAGTTCTCCCTCGCACCTTCCTTCCTTCCTTTAATCACGTCACCTCTATGCCTCCAATACGCATAAAGACCCATGCGTCACACAACCCGGCGGCCGCGTAGCCCACTAGTCAACACAAGATGCATTCAGGGCTCGTTCGCAGCACACACACGATAAAAGGTGCCTGGATGGCCTGTGTTTCCTCCGTGCGCCTCATCAGGAAGACAATAACTCAGGAAGGAGGAGCATGAGGGCCTCCTTACCCTTTTCCTCCTCCCCCCTTCCTCCCACCCTCCTTCCTCCATTCCCGAAACACTTCTTATTCTCTTCTCACGTGACTAACTATACTCTTTTTCCTTCTTAGTTTTGTTCATCTTCCACTCTTCTCTCTCTCTCTCTCTCTCTCTCTCTCTCTCTCTCTCTCTCTCTCTCTCGTCTCTCTCTCTCTCTCGTCTCTCTCTCTCTCTCTCTCGTCTCTCTCTCTCTCTCTCTCTCTCTCTCTCTCTCTCTCTCTCTCTCTCTCTCCTGCTCCTCTCCTCCTCCTCCATCTCTCCTCTCATCCTTTTCCCCCCGTTTGTTTTTTGTTTATTGTTTCACCGAAAAACGTAAAATGAAATGCAGTCTCATTGTTGTTGTTTTTTTCATTTTTATTTTCCAGTTTTTTTTCTTCTTCATTTTCCTTTCTTTTTTTGCTCCGATATTTCTAGGTTTTTCTCCCCCATCCGGAAGAGTTTGTTACCATGGGAGGCGTAACGATACCGGTCGTGGCGGGCTGGTCTGTTTACGGAAGGAAAGCAGTAGCAGCGCTTTACCGTGAAAATTATCAATTTTACTTTCTCTTATGTTTTTATAATTATTCCCTATTTATTTGTTTCTTTCATTCTTACTTCCACACTCGTCCTCAAACACACGTTATCTTACATTTTGTTTGTTTATGTATTACAGGGATAGAGTGTATGTAATTGGTAAAGTTATAGAGATAATCCGTAATCGGACCACCGACTTGAATCACTTTGTTAATCAGAAGCGGCGGTGTGTGTGTGAGTGTGTGTATGTGTGTGTGTGGTGAGGCGAGGCGACCACCTGCCTGCCTGTCTTTTTGCAAGTGTTGTGTTTGTATGGCCCCGCGGGGCCGTCCGGCGGGTTTTCCTACTGAACGGAACGCCTTCTGAGACGTTGTTTAGTTTTCTCACCTTCATAATCTTTGAATCAAGTCGGGGTTCGGGCTTTTCTCCATACCAATATATGACCTATATGATATGATATGACCAATGAATTTTATCATAGATGTTTATGATTATTTATGTCAGGTGGTCGCAAAGTTTCTTTTAAAAAATCGCGTCCCACAAGATATGCGAAATAAACACTTGAAGCCTCGACGCCTGAACACCGTAACAGCCAGTCACGAGGAGCTGACGGGGATGTGACAGCTTACTCGAGGACGATGTTTTTCTTACTTTATAAACACGTGTGGAAGTTTGACAAAGAGAAGTGTTTGGTTTATCTTACGCTGGAATTCTTTATCACTCATGAATTCGTATGTTTTTGTATATATCTTGTACGAAGCTGTAATCAGGAATATAAATATATGCAGGGCATCTTTTTTTTCGCTCGTAGATACTTAAAATAATCTGCATTACAAGCCCTTGACGGCCACTTGTCCCAGTGCCTTCAGGGCCTGACCCACCTTTGCCTCCCTCACTGCCGATGAATATGTACAGCAGAAATCCAATAATTGATAACCGCATCATGAACTCTTAGCAAAATTGCTGAAAAGTTTTGTATTTTCATTTTCTATACAGAGTAAATTTTCTATCGGAGGTGAAGTACATTACCTGTTTATAACAAGTCATTTCAGTAAATTTTAGTTTCGTCAGACTTACGTAAGCATCACCACTGAAGGAAAAGAAGGTGGACCACAGTGGCTTGTGGCGTGTGGCTGGAGCTTTCCTCCTCGTCTCCTTAGACTTCGAGGCAACCTAAATAACTGAATTACTCTCCC
>JACEEZ010012429.1:150000-177500 GCA_016584305.1 Chionoecetes opilio | reverse complement strand
GCTACGAATCTGCGTTCCCTGGTTCGAATCCGAGCTAGGGCAGTCAGGCGGTCAGCCCACTAAGCTGTTTATCCTTCCTTTCCGGAATAGTCGATAAATAGGTACCTGGGAAAACCTGTGCAAGTTAACTGTGGTAACCCGGATGTCACACTATGTTTGTCATCCTTTTTTCGTTTTGTCACACTACTACCCCCGTGTCCCAGGGTAGCAGGTTTTTACCCAACACCACGGAATCAAGGGCTAATGCGATGGAGATGAGCACCGAGGCCACGCGCAGCATAGCGCCTGCCCCTATTTTTACCTTTATGTAGTACACAAGTGCTTGTGGGCCCTTCGGACCCATGTATTGATGTTTGTAGTAGTAGTATATATTAGAAAACAATGTGAGTGCAAACTACAATCGTGTTGTAGCTGTCGTTGGTCATTGGTCAAAGTGCCTCGGGGTTGACCACCTACCACCACAGTAGCCTCCCTCACCCGAGCCCCACGCCTGTCTCACCCCAGCCCCAAGCCTACCTCACCCCAGCCCTAAGCCTGCCTCACCCCAGCCCCACGCCTGTCTCACCCCAGCCCCACGCCTGCCTCACCCCAGCCCCACGCCTGTCTCACCCCAGCCCCACGCATGCCTCACCCCAGCCCCACGCCTGTCCTGCAAGCCCACACACACACACACGCACACACGCACACACACGCACACACGGACGCACGCACACACACATGCACACACACACACACATGCATGCATGCACACACCACACACACACACACACACATACACACAAACACACACACACACACACACACACACACACAAACGGTAAGTCCATGAGTCTATGGAGTTAGTGAAATGCGGCAAGGCGTTACCGCAGAGTTTCTTCCTGTAATCTAATACCCCTAAGTGTTTTTAGCCCAAAACCCCCCTTCATAATGATTCAATCGACATGGGACCAAGCCGCTTACCACCTAAGATTTATTTGAGATTTTTTGAGCCTATTCTCATCAAAATTGAATGTATAGTTTCGGCTACCCAAAACAGACAGACAGACACACGGCTACTCCTACAGTATATTAGATACATAGCTTTAATGAAATCTGAAATCAAATAGGAACGGTAATTACAGTTTTATGAAATTGCTCATATTTTCATGGAAGTAATTGAATATCCCTTACTTGACGACGTCTCAGGTACTCTACACCACATTTCTAGTGTTTCCTTGCAAAGCCATTTCTTTGGACATTTAGTAAACAAAAAAAATTAAACTTAAGAATATGACAGTCTTATCTGAAACTGTAATTGTATTACATTCAATCAGAACCTTCATGGTTTGCAGTTATATAATTTTCAAAACTTGTCATAATCTCTATTGTGATAACGTGACTCTGTTATCATCAATACCATAACGCAGCCTTTGTATAGGAGGGGGAGGGATGACCTAACAGGTACAAGACGCGTTCACCTCCTCTTGATAGTAAGAGAATGTGGTTGGAGATGAACAGACGGGTAGTACAAGAGAAGTTCAAAACCCGACTCAACTTTTTCCTTCTGACTGCCCCTCACACACACTCCTCTTTGAATTTCCGCTCCCCTCACCACACTGGAAAAAAGAAAACCTGTCTTGATATGAAAGAGGTGTCGCATTTATTTCAAAATACGTAGACGGCGACACAGAACCAACCGTAAGACAACACACCATCACATTGTGTCACCCACGATAAGGGGTTTCCAGCAGTGCGTAGTTAGAAGCATAGTAGAGAGTACCGAGATTAGATGGGAATAGGAGTATATGGGAGAGAAGAGGGAGAATAAAAACTACGAGTATTAAGAGAAGGATCGGAGACTAAGGGAGAACAGGAAATGGAAAATATGGGCTTAGGATATTGAGATAAGATTGGAGAGAATATAATGGCTAATGGTTCTGGAAGAGGAGTAAGAGTATGAAAGAGAACAAAGAAGATACTGAGAACAAGGGGAATCTAGGAAAAAAGAGGAAATAACACAAGGTGGAGGAAATAATGGCTTGAGGTTGGGGACGGATAGACAATGACAAAGGAGAGGAAGGGAGAATGGAAAAACATGGGAAGAGGAAACAAAAGATTACATACCGAAGAAGTAACTTGGCTGTTGAATTATTACCCTCGCTGACGGAGCCGTGGCGTGGGTATAGCGTAGTATACTGGCGTAGCAGTGTATCAGGGAGGATATATTTGGGGCAGGCATGTGTAGCTTCACCAGAGCTTCCAGATCCATGCCACTGGGGATGGTCAAGAAACGCCAAGAAGCAATGGGAACCAAAGTGGACAACCCTCCCAGAGGCATCAAAGTCTTGTCATGCGTTGTTCAAATGTGGTTGCACAAAAGGTTGCAGAGGGCGTTGTAAATGTTACAATGCTGGTTTGAAGTGTACTGCCCTTTGCAAATGTAGTGATATATGTGACAATTACTGACTTAAGCAGCTCTAAAAATTCAATAAACTGTATACAAATATGTGTGTATTTCACTGTGGATTTTTGTGTATCGGATGTCTGGGCCGTAGATACGGTAAAAATTATGTAAATGCTGCTGCAAGCATTCCAATTACCTAGATATACGTGCAATGCATACATAACCCTCTTTCTGTTAAGAACACTGAACTAAACATTTCCCTCACCATAATTGCTATATATATATACGTATATGCTATATATACTATATAGTATAGTTCACAATATGTATAACCCAAGTGATCAAAGGATATTTTCATATTTTCATAAGATGTTATAAGCTATGTTATTGTGGCATGAATAGTTGGCTCTAGCATGATATTCATGAGTTGCTCACATATTTGTGGACTTTGCTAAAAAAAAAAAAAAAAAAAATTTTGTGTGTGTAAAACTAAGAAACTTATAGTTTATTTTTTTTAGTTTCCAATGGATTTTTTAACTTCAAAAATGTATGTTTAGACACCAAGATTGTTATTCTACCTGTCTAAGAAAGAGAGATATGAGACGTAAAGAAATATTGATGGCCTTGTGGAAGAAGTGCCAAAAAACAAGTTTACATCCATTTATTCAAATGTCTCCATAGCTATATCTGTTTTAAGGTATCACAAAGCACCATTTTGCAAAATTTGGTGCTTGTAGCAAAAAAGTGCACAATTACATCACTAATCCGCTGGGCTAGTAAGGTCAACTAATGCTATATACTCTTACATTATGGCTACTAACAAGGCTCTGCATCTCTCGAGTGCAGATATTGATACATTTTTTTCTATTGTTCTTCCCACACTTCTTACTAAATGTTTTATCTCCTGTATCCTTCCTAGCTTTATTCTTTCACCCCAGTCTTCCTTACTCCTCTGCGCTTCCTTCTCATGCCTCCCTTTTCCTTACCCCGCCCTCTGAATTGTGTCCTTCTTGTTTCATGTATTTCTTTTCTTTTCAGCATTTCTATCCCATTAAGGTTAGCTATCCCCCTCACACCCCCCCCCTACCCTACACTACTACACACAACACACACACAATCAAACGAACACACAAAACACATCACACTACCAAACAACGACACACATCCCACAAACACTAACAACTGAACAACACAAACAAACATCAACAACAACACACACCACACAAACACACTACACACACAAATAATAATAGATAGAGTGATTTATCTCCAGCTTTATACATAAATTACACATAATATCATTAATGAATAGACAAAACATCATGACCAAAAAATGAAACATTCCCACAAATTTTGAGTAACAAACTGTAGTCCAAAAAAATAATTACTAAAACTACTACTACTACGATAAACTACTAAACACATAAAATTCACAAGCAGCCAGCTTGATCTACGTCCCTATGAAAGACAAAAAATGAAATAACTATTAACGGAAAAGATATGCATTTCTTAAGTATAACTATTTAAAACTTCATGAATAATTTTGCATGTTATTACATCACTGAATTAGAGAACACACACACACACACACACACCACACTCTTGTTTCTCTTGTTTGTTTTGTTTAGAGGATAATGCCTCAGAGCCATAGTGATCTACCGCTGCTGCATATTAGTGTTGGCCGAAGCCACCCCCCAGGGGGGGGGGGTTCAAAACCCCGGCTGGCACCCGGTACCCATTCACTGCTGGGTGGACAGGGCTAGGATTTAAGAAGACCACCCATCTATCTTTCGCTCCGCCCGGGGAGCAAAACACACACACACACACACACACACACACACACACACACACACACACACACACACACACACACACACACACACTCAACCCTCCTTTTTGTCATCACTTTCCGCACTAAATTTCTATCTTCATCTCTAAACCCGTCTCCTCCATCTCCGTGATGCTAATTCGTGTGAGGAGTTGGATTTGACTGATGATTTACTATTCATAATAATCACCTACAATGTGACATTATTTCCCTTTTTAACTGTTTTCCTCACACAAATACCCACCTTGTCACGGGAATACAATTTATCTTCATTTCCAACATGTTCTCCTTTTGCCTCCACAGTGCCGGCGACAAGGGTGGCCGGGGTGGCAGGAGCAGCGGGGCGAATTCCCTGCCTGGTGAGCCATAAGCACCACCGCGACACCCCCGTCCTGGTGCTTTGGTACAGGGACGGCGCCAGGTTCCCTTTCTACACATGAGTACCCGGGCGTTAAGGCAGCAGAGGGTGTGAGAGAGGAAGGAAAGAAGCGGCAGATAAGGATGGTGTATTAAAGGAGGAAATAGAGAGAGAGCGATGCCATAAAAGAGGAGGAAAATATTATGAGAGAGAGAGATGTCTGACTTCCTTACATCCATCTCTCTATGACAAAATAAAAGCAAGAAATGAGTGCGGGTTCATAATTCAGCACACAATTCACTCTTTCTTACACTCACTCACTCAGTCACTCACTCTATCTTTCACTCACTCACTCTCTCACTCTACTCCACCAACCGCCCAGTAAGTCTACCACCACTACCACCATTGCCACGACCAATATTCCAAAAACACCACACGGTTTCTCTCACCAGTACCCATCCCACCTTTGCTACACCTACCACCACTACCAGAACTACCAATAACAACGGCGTAACAACCATTTGTATCGTTACCAGCAGCACCTTTCACGATCCCTTTCATCCCTTTTGATTCCTCTTTGAGAGAGAGAGAGAGAGAGAGAGAGAGAGAGAGAGAGAGAGAGAGAGAGAGAGAGAGGAGAGAGAGAGAGAGAGAGAGGAGAAGAGAGAGAGAGAGGACGCTATCCAAAGTTAGTTATCAATTCATTTTTCTCGCTATTATGTTTCCTTTTCCCTCCTTATCGCCACCCATAACCACCACCAACAACACAACAACTATTACTACAACTATGCACATCTCTTTCGTCACTCGCACGTTTTATCGTCACCATCATCTCCTCGTCCTCTCTAACGCCGCCAACATGGGCTATAACACTTTAGTCATTGCTCTGTGTCAGTCGTGAAATGCTGCTCCGGGAGTCCAGAAACGTTTCGCGGTCATTTACACACAACGTCCTGAGCTTGAAATGTTGGCCCTGTGACCGTCCAAACGTCTCATTTCCCTCAGTTCCTCCACTTCCGAAATACCGTGTACGCGAGCCTCCTGGTAAGGAAACACGGGTGGCATTATGTTTTGTTTATATTATAATTGCCGTTTATCTCTCTCTTTTCTTTTCCCCCTCCCCTTTTCTTTTCCTTCTCTTCTTCCTCCTCTCTCTGCCCTCTCTCTCTCTTTCTCTCCTCCCCTCTCTCTCCTCTCTCTCTCTCCTCTCTCTCCTCTCTTCTCTCTCTCTTTCTTCCCTCCCCTCTCTCTCTCTCTCTCTCTCTCTCTCTCTCTCTCTCTCTCTCTCTCTCTCTGTCATTTTTACCTGCTATTCTAAATTAATAATCATAGTACGTCTTGACATTTTTTTTACCACTTCATCATAATCATCATCATCAACTTCTCCTTTTTTGATTTTCAGATCTTCCTTGCCTTCATCTCTTCTTTTTACTTCACTTACGTCTCCTCCTCCTCCTCCTCCTGGTGATGAACAAGTTTTATTATATAGACAAGGTAAATTTGAAAGACTTACGACGATTTTATCAGAAACAGATTGGAGAGTAGTATCAAATCAATCGAATATAGACGAATCATGGGGGATGTTTATCAATATTTTCAATAATGCTGTAAAGTCTTGTGTTCTGGTCAGTAAAATAGGTTCAGGTAACAATAAGAATAAGCCCAAGTGGTGGATCAGCCAAATTGAATTTGGGCTTTAACGGAAAAAAAAACTACTAAATAAAATAGAGGTCGAAAGACTACGGCGCAATACGAAAAAGTTGTTAAAGAAAAGTAAGAAAGCTCTTGAATAATATATTGCAAGTTTCACTAAATAAAACCCAAAAGAATGTTTATGTTATGTGCGTAAGAAGAAAATGATCACAGCGAACATAGGTCCACTTTCCCTTGAAAACGGTAAAGAAACTAACAATGAAATCGAGATGGAAGAAATATTAGATTACACTGGGGAACAATTTGAAGAAAAAAAATTGTTGAGTTAGATTTTTGAGCTTATTTAGACTAAAATTGGCATGCTGATTCCAAATCTGTAGTCAGTTTTTTTCAGCACGTCAAGTTTTTTCTCCAAAAGCTTACCCTCCAGATAAGCAGAATTCCACTGTGAAACTGTAGTAAAACCCTTCCAGCTGATTACGATTTGACTCATCGAGAGCATGTGGCAATTGTTTTGCAGTTACAATGAGACAGTGCGGTGAGAGGTGGTGCAGCTCCCAAAGGTCATACTACAAAATTGCAAACAGAAAGCTAGGATATAGGAATTAGGAGGATTGTTATGGCTTTTCTTAACCTTGTAAACATACCTTTTAAATTTTCTTTTCTTTTTATGTGGTTTTTTGGTTTTAAAGCTTGTAATATTCAGTTTATGTTTTTTTTACTAGTAATTTTCTTTTTTTTCAATATTTTGCTCCTATACGTCTGTTAAATGCCTAAAAAACCCGACTCTTCTGCAATAGGGGTAGTTCACATTCCCAAGTCAGAGGGAAAGCATCAGCGATTTCAAACAAGAATTTCGATTTTTTAAAGTAAAAACTCGGATCAAGGACAAGCTAGGGCCCCCTCACAAAGTGGCAAGCGGGTTGAGAGTTTAGGGATGGGCCCAAAAGGAACACGTGAAAAATTTGGCATTTGGATCCCCATGTTTGGCGGAGAAAAAAGATCTTTCCAAGATTTTATTTTGTTTGTGAAAACATCGGGATTTAAAAGAAAAATAAAAGTAAAATAGATACCCAATTACGTCAGCAAAAACCCCAATGCCTCATTCAGCTGAAATTCCGGGCCATTTCGAACAACTACCCCTCTAGAAGTTTTGGGTGTTTTTGAAAACGCAGTGACAGCAATGATGCAGTTTTGACTTCACGAGGATTCGTTGTAGGGGTTTTGATCGCACGAGTTGAATGATTTAGCACGTGTTTTTGGGCCTATCCAAAAAAGTTTCAGAAATACTACATCAAGACTGAACGAGAAAACATACTTAAAAAAGGGAGTGAAGGATCATACTTTCGAACCAGAGAAAGTACATTTTTTGGTACTTTCGAAGTGCCCGCGGTTTTGTGTTTGCCATAATATCCTGGTTTTATGAAGGAATTTGGGCTTTTTAATCTACAAACCCAAAGAATGGGGATTGTTTTTTGATAGCCAAAGCGGAGCTTGAAGGTGTCCCTTCAACAATGGCAATTTGTTTTGCGCAGTCCCTATTTGGGGATTTGGTTGTCTTGGGGGAAATGGAGATGTAAAGAGAGTCATTTAGTTATGCATATGACAAAAAAACAATTGGATCATCGTTTGGGCCTTTTTAAAAAGGGTCCTTCCCTTTTTGGGGCAACAAAGTGGATACAAAAAGTATCCCTCTTTTTTGTATGTGGGATAGAGAGCCGGGAGAAGATTTGGGTCAGGCGAATTGGCCCCCCTGATCTGATCTTAAACCGGGGGATCCTAAAATTTGTACATGAGCCACTGTTGACAGGAAGAAAAAATATCCCCCCTCTGCACATAAAATAGGGTTTATGAAACAATTTTAAAAGCTTTTCAACTGGGCGACTGTTTAAGTACATCATCTTGGCATTTTCCGGACTTTAAATTTAAAAAATCAAGGCCCGGTGTGTTTGATGGTCCACAAATCACAGCCCAAAGAAACATTTCAACGGTCTATGTCAGACTTGAAAAGAAAAGTTTGGGACATTTAAAGCGTCGTCAAGAACTTTTTTGGGAAATACACGTGCAAGTAATTACACCCGAAAAAAGTCAGAAAATATTGGAGAGCTACAAAGCGCTTGGTTGAAAAGAGTATTAAAATACATTTTTGCATAGCCTCTTGCCAACTTTCCGGAAAAAATTGGGTGTGCTAGCGACGAGCAAGGGGAACCCATTTTCCCCCAAGATTTGAAGGTTATGGAAAAAGTTACCAGGGGAGATGGGATGTGATTGATGGCTGACAGTTGGAGCATAAAGCGTAGCCTCAAGTGAACATCCAGACAAAGCTACAAACGTAAATTTTACCAAAATGCACACAATTAAGCCCCTTTTCCCTTTTTTAAAAACAGTAATGTTAAATAAAAATTTATTCATGCCTATTTTTTTTCATTTTTTATTTTAAAGTTAAAATTTTTCAACTTTTTTTAAAATAACACGTTCTGTATGTACAGTATTTTTCATATTTTAAAAAAACGAAAACCTCAGTCAAAAAATTACGTGTAGAGAAAAAATGAGATCGTTTTGTTAGCACCCAAAAATTACTTAAAACAAGTGTCGACCTAACTCAAAAAAATTTTTTCCCAGGGGTTTTTCATATAGCGTCATTACTCAAAATTTGCTAAAGCCCCAATAAAGCGCGTTTTTTAGGAGAGAAAAAAGTAGATGTGATATATTTTTACTTTTCAAAAAACGTTTTGACAAGGACCCCCCTAAGCGTTTTAAAAAATTAAGGTCGCACGTAAGGAAAATATCTTCAATGGCTTTAAGACGGATTTCTGATAGAAAGCGCGTGTCGTAAAAAAAAAAAAAGGATATTGACGAAGGCCTCACCTGTAAGATATCAAAGTTTGCGGACGATACTACAATAACGAATAAAATAATCACAACTGCCAATAAGATGCAATTGCAATCTGACCTTGAGCACTTAGTTACCGTAGATAACACTATAGTCGCCACGGTGCACTAAGGTCACCACTCGGATGATATTTTTCTAATTTGTTCATTTATAGCCATAATATGACACAGATGAAGACACAAAATGACACACTCTCCAGATAGCCCCTTCTAACTTTCCTGAAATCATGGATGTAGAAATGTAAGTATTTACGCCACCAGACGTCTGTAAATAGAAAACAAACCTGGCGTCTTGGAGTTGTTGTCTACGGCAGTTGGGCAAACAAGTTGCAGATGAAATTTAATACAGATAAATGTAAAGTTTTGCTTATAGGAAGTAATAACGATCAAGTTTACTCAATGGACGGATGTGAACTTTCCAATGTTACCAAATAATGAGATTTGGGGATTATTGTAAGCAACGACCTCAAGGCCAGTAAACATTGTTCAGAAGTTGTTAAGAGGGCTAACAAATTAACTGGTTTCGTAGGAAGAACATAATGTAGGTCTGAAAAGGTCATACTCACACTTTTTAATGCGATCGTGCGTCTTCATCTTGAATACTGCGTTCAGTTCTTGTTACTATAGAAAAAATATAGCCAAGCTGGAGAGAATAAAAAGAAAAGTGACACAAATTTATTCTGCGCTTGCGAAACAATACCTACGAAGACTTATTAAAAGAATTGAACTTGTTCAGTTTGTCAAAACGTGGGTTGCGAGGAGACTTAATAAAACTGTTTAAAATGTTCCATGGCTTCGATAATGTTAACAGAACTGACTATTTGAATATTGATTGGACAAGCACTACTCGTAGTAATTGATACAAGATCATTGGTAAGCGATTTTTGTCACATGAAGAGAAGCACTTTTTCTGTCAGAGCTGTTAGTATTTGAAACTCTCTTTTAGCACAAGCAGAGCTGGGCATTAAATACATTGAATGTATTTAAATACTAAATACTAAATACATGGGAGATATTTATCTAAATACCAAATACTAAATACATTTTACGAATGTATTTAAATACTAAATACTAAATACATCAATTGTATTTAAATACATTTGTAGATACATTTTGAATACACACAAATTTAAACATGTCCGAAAAAAATGGATTTCCTTAGAATTTCCTTAGATTTTGCGTTTCCTTAGAACTTTCCTTCTCAGGCCTAAATTTCCTTAAAATAAGGAAATTTCCTTGAAAGTGGAAACACTGGTTGACTGTAACATCAGGATTGCCAAATAGTTGGGCGGGTTTATGGCCAAATTAACTGATAAAAAAGTATTTATATTTTTGTATTATGAGTATTTAAATACAATGTATATAAAGACTCATAAAAGTATTTAAATACTGTATTTAAATAAATGAAAACCAATGTATTTATAAATACAATTATAAATACACAAATGTATTTAAATACGTATTTAAATACAAATGTATTTAAATACGTATTTAAATACAAATGTATTTAAATACTGCCCAGCTCTGAGCACAAGTAGTTAATAGTAGCACGGTTGAGGCGTTTAGGAACAACTAGATAAACATCTAGATCCTTCCCCTACTCCTCATCCCTGACCTTCTCCTCTTCCTCCTTGCTGTCTTACCGGTGTTTTGCTGGTGGCGGGAGATGATACAGCACCAACGTGTAGATAAAAGAGAAAAATGTGATTCACCTTGACTCTTGCATCATCAACTGTTCCACTTCAAAGACCAAACTCAATGCGCCACAAGTTATTACAGGCTCACACACACACACACACCACACACACACACCACCACACACACACACACACAAACACACCACACACACACCATCACACACACACAACACACACCACACCACACACACAACACACATACACACACACACACACACACACACACACACGTGAATATATGTGAAAATATTTAAGGTATTAGAATTCAATCCATTGTATTCCGATGTACACTGTGGTATACAGACTGTGTTAGAATTTTCTTGCCTGGTGAGACAAGCGTGTAAAGAGAGTAGTGAAGTGAATGAAGCATCTTGTGTAAGACCGGGAAGATGGAAAAATGAGAGAAAGAGTGAGTACGTGGAAAGTGTGGATGGTAACAGGGTGAATGAGCTGCTTGACGGAGTGGATGAAATGACTGTGGATGACATAACTCACCAGTTAAAACTTGTGTTAATAGAACCAGCTTTAAAGATTTTTTCACAGAGTAGTAAGAGCAAATATATAAAAAAAGAGTAATAATGCTAATATGAAAGGATATGACAAACAGTGCTTTATTGCTAGAAAAGTATACCACAAAGTTAAAAATAAACATAATAAACATAAAAGTATCACTACGTATAATGCTATGATAGAGAAAAGTAAGAAATACAAGAAAGAAATAACAAGGGCGAAGAATAAAGAAAATCTCAATATAGTAAAACAACTAAGAGTAGTCAAAAGTAAAGATCCAAAGTTATATTGGAAAATATTAAAAGGTGATCAAAGTAACAAAGAGAGCAAGATTATGCTTGACGAATTTTACGACCATTTTAGATTGCTATTTACCGATGATGACTATAATAACGAGGACATTAACTATGAAATCATTGGTGAGAACAACTCGCCTTTATTGAATAGTCCCATCACTTCTGATGAGATAAAAATATGCATAAGTAAGCTAAAAAAATAATAAATCGCCTGGTGTTGATAATATAATTAATGAATACATTAAATGCACGCAAGAATTACTGTGTCCCTTATACGTCAAACTATTCAACAAGATATTGGATACGGGTGTTTTACCATCAGAGTGGGCGACTGGGGTAATAGTGCCGTTATACAAGAACAAGGGAGACGCTAACGACACGAACAATTACAGGGGAATTACTTTGTTAAGCTGTTTGGGGAAATTATTTAAATCCATTCTGAACGATCGACTTAAACAATATTCTGAGGCTAATCATATAATTAATGAAACGCAGGCAGGTTTTAGGCAGGAATATTCTACCCTGGACCACATGTTTTTGCTCAAATGTGTTATTGACTTGTTTAAGTGGAAGAAGAGAAAATTGTTTTGTTTGTTTGTAGACTACAAAAAGGCATTTGATCTGGTGTGGAGAGAAGGTTTATGGTATAAACTTGTTAGGGATGGTATTAACGGTAAATTGTTGAAGGTTGTTCATAGTATGTACAATAATATTAAGTCTTTGCGTAATGCTGGATCAACAACTGTCTGACACATTTACGTGTAACACGGGTGTGAGACAGGGAGAAAACCTATCGCCACTGCTCTTTGCTTTTTATGTTAATGACTTACAAGAAAAGCTTATTGCATGTAATTGTAACTATTGAGATTTCGATAATGATCTTCTGAATGTTTATTTAAGTTTATTAGTGTTGATGTATGCAGACGATACAGTGGTACTATGTAGTAGTGAGGCAAACATGAAACAGGCACTAACAGCTCTTCATAGTTATTGTTCCGAGTGGAAATTAAAAGTTAATGGTAGTAAGACTAAAATTGTAGTGTTTAGCCGGGTCAAGTACAAACACAAGTAATTACAATTTCAAATTTGGTGGTGAGGAATTAGAGGTAGTTAGCGATAAAAATACTTAGGTATATTGTTTAATTATAATGGGAGGTTTAGGAAGGGGGAGTTGGAATTAAAGGAACAAGCAACGAGGGCCTTGTACGCGCTAATTGGCACCTCACGCAAATATGACTTGCCAGTTGACATTCAAATTGAATTGTTTAACACTATGGTTGTACCCGTATTAACATACGGTTGTGAAGTCTGGGGTGATAATATCATTCGGGAGGTAGAACTATTACAAATGAAATTTCTGAAACATATTTTGTATGTACACAGATATACTAGCACCGATATTGTATATGGAGAACTAGGGGTGTATTCCACTTGAAATTACTATTAAGTGTAGGTGATTCATTACTGGTCTAAATTGATTATGGGAAAACAACAAAATTAAGTTATGTATGTACAACTGTTTGTTGCAGCCTACACACAATGGTGTTTATATATCGCCATGGCTGAATGTATAAGGAATATATGTATTGAGTGTGGTTTGCCAGTAGTGTGGATGACGCAAACTATTAACAACCCAAATGGTTTAGGAAAGCGTGGAACAGAAATTAAAAGATATATGGATAACAACTTGGTATAGAAATGTAACAAGCAGAGGCATTTGCAGTAGTTATATAATGTATAAAGAAGTTTATGGGATTGAAGAGTATTTAGCCAAACTAAATAAAACTAATCGTATCTCTTTAACTAAGTTCCGCACAGGAAATAATCAGCTGCCAATTATTACTGAAGACATAGTCAATAAGCAGGAAGAGCGTTATTGTACTCAATGTAATGACGGACAACTAGGAGACGAATATCATGCTCTGTTGCAATGTCAAAATGAGGAAATTATTCAGTTAAGAACCAGATACATACCAGAGTATTACAGGTTACACCCAAATCACTCTAAATTTACAATGCTGATGCAGAACAAAAATGTAATAACATTAACAAATTTAGCACAATTTGTAAATGCTTTGATTAAGCTGTTTAGATGATTTTTTGGTTATGAATGTGTATATATATTACACAGGAGCTGTGCTCCATACTTTTTATAAAGTCTGAGCAAATAAATATATTCTATTCTATTCTATTCTATTCACACACACACACACACACACACACACACACACACACACACACACACACACACACACACACACACACACACACACACTTACTCACATCGTCTGGACGGTTCAGTTGGTTAGGGCGCCCGGCACCATTCTGTGGTCTGGCGTTCGATCCCCGGCCCCGCTCATACCCTGGGATTTTTCCACTGAGAAATTCGGGCGGTTACTGTCCCCCTTGAGCAAGGGGATGGGTGTGTGTGGTGTGTGAGGTCCCAGCTTTACCCTAATATCGGTAATAATGAGCTCCAAGCTCGAACCGGGAAGGTGAAACTGGCGATCACGAGTCTGGCGCGTGTGGCCAAGACCATGGGTGAATGACACACATACACACAGACACACACACTAACACGCGCGCGCACACACAGGCACACACATAAACGCGCACACACACACACACACACACACACACACACACACACACACTTATGTATACCAACCAACCAAATACACAACGAGACCAGCAGTCATACACCTTTACACAGCTATCGTGGAGTCCTTTTGAGAAATTCCTCATAAGTTTGTTCATAACTTTGGCTGAGAGCAACAGTATGTAAATATTAGCCCGTTTAAAGGTATATTTATAAATCAGTGTCTAGGTAATAATAGGGGTGCTAAAACACTGTCTAGGTAGTAATGGGGGTACTAAAACACTGGCTAGGTAGTTATGGGTGTTCTAAAACACTGTCTAAGACTCTAGATAGTAATGGGAGTTCTAAAACACGGTCTAGGTAGTAATGAGGGTACTAAAACACTGTCTAGGTAGTAATGGGGGTACTAAAACACTGTCTAGTTAGTAAGGGGGGTACTAACACACTGTCTAGGTAGTAATGGGGGTACTAAAACACTGTCTAGGTAGTAATGGGGGTACTACAACACTGTCTAGGTAGTAATGGGGGTACTAAAACACTGTCTAGGTAGTAATGGGGGTACTAAAACACTGTCTAGGTAGTAATGGGGGTACTAAAACACTGTCTAGGTAGTAATGGGGGTACTAAAACACTGTCTAGGTAGTTTTGCGGGTACTAAAACACTGTCTAGGTAGTTTTGGGGGTACTAAAACACTGTCTAGGTAGTAATGGGGGTACTAAAACACTGTCTAGGTAGTTTTGGGGGTACTAAAACACTGTCTAGGTAGTAATGGGGGTACTAAAACACTGTCTAGGTAGTTTTGGGGGTACTAAAACACTGCCTAGGTAGTAATGGGGGTACTAAAACACTGTCTAGGTAGTAATGGGGGTACTAAAACACTGTCTAGGTAGTTTTGGGGGTACTAAAACACTGTCTAGGTAGTTTGGGGGTACTAAAACACTGTCTAGGTAGTAATGGGGGTACTAAAACACTGTCTAGGTAGTAATGGGGGTACTAAAACACTCTCTAGGTAGTTTTAGGGGTACTAAAACACTGTCTAGGTAGTTTTGGGGTACTAAAACACTGTCTAGGTAGTAATGGGGGTACTAAAACACTGTCTAGGTAGTAATGGGGTACTAAAACACTGTCTAGGTAGTTTTGGGGGTACTAAACACTCTCTAGGTAGTAAATGGGGTACTAAAACACTGTCTAGGTAGTTTTGGGGGTACTAAAACACTGTCTAGGTAGTAATGGGGGTACTAAAACACTGTCTAGGTAGTAATGGGGGTACTAAAACACTGTCTAGGTAGTTTTGGGGGTACTAAAACACTGTCTAGGTAGTAATGGGGGTACTAAAACACTCTCTAGGTAGTAATGGGGGTACTAAAACACTGTCTAGGTAGTTTTAGGGGTACTAAAACACTGTCTAGGTAGTTTTGGGGTACTAAAACACTGTCTAGATAGTAATGGGGTACTAAAACACTGTCTAGGTAGTAATGGGGGTACTAACACACTGTCTAGTTAGTTTTGGGGTACTAAAACACTGTCTAGATAGTAATGGGGTACTAAAACACTGTCTAGGTAGTAATGGGGGTACTAAAACACTGTCTAGGTAGTTTTGGGGGTACTAAAACACTGTCTAGATAGTAATGGGGTACTAAAACACTGTCTAGGTAGTTTTGGGGGTACTAAAACACTGTCTAGATAGTAATGGGGTACTAAAACACTGTCTAGGTAGTTTTGGGGGTACTAAAACACTGTCTAGATAGTAATGGGGTACTAAAACACTGTCTAGGTAGTAATGGGGGTACTAAAACACTGTCTAGGTAGTAATGGGGTACTAAAACACTGTCTAGGTAGTAATGGGGGTACTAAAACACTGTCTAGGACTCTAGGTAGTAATGTGGGTACTAAAACACTGTCTGGGTAGTAATGGGGGTACTAAAACACGATCTAGGTAGTAATGGGGGTACTAAGACACTATCTAGGTAGTAATGTGGGTACTAAAACACTGTCTAGTAGTAATGGGGGTACTAAAACACTGTCTAGGTAGTAAGGGGGTACTAAAACACTGTCTAGGTAGTAACGGGGTACTAAAACACTGTCTAGTTAGTAATGGGGGTACTAAAACTGCCTAGGTAGTAATGGGGGTACTAAAACACTGTCTAGGTAGTAAGGGGAGTACTAAAACACTATCTAGGTAGTAATGTGGGTACTAAAACACTGTCTAGGTAGTAATGGGGGTACTAAAACACTGTCTAGGTAGTAATGGGGGTACTAAAACACTGTCTAGGCAGTAATGGGGGTACTAAAACACTGTCTAGGTAATAATGGGGGTACTAAAACACTGTCTAGGTAGGAAGGGAGGACATGAAACAAAATCACCGAAAAAAATACTAACAGACAAGCTATCAAAATCCAAAGAATAGAAAAACATACGTAGACACGGTGGTACATGAACACAAAACAAATAGCTGAATAATAGTCGTAATAAAATACTTACTAGTATGCACACATACATGTAAACACACATACGCAAAAATAAAAGAGAAAGGTAAATTCATACCTATATTTAATCCCCAGCAGCCGTTGCCTCGCCTGCTGGCCTGCACAATACAGGCTCACTGAGCGTTATCACACAACAAAAAATAAACAGAAAAAAAAAAAACGAAACTGAAAGTACACTAGGAGTATATTGTGCAAAAAAAAGAATAGAAAACAATTAATAAAAATAAAACCCAAAATATTATATTTAATGCGTTAAATGTATCTATACTAATTTGTTTTATATGATATGGATGATTTTCTAGATATTTAATTTTTACCATATGTCAGTTGTTTTTTCAATCGCTATCATAGTCCTTACAGGCTCTTTATTGCCCTCCTCTTCCCCCTTCCGGAAAAAAATATAAAAACAATGTGTAACGGGATGCCATGGTTCCAGGGAGGGGGAGGGAAGGGAGATTATGTCGCCCTCCGAAAGGTCAGGCGCTGGAAGTGTGAGGGGAGAGAATTGAAGAAAAAAAAATGAGGAGGAGATATGAACATTTTCCATATTTGTATCACCTACACTGAATCACGCCTCGCCTGTTGTGTTCTTGTGTTATGAAGTGTTTTGATGAGTCTTTGAAATACTGGATGTATGCACTGATGGTGTGAGATGAACAGAAGAATACAAAGGAAACACAAACATCAACAGATCATTTGGTCCTTACATGGCTGTTTGATTTAACTACACTACACTAACTAAATAATAAGAGAGAAAGGATAGGAAAGTAGAAGGCTCCTCCCCTAGTAAGAGGAGTAGGAGGAGGAAGAGAAAGACAAAGAGAACATAACGTAAGAGTTAGAATAATGTGAACAAGATAAGATAGAGGTGGAATAAGATGACGAAACTGAAGAAAAAAAATCAAAAGAAGCAAAAACCGGAAAAGAAGAAGAATAGGGAAGGGGGAATATGTAAACAGAAAAAGCGACAAATAAAAGAACAGTATAAACAAATAAAAGAACAGTAAAACACGGTAAAGAAATGCCATTACGAGACTGAAGATGATGCATCAACATATTCACTTCAACTCTTCGCCATTTAAAACTTTGCGTGTCAACTTTTATCATAAAGGATATCAATAGAAGCGCAATTTTATTAGCTTTCCATTGCTATATTTTGATATCTGATAAATGAATTAGAACCATGCATAAATTAGCGTTAACTAAATAAATAAGATCATCAATCTGGTAATTTTCCCGATTGATGAGGTTATTTATTTAGTCAACGCTAATTTATACATGGTACTAATTCATTTATCAGAAAACAAAATATATAAGTAAATAAATAACCTCATCAATCGGGAAAATTACCCGATTGATGATTTCATTTATTTAGTTAACGCTAATTTATGCATGGTTCTGATTCATTTATCAGATAACGAAATATAGCAATGGAAAGCTAATAAAATTGCGCTTCTATTGATACCCTTCATGATAAAAGTTGACTCGCAAAGTTTTAAATGGCGAAGAGTTGAAGTGAATATGTTGATGCATCATCTTCAGTCTCGTAATGGCATTTCTTTACCGTGTTTTACTGTTTTTTTATTTGATAATATTATAGAACAAACATTTACGAAGATTACAGTATATCATATATACTGATAAACCAGTCTATATGATCCGTATATATATATATATATATGAATCCGAGCGGCCCTCCGATTACAGGCCCTTGTGCGACAGGCCGATACTCCGTGCGCAGACCAGGTATACAGTGGTCTATGACTCGTGACATGTGTATAGTTTGCCGTGATATTGCTTCGACCAGATGATGCGTTGTATTAGCAGGATAATTATCGGAGAGAGATTAGTGGAAATAGCAATGTTAGATGGGTCATTAGTCGAGATACACGTTCAATTAGGGGTAATCTGTCGAATTATCCTCAGTAGTTTTACAATAATTAATGTGGATAATTTGACATTTCACATTACTCATGTCTTATTTCCCAAAACATATCGGCATTTATTTGTTGTTTTCTGACAGGCGTTAAACTTAATGCAATTTTTTTTCATCACAGGGGATTGGCATGGGGCAGGAAAAAAACTAATTAAATGCCCCACCTTTTGCCAGTCCTTATAAAGCGAATACCATAGTCTTCTTAAGGGAGGTTACTCAATTTAGTCTGGGAAGTGTTTTGACATTCCTTTCTTGTAAGAGTTTTAAGTCGTAGGAAGGCAGAATATGTAAATCATACCCTGATATTTGCCGCATGAAATATATTACTAATAGTTATGATAAATTTGATTTTTGATGTTTTATGGTCGGGTTGTCCTTCGTTTACAACGGAATGTCTTTTCTTCATTAACTAGGATATGCACCTTGAATTTCGTTTCATAATTAATGTATAAAAAAGAGATTAGTAGTTATAGAAGTAACATATCAAGGGAAGGTGATTGTTCACCTGCTTCCTCGGTCACCCATGCGTCCCCGTTACACCTGTAAAGGAATAAAAGATGATAAAGGACAAAGGTGAAAAAAGCTGTAATCAAGGTTTCCCTTCATTAGAGAATTAGACAGCTCTTTCCTCCCGCCCTGTTCCCATTCGCTGGCCTGACACTCCCTCTCTCCCTCCTCGTGTTATCCCCGCCTCACACTCTCTCCCTTCTCCCTTTGTCATGGCGTTGACACCTTCACTATTGCTTCCCCCGCGACGCCCCTTCCTGCTGGGTCTCCAATCTCTCCCCTCCCCTTCCTGCTGTGTCTCCAATCTCTTCCCTCCCCTTCCTGCTGGGTCTCCAATCTCTCCCCTCCCCTTCCTGCTGTGTCTCCAATCTCTTCCCTCCCCTTCCTGCTGTGTCTCCAATCTCTTCCCTCCCCTTCCTGCTGTGTCTCCAATCTCTTCCCGCCACTGCCTCTCCTCTCCTCTCCATTCCTCCATCCTCTCATTCCTCTCCTTCTCTCCCCTCATTACTCCCCCATAATGAGCATTCCTATGCCACTCTTCCCCCCATTCCTCCCTATATCCCTCCCTCCTAGCAGTAACATTTAATATGGTGGAAAGGAAATTGTTTTTATTTGTATTTCAACCGATGAAGCAATATGTATTTTGTTTCTTTACGGTTCACCCGAATTAAAGTTTTTGAACACATTTAATTTATTCACCGATACTAAATGTTTCTGCCTAAATTATAGCTTAAATGTGGTGGGTCTCGTCTCGCCCAGGAGTAGGAAAAATGTAAGAATAAATGATATATCGATTGTGTTCCTCCAACTATAGATGAGAAAAGAAAGACAAACATCAGCAGTGCAGAAGAAGAGAAGGGGAGGAGTGTATCATGGTTTTTTTTGGGGGGGTATGTTTTTTTTTTTTTTTGCATCTTGGCCTATAGCGCCTGTAGGCAGTGACCTCCAGGGCTGGAATGGTAGGCCCTGAAGGTTCACTTGAGGGCTGTGATGGTTGGCCCTCGCCCGTGGTGGCGCAGGCAGGATTGTTATAGTGACGCCTGTGATTAGAGGATCATGCCGCCCCCCTGTGTCCTCTGATGCACTCGCAATCGAAGGTAGAGTTAATGGGCAGCATGTGGGTGTTCTTAGGCCACTCGACGGTGCAAAGCGATATTAAGTGGATTTGGGTTCTCATCGGGGATCGAACTCGGGACACCGAGAACGCCACTCGGATACGCTAACCACTCTGCTACCTGTTTGTTACTACAGTGAAAAAAATAAGTTCAAACGTCAAATTAATTAAATTCTTTTTTTTTTTTTTGGCATGCGAGAAAACTTCACACAGCTTATTATTCCCTCCCGGAGTGTTGTTGTTGTTGTTGTTGTTGTTGTTGTTGTTGTTGTTGTTGTTTTAATGAACTAGTTCAGAGTTACGCAGAGTTAATTACGAAAGACATACGCGTAGAACGTTGAATTTACTTTTCGAATAGATAGGTGTGTGTGTGTGTGTATTTGTGTGTGTGTGTGTGTGTGTGTGTGTGTGTGTGTGTGTGTGTGTGTGTGTGTGTGTGTGTGTGTGTGTGTGTGTGTGTGTTGTGGGGTGTGTTGTGTGTGTGTGTGTGTGTGTGTGAGTGTGTGTGTGTGTGTGTGTGTGTGTGTGTGTGTGTGTGTGTGTGTGTGTGTGTGTGTGTGTGTGTGTGTGTGTGTGTGTGTGTGTGTGTGTGTGTGTGTGTGTGTGTGTGTGTGTGTGTGTGTGTGTGTGTGTGTGTGTGTGTGTGTGTGTGTGTGTGTGTGTGTGTGTCTGCGCGTGTGCGTGTGCGTGTGTGTGTACATCAGAGGTACACGTACATGACATGACAGGTGGCAGCTGTGGTCTTGACAATGTGGCTTTGTGATTTTGATTATATTATTTTCAACATATGTTTCAGGAACGTAAGAAATGAGGTGGTGGGACATTTTACTAAATGATAACATAGCTTCCTACCCAGCTATGTATTTGTATGGACTTAAATATCAACCTTTTTCCCCTAGCTAGTCGTTTTGCTCTGTCTTCCTCGATACCGTCTTGTCCTAATAAGTGATGACAGACTGAAAGGAAAACATGAGCGTCGAAATGTTTAAACTGGCTGTCGTAAATCTCTGAGGATGAAACATGTGTATGACAGATGTGGTTACGGCAGGTTGAGGCATGGCTGGTGTAACAATGGTGATGAAAGGGTGTTAGGGAAGGCTGCTTACGTATTGATATAAATAGGCATCATATATTTTCTTATTTCTGTCAATTAGTACGGATAGGCATCATTTATTTTGTTGTTTCATTTTTTCCTTCCTCTTCCTTAATTTTTTTAAGCTTTCCTTTCAAATTCCTCTTTCTCTATCTCGTCCTAATCCTTCATCAATTTCATCGTCAGTTTTCATCATTAAACATCATTATTATCATTGCTGTTATCAAACGCTGATTTTTTCATTAAATTTCAACTTCTCTATTTCTTGCCATCATACATTTTTCTTTCTTTTGTAGCTTTTTACCATTCACTTCAACCACACTTCAAAACCTTAATTATATTATATCTTTCATACTTCTTATGTAATTCTTTTTCGTATCACAATGTGGATACTGTTATTAATAGCTAATAAGGAGAAACGTATTCAGAACACGTGTAGCCCATCGCCACGAGCCTAATTGGCGGAAGGCATGATATATGGTCTTGGGAGAGGAGAAGGTGGAGGAGAAGGTGGATGAGAAGGTGAAGGAGGGCGAGGAGAAGTGGAGAAGATGGATGAGAAGGTGGAGGAGGGCAAGGACAGGGAGGACAGATGAAAAAAAGTAGAAACATTTGGAGGATCACAAGTAGGAGAAGAAAGAGATGGTTGTGCAGGTGGTGAAGGAGGAGAGTGGGGGAGGAGGATGGACGTATATAGGAAAACATAAATAGCAAGCAACACAAAGGCCTGTGCTGCATGAATAGGTGACTTACATAAGTATTTTTTTTCTTATTTATTTACGTTTGAGCCTTTAGCGCCTATAGGCATGTATCTTCCTGCCTTGAAGGTTCAAGTATTAAACCCAGGCTAAGGTATATATATATATACTAGCCGCAAAGCCGCCCTCCGGGCGGACTTTTTGGCTAGCTCCTGCGGAGGGCTATTGGTGGGCCTTCGGCCCACCACCTGTGTTTGGTGGGCCTTTGGCCCACCAAACATGGACTCTCCAGATAGCCCCTTCTAACTTTCCTGAAATCATGGATGTAGAAATGTATGTATTCCCCCCACCCATTCACTCACCCATTACCCATCACCCCCCACCCATTCACTCACCCATTACCCATCACCCCCCACCCATTCACTCACCCATTACCCATCACCCCCCACCCATTCACTCACCCATTACCCATCACCCCCCACCCATTCACTCACCCATTACCCATCACCCCCCACCCATTCACTCACCCATTACCCATCACCCCCCACCCATTCACTCACCCATTACCCATCACCACACACCCATTCACTCACCCATTACCCATCACCCCCCACCTATTCCCTCACCCATCACCCATCACCCCCAACCCATCACCCCCCACCCATTCACTCACCCATCACCCCTCACCCATTACCCATCACCCCACCCATTCACTCACCCATTACCCATCATCCTACATCAAGGCTTCCTCAATTCTCGCAACCCACTTTTGTTTTCACAATTCTCGCTAATAGGCTGCTAAAAAAAAGAAAAAAAAAGTGATCGGATCAACTCATAAATGGGCTTATGACCTTCCCCTGGTCAACCTGATTCCAAAATGTGCCATATGAGGTGTTTGCGCCACGGGGGGCGGAACCTATACCACATACACACACAGACAGACACACTTTCGCTTATATTATTATAGATATACCTTTGCCTGGGTTTATATATATTATATATATATATATATATATATATAGATATATATATATATATATATATATATTATATATATATATATATATATTTTATATATATATATATATATATATATATATATAAAATATTATATATAATATATATTTTATATATATATATATATAATATATATATATATATATGCAAAGGTGGGCACCAAACCGTTAATCCGTTAATCGTTAATTAACGAAGTTAACATTTTCGTTAACGATTTACCTTTTACTTTTAAGTTAACTTTGGAAATCATTATCGGACTAATTAACTTCTGTTACATTTAACTTCCGTTAACTCAAGTCCGCTAACCCAAAAATTTCATAAAAACCGGTAAACGTTTAAAAGTTTCTATTATTTTCAGATTTTCAATACAGATGTAGAGTCTTAGCATATTATGTGACATATAATATAATGACTTGTATAATGAGACTTAACATATATCTTTACATATAATTATGTATATATCGTGTTTTTCATTTTTTTTTTTTATTTCTTTCGGCCACTTTATCAATATTTTTTTTTTAGTTTAATACTAATATTGTGCTTCATTTAAGGTTTTTTTCACCCTTTTCTGGCTCTAAAAGCCTTTAAAAACCTAAAACAGGGCCAAAACTATGGAATCAGCCTTCTTTAGGTTTTTTTTAAAGTTAAAACTATAAAATCTGCCTTTTTTTTTTAACTCTAAGGCAAAAGTCACCTATAGGTTTTGGGTTCTAAAGCCCTTAAAAAAACCCATACAGGCTGATTTTATAGTTTTGGCACTTTTCAGAGGTGTTTTTAGGTGGTTTTAGAGCAAAAACAGATTTTTGGTTTTTTTTCTAGAATAAAAATTAACGTTAACGGTTTATCGATAACTTCCGTTACATTTTTAAAGAATTAACTGATTAACGGTTATCGAAGTAAATTTTTTGGATAACGGACTAACGGTTAACGAAGTTAACTTTTTGATTAACGGCGCCCACCACTGTATATATGCATAGATACATATATAAATACATATGTGTGAATTTAATTTCTATAAACTTTCCGAAATTTTTCATCCCATATTTGCTGTTTCCTTCCTCCTATTATTATGGCTCTACATGGTCATGGATGCAATTCTCACATCATATAACTTAAATGGAATTCTAGTAGCGCAGTATCATATCTCGAACTGGTTTGTATTCTGGGACTGAGAGTGCTGTGAAGTGTGGGGCAGGTGTATCCAGCTTCTTCCCTGTGAATACAGGAGTGAGGCAAGGGTGCGTCCTTGCCCCATCACTTTTCAACGCTTGTATGGACTGGGTATTGGACAAGGTTGTAGATCAAAGTGATTGTGGAGCATCCGTCGGCAACACCAAGATCACTGATCTTGTTTTTGCCGATGATGCAGTAATCATTGCTGAGTCGCTGGAGGTCCTGGTGATGGCTCTCGAGGCGCTGCACGAGGAGGCAAAGCCTTTGGGACTTGAGGTCTCCTGGCTCAAGACCAAGGTCCAGGTGTTTGGAGACATACTAGGTGAAGCAGTACAGTCTGTTCATGCGTGTGGCGAGGACATTGAGATCTTGGAAAGTTTTACATACCTTGGTAGCGCAGTCCATAATGACGGCGGGTCACGTCAAGAAGTCTTACAGCGGATTGGCATAGCCCACGGTGTTATGGACTCGTTCAGCGGGAGTATTTGGCATTGTCGGTACCTGTGTAGAAGGACAAAGATCCGGATCTTCAAGTCGCTTGTGATCCCTGTCTTACTCTATGGTTGTGAGACATGGACACAAAATAGTGACTTGAAGAGACGAATCAATGCCTTTGGTAATAAGTGTCTGCGCAGAATCATGGGGTATCGCTGGGATGATTACGTGTCAAATCAGCGATTGCACTGTGAGACTGAATCGAGGCCTATTACCTGCATAGTCCGTCAGCGCCAACTTCGGCTATATGGGCATGTGGCACGCTACCCTGAAACCGATCCTTCCCATCGGGTTGTATCTGTAAGAAGACAATCCGCGTGAGGGGGCCCAAGGGGCGCCCACAAGGCTCGTGGCTGAGGCAAGTTGATGTTTCTTGTCGGGAGCTGCTTGGTATGGGAAAGGAGCCTGCATGGGAACTCGCGCGTGGTGACCCCCGGGAGTGGCATCGTAGGGTGGGCGAGGCGACGCGCCCCCCCGGCAAATGCCCCAATTGTTTGATTGATTGAGTATCATATCCCTTCTCGTTGGAGGATCCTCCAGAACTGCAGGGTTTACCGGAGTGGTGAGTTCTTTGGAACAGATCATAGACTACAGTTGCTTCATTTAAGCTTCATGTCAAGTCCAGAAGAATCTCAAGAGGTAACCATACTGTGTTTCATCTTGAGAAACTGAAGGACTTGACATGTGTCCATGAGTGGACACATGTCAAGTCCATGTCAAATTGAGAGTGGCAGTCTCAAATCGGTTTGACGTGCTCGGTGCCCTCGAGGACCCTGTAGAACTGTGGGATACCTTTAAACGTGAAATTCTACAGGCTGCCAAGGAGTGTATTGGGGAGCGCCCGAGGTCAAGGCGTGGTTTTGTCTCGACGGAGACGCTGGAGAAAATCGAGAGAGTCGCCCCTGCCAGGCTGGCTGGGAAACCAGGACCAGCCCAGGGCTCTGTCACCCCGGGAAACTAGAACCCTCCTGGGGAGAGACAAGGAGAGGTATGTCAGGATCTCGCTGAGGAGGTCGAGGGTCATTTGAACGCTAATGACCTCCAAACCCACCACCGAGCCTTGAAGAAGTTCCGTTCCAAGTCTCCATCTGGGGGCGAGTGTTTATTTTCGAACAGCAGATGGGCGCCTCGTATCGGACATGGATGGGCAATGGCTTGTTGGCTGAGTACTTTGGGCAGTTTTCACGGTGGAATCCTCCAACTGGGGTAGCTCACACCACTGGTTACAGGCAGTGGATCCCGATCCTGCCATGACGAAACCGCACCCTCTCTTGACGAAGTCGAGGGCTGTAGCAAAGTTGAGGGGTGGAAAGGCAGCTGGTGGTTTTAATATAAATGCGGAGCTCCTCAAAGCTGGGGTGAGGCCATAATCCCGGGGGTTGCATGCTGTCCTGACTGCCGTGTGGCAATCAGGTACCATTCCTGCTGACTGGAAAAGGGGGCTGGTCGTCCTATCTGGAAGGAAGGGGGACCGTCAGGAATGCAACAATTACCGCGGTATTACACTGCTCAGCGTGCCAGGCAAGGTGCTTGCCATCTATTGCTGACACGGATCCGCAGTCCATCCCGCTGAAGATCAAGACCTCAGCAGTCGGGGGTTTACGCCTGGTAAGTCACAACGGGCCATATCCTAGCGCTTTCGTGTCCTGGTGAGAACGCCGACGGGGATTTTCGACAGGGGATGCTTGCAGCCTATGTTGATCTCAAGAAGGGGTTTGACTCAGTGCATCGTGAGTCACTCTGGGATCTTCTGCGACTTCCGGGATTCCTACAAGGACTATTGGTCTGTATTCTGGGGCTGAGAGTGCTGTGAAGTGTGGGAGGTGTATCCAGCTTCTTTCCTGTTAATACCCGGGTAAGGCAAGGGTGCGTCCTTGCCCCATCACTTTTTCAACAATTGTATGGGGTGGGTATTGGGCAAGTTGTAGATCAAAGTGATTGTGGGGCATCCGTCGGCAACACCAAGATCACTGATCTTGTTTTGCCGATGATGCATTAATCTTTGCTGATCGCTGGGATCCTGGTGATGGCTCTCGAGGCGCTGCACGAGGAGGCGAAGCCTTTGGGAATTGAGGTCTCCTGGCTTAAGACCAAGGTCCCAGGTTTTGGAGGCTTACTAGATGAAACAGTAAGTCTGTTCATGCGTGCGGCGAGGACATTGAGATCTTGTAAAGTTTTCATACCTTTGGGAGCGCAGTCCATAATGACCGGCGGGTCACGTCAAGAAGTCTTACGGCGGGTTGGCATAGCCCCGGTGTTATGGACCCCGCTCAGCAGAGTATTTGGCTTGTCGGTACCTGTGCAGGAGGACAAAGATCCGGAAACTTCAAATCGTTTGTGATCCCTGTCCTTTCTCTATGGTTGTGAACATGGACAATAAATAACGACTTGAAAAAGAACGATGCCTTTGGTAATAAAGTGTCTTCGCAAATCATGGGGTTTCGCTGGGATAAATTTCGTGTCAAATCAGCGATTGGGACCGTGAGACTGAATCGAGGCCTATTACCTGCATAGTCCGTCAGCGCCAACTTCGGCTTATGGGCATGTGGCACGCCACCCTGAAACCGATCCTTTCCCATCGGGGTTTTATCTGTAAGAGACAATCCGGCGTGGAGGAGGCCAAGGGGGCGCCCACAGGCTCGTGGCTGGCAAGTTGATGTTTTTTTTTCGAGAGCTGCTTGGTATGGGAAAGGAGCATGCATGGGAACTCGCGCGTGGTGACCCCCGGGAGTGGCGTCGTAGGGTGGGCGAGGCAACGCGCCC
>JACEEZ010012429.1:60000-145000 GCA_016584305.1 Chionoecetes opilio | reverse complement strand
AGGAAAGGGGGGAATGGAAAACACATGGGATGAGGAAACAAAAGATTACATACCGAAGAAGTAGCTTGGCTGTTGAATTATTACCCTCGCTGACGTAGCCGTGGCGTGGGTAGGGCAGTCATCGCCGTCTGTTTGTCTGTGTTGGTTGGTTGGTTGGTCTGTTGGTTCATTTGTCTAACTCGATTACAAATGGTGATAGGGTCACAAAACTTGATACGTCGATGTAGCTTTAGTCTACTACGTGTCGCAATGATTTTAGGCCAAAGGTCGAGGTCACCAAGTCAAGAAAAGCGAAAATATATTTTGGTTAATTGGATTTTTACTGTTAAAATATAGGGACACCAAATTTTAATACAACTAAGTTTGGAGTCGGGACACCTTTACAGGGCCAAATGACCTTGACCTGGGATTTGATCTTGAAGATAGGTAAGGTCAACCTAATGCTATACTCTTACATTATGGCTACTGACAAGGCTCTGCATCTCTCGAGTGCAGATATTGATAAAAAAAATTCTATCGTTCTTCCCATACTTCTTACTAAGTGTTTTATCTCCTGTGTCCTTCCTATCTTTATTCTTTCACCCCAGTCTTCCTTACTCCTCTACGCTACCTTCATGCCCCCCTTTGCCTTACCCCTCCCTCTGAATTTGTCCCTTCTTGTTGCTTGATTACTTCTTTTCAAACATTTCTATCCCAAAAGGTTACCCTGTCCACACACCACACACACACACACACACCACACACACACACACCCCACACACACCACACAACCCCACACACCACACACACACAAACCACACACACACACACACACACACACACACCACACCACACACACACCCCACAAAACCACACACAACACACACACACACACACACACACACACACACACACACACACACACACCACACTTAAGGTACTCCGTAGTGTAGAGGTAGCACGCTAGGCTCACAACCGCGAAGTCCCGGGTTCGATCCCCGGGCGGAAAGCGGAGACATATGGGCTGTTTCCTTAGAACCCGAGCCCCTGTCCACGCAACAGTCAATGGGTACCGGGTGTTAGCCAGGGGTTGTGACCCGCCAACCGGGGGGATGGCTTCGGCCAACACTAAGCAGTAAGGATGAATGATAAAAAATGTTGATATGGAGACGGGGCCATACGAGCATAGCTCAGGCCCATTAAACTACAACTAGATAAAAAACACACACACACACACACTAAATGTGCTCTGTAGTGTAGAGGTAGCACGCTTGACTCACAACCGAGAGATCCCGGGTTCGATCCCCGGACGGAGCGAAGACAGACGGGCGGTCTTCTTAAAACCCGAGCCCCTGTCCACCCAGCAGTGAATGGGTACCGGGTGTTAGCCGGGGGTTTGTGACCCGCCTCCCGGGGTGGTGGCCTCGGCCAACACTAAGCACTAAGGATGAATGATAAGAATGTTGATATGGAGACGGGGCCATACGAGCATAGCTCAGGCCCTGTATAATACAACTAGGTGAATACAACTAGATGAATACAAACACCACACACACACACACACACACACACACACACACACACACACACACACACACACACCACATACACACACACACAGTCACTAGTGCTCCCTTTCTTCTCTCAAACTCAGAGTACAATTGTTTTAAATGACGTCTATGTAAGGCAACAGTGGTGATTTATCGCTTAATATCCTTCCCCGGATAGAAAATAATTCTTGAACCAACACCATTAAACTTTTCTGTGAATGTTTTAAGTCATTCAAAAAAAGAAACAAACTCGTACGCACGTTAACTGCGTGCTTCCATTAGTAGAAGTCTATATGTATGTCAATGTAAATATGTATGTCTCCAACATACATATTTAGCTTACCATTGGCTTCTATGCGTTTATTACTCACATAAAACAAGGAAAAAAGAAGAAAACCCAGTTCTCAGTTGCCTATAAAGAATGTGTAATGAATAGCAAATATTATACACCTTAGACTTTTTTTCAGTTTTTTTTCTGTAAGAAACTTTATATCACGGGAATCTACCTTTCAAATTGTACACTCTCAGCTCTCTTACATTGCATTAGATTTTTGCTCAATTATTATTTTTTTGTTCTCTCTCTCTCTCTCTCTCTCTCTCTCTCTCTCTTCTCTCCTCTCTCTCTCTCTCCCCTCTTCTCTCTCTCTCTTTTCTCTCTCTCTCTCTCTCTCCTCTCCCTCTCTCTCTTTCTCTCTCTCTCTCTCTCTCTCTCTCCCCTCATCTCTCTCTCTCTCTTTCCCCTCTCTCTCTCTCCTTTCTCTCGTCTCTCTCTCTCCTCTCTTTTCTCTCTCTCTCTGGGGTGGGACCCGCAAGGAATATCTTTAGGGAGTATTATTTTTTTATTATATCAATAATTGTACAATAAATTGGGAAAAGTACAGCAATTTCTCTACTATAAATTAAACTATACAACTATACGCTTTTTACAAATTAATATAAGAAAGTATCCCAAAACATTGATCAACCTTAATTTTAAAATTTAAAAAATTTAAAAATTTTTAATATATTTTTAAAATATATATATATTAATATATATAATTAAAATTATATTTAAATATATATATAAAATTATATATATATATAATATAATTTTTTAAAATATAAAGAAATTATAGTAATATAAAAACAATCTTATTATACAATGTTTAGTAATGTTTTTTTGCATGTTTTTGCGTTATTTTCCGCTGGCAGCCAGCCATTTACGCCGATTTGAAGGCGTGGCTTGGAAGTGTTGGGGCAGTCGTCTGGCGCCCCAAAGGTGTTCCATAGTCGACCCATAGCGGGTAGGAAGGGCGGAGGTTAATGTTTCCGTCTCGCGAAGGACAGTCACTTGATTGGTCGAGGTTTGGGTGGGCCGCCCATCGGGTAGAATGGAGGGCCGGGCCCCTGAGTTGAGGCGCAGCTCTCCCCTAGTTTGTAGGAGCTGCATCCTTGAGGTTGTAAAATGACCACATGCCTGCCACGTCACGCCGCTGCTGGAAGGGGTTTGAAGGATCTGTGCGCAGCCTCAGGGGGTTTCAGCCGGCGCCGCTGGGTCGGGTTTGAACCCGGTCAAGGAGGCGGAGGTATGACGGGGGGGAGGGGGACCTTGAGGGGCGAGTATTCACAGGGAGCGGACTTGTGACTTGTAGGTGTGCGCTCCCTGAGCGCCAGGGGGTTTGCGCGACGCGTCGGATGCAGCTCATTTTCCCAGAAAGCATTCTGGCACCTTCTTGACGTGGCGGGTGTATGTGAGGCCAGAGTCGAACTCCACCCCTAGAATTTTTGACTGGACTCCTGGAGGGTGTTTTTTCTGCCTCCAGGAGAATGGCGTGTTTGGTCCCAGTTGACTGCATCTTGCCTGCGGGAGATGAGGCGGCTTTGGTTTTTGTCTGGTGCAAGGGTTTGACTTGCCATCTCTTGCCCCAGGAGGCGATGCTCCCCGTGCCTGGTTTATACGAATGCTTTTGTTGGGGCGGTCACCCCCTCTCACAGGTGAATGGAGGGGAGTCTCTGCGTACGCTTTTCCTCAGGAATCGGGGCGGATGTCGTGAAGTAAACGTTCTAAAAGAATGGCCCGAGTACACTTCCTTGGGGGACACGGCTTTGATAGCATTTTCAGAGGAGGTGTGACCATTCACCACCACGCGCAGAGCTTTTCAGGGGAAAGGTAATCTTGCAGGAGGTGTAACAGGTCCCGCAGATCCCTAGGCTTCTCAGCTTAGTAGTGATGGGCCCTGGACCCACACCCTTCAAAGGCCCCAAACGTTGTCAAGGGCGACGACGAAGGTTCTTCGCCCCGATTCTAGGGAGTGTTCCAGGCTGTGAGTGCAGAGAAGAAGGTCTGCTGCAGATCTCCCCGTCGGAAGCGAAATTGCCGTGAATTTAGCAAGCGGTGAGCGCAAAAATGTAGGATTTTAGAGGCTGAGGACTCAAGAACTTTCCCAACAACGGAAAGGAGGGAAATTTGGGCGGTAGTTCTGAGGATCGCCTCTTCCTTCTTTTTTGGATAGCACAGACTCTCGCCATTTTCCACTCAGATGGGCCACTGCTGAGATGCAAGGAAACCCCGGAAGATGGGGCAGAGGCCACAGCATTGTGAGGCACATCTTTGAAGGGGGGGAAAGGGCTTGATACTATCTGGTCCCAGCGCTTTTCTTGGGATAAACTTTTTAAAGGGTTTTTTCCCAACCCTCCCCGGGAAAATGGGATGTTCCCTAGGCCGGCTTGGTTAGAACCGGAACTGTAGGAGGTTCACGTTCTGGTGGGAACTGTCATCTTGGAGAAGTGGGCAGCCAACCCCTGAGTTTACCCTGGTGACTTGTTGAAACAGAGCCATCAGGTGCTGTTAACGGTGGGATGCTGGTCGTCACGAGAGAACCCTGTTGTTGTTTGATGCTGCTCCACCAATCCTTAGTGCCCACTGACTGGCCTGTTAGTTTCGCTTGAGGTGATCCCCCATTGTTGATCGCCTCTTTCTGGACTCTTTTCATATTTTCACAGGGCCATTTTGTGCTGGGGTTTATGTCTTCTTGCGGGGTGGGGGCTTATATCGCAGCCAGGGCCCTTTCTCTTATTGTCTGCTGCTTTCCTGCATTGAAAGCCAACCAGGGCTGGTCTCCCGTTTTAGACTTGTATGTCTGGACACAAATCTTCTTTGGTGGGACATCAGGGTTTCTGTGAAGTTCTTTCACTTTGTGTGTCAACGTCACCTGTAAGCACGTCAGACCAAAACAATGGTGTTAAGTGTTGCCTTTATTGCATCCCAGTTCCCCTTGTCCCATAGCCAGTTGGTGCGAGTCACTGCCTCATCTTGTCGATGGCCATCTTGATCTTGGTGAGAACGCCCGTGGTCGGAGGAAACCCACTGTTGCTAGCGGACGGCAAGTCACTTTTACTGCAGGGCAAAAACGGTGATTACAGGGTCAAGTGAAGACCCTGAGATGTGGGGGGGGGAAGTCGACGTGATTTGGGTGAGTCAAACACCGTCAACAGCTCGTTCAAACTGCCTTGGACAAGGTACTGGTTGAGATCACCCACAATGATGAGATGCTTACAGGAGTGCTGGGGGGAGCAGGGCATCTAAGTTGGGGGTCAGGGAGTGAAGGGGCCCCCACCACCTTTCCACTGTGGACGGTAACACACGCACAGCAGAATGGAGTCTTTAGTGTGTGTCCCCAATTTGAAGAAACATCATCTCCATGTGAGCAGGAAGGTCGACGGGGAGAGCTTGTACAGGGGCTGTTGCGGGAAGCACACAGCTACTCCCCCAAAGGTACCTTGGGCTCTGTCACGTCGGAACCAACTTGAGTAGCCACCTATCTTCCCAAAGTTGTCTGGCACTGAGGAGTTTGAGGAATCTCAGTAGGGGCAATGATGTCAGGAAATGTGTGGCAAAGCATGGCTGTACGTTAGGTCACCGACGTTTGTCTGGAAACCTCTAACGTTAGCTGAGATGAAAGGTAAATTACCAAGAGCTTGCCTGCGGGGCGGCGTAGCTCCGGGGTGAGTAGCGATGTTGGCTGTCATTGTGAGGGGGCGGGAAGGCTTGAGGTGGTGTCCAGCCTCCTACCTGTGATGTTTCAGAAGTTGGGGGCAGGAAACGCAAAGCTCTTGTTTAGAGAGTGAAGTAGCCAAGCGTTATTTTTTGCCTGTTCCGCAGACAGCTGTTTGAAAAAATGTTCCTGCCTTTCTTGATCGAGGCGCGTGCGGCACTCCTGGGTGGTGTGACCGTGGCGCTGGCAGTAGTCGCACTTCAACTTCCTGAAGCAATCGTTCTCCGTTTTGCCCACTTCTCTTGCAGTGATGGCAATAGCTTCGAATCGGTGCCCGGGCTGTTGGAGCAGACCTAGGTGAGCGTGCCGCCTTGCAAATTGTTTGGGGCGTCGGGAGGGACTGGGGGCAAGGTGCGCTTGTCGTCTGAAGTTGAAGTTATGTGCTTGGGTTATTTTGGTTGGATACCTGTGAAGTGCGAGTACGAGTATCTCGCCGCTCGGGTCTCGCGGCAGGTGGGGCGCGTGAAGCCGGCGCTCAGGACTTGTGGCAGTGGAGACACTGATAACCCGGCGCTCTGGACTCGCGGCAGGGAGGGGTGGGGAGGTTGGGTAGGGCTCCTCTCTCTCCCCTCTCTCTCTCTCTCTCTTTTCTCTCTCTCTCTCCCCTCTCTCTCCTTTTCTCTCCCCTCTCTCTCTCTCTCTTTCTCTCTCTCTCTCTTCCCCTTTTTTTCTCTCTCTCCTCTCTCTCTCTCTCTCTCTCTCTCCTCTCTCTCTCTCTCTCTCCTCTCTGCTCTCTCTCCTCTCTCTCTTCTCTCCTCCTCTCTCTCTCCTCTCCTCTCTCTCTCTCTCTCTCTCTCTCTCCTCTCTCTCTCTCTCCTCTCTCTCTCTACTCTCCCCTCTCTCTCCTCTCTCTCTCTCTCTCTCTCTCTCCTCTCTCTCTATTTTTTCCTCTCTCTCTCTCTCTCCCTTTTCTCTCTCTCTCATCCACTGTGTCGCCACACAAAGCTTTGAAATATTTGCCAAACTCTCCTTTTTCTCCTACTTTTCCTTTGCAATATATATGTTTTAGCCAATCTTTTTTTGTACGTCATTCAATATTTGTCTGCGTGTGTGTGTGTGTGTGTATGTGTGTGTGTTTGTTTGTGTGTGTGTGTGTGTGTGTGTGTGTGTGTGTGCACACACACTCAACCCTCCTTTCTGTCATCACTTTCCGCACTAAATTTCTATCTTCATCTCTAAACCCGTCTCCTCCATCTCCGTGATACTAATTCGTGTGAGGAGTTGGATTTGACTGATGATTTACTATATATAATAATCACCTACAATGTGACATTATTTCCCTTTTTAACTGTTTTCCTCACACAAATACCCACCTTGTCGCGGGAATACAATTTATCTTCATTTCCAACATGTTCTCCTTTTGCCTCCACAGTGCCGGCGACAAGGGTGGCCGGGGTGGCAGGAGCAGCGGGGCGAATTCCCTGCCTGAGCCATAAGCACCACCGCGACACCCCCGTCCTGGTGCTTTGGTACAGGGACGGCGCCAGGTTCCCTTTCTACACGTGAGTACCCGGGCGTTAAGGCAGCAGAGGGTGTGAGAGAGGAAGGAAAGAAGCGGCAGATAAGGATGGTGTATTAAAGGAGGAAATAGAGGGAGCGATGCCATAAAAGAGGAGGAAAATATTATGAGAGAGACAGAGAGATCTGACTTCCTTACATCCATCTCTCTATGACAAAACAAAAGCAGGAAATGAGTGCGGGTTCATAATTCAGCACATCATTCACTCTTTCTTACACTCACTCACTCAGTCACTCACTCTATATTTTACTCACTCACTCAGTCACTCACTCTATCTTTCACTCACTCACTCTCTCACTCTACTCCACTAAACACTCAGTAAATCTACCACCACTACCACCATCGCCACGCCCAGTATTCCAAAACCACCACACGGTTTCCCTCACCAATACCCATCCCACCTTTGTTACACCGTCACCACTACAATTACCAATAACAACGGCGTAACAACTATTTTTACCGTTACCAGAAGTACCTTTCACGATCCCTTGCATCCCTTTTGATTCCTCTTTCCACCACCATCACCACCACCACCACCACCACCTTCACCCATTTACACCGGCAGAAGTTACAGTAATGTCGCCGTAATGTAATCAAGGCAATGGAGAGGTTATCGCCCGAATCCAAAATTGACATTTATATTGACATTTATAGGTAATGAAGTGTATGTTGATAGCAGTGAAAGCAGAGATACAGAGAGAGAAGAGAGAGAGAGAGAGAGAGAGAGAGAGAGAGAGAGAGAGAGAGAGAGAGAGAGAGAGGACGCTATACCAAGTTACGTTATCAGTTCTATGTTCTCGCTATCTGTTTCCTATTCCTCCTTATTGCCACCCATAACCACCACCAACACCACAACAACTATTACTACAACTATGCACATCACTTTCATCACTCGCACGTTTGATTATCACCATCATCTCCTCGTCCTCTCTAACGCCGCCAACATGGGGTATAACACTTTAGTCATTGCTCTGTGTCAGTCGTGAAATGCTGCTCCGCGTGTCCAGAAACGTGTCGCAGTCATTTCCACACAACGTCCTGAGCTTGAAATGTTGGCCATGTGACCGTCCAAACGTCTCATTTCCCTCAGTTCCTCCACTTCCGAAATACCGTGTACTCGCGCTTCTTGAGTCTTCTCTCTCTTTCGGTCTGGCGTGGATCTGCTCTTTCTTTGGCAAGTTGTGATAAGGAAACACGGGTGACATTATGTTTTGTTTATTTTATTTTTGCCGTTTCTCTCTCTTCTCTCTCTCTCTCTCTCTCTCTCTCTCTCTCTCTCTCTCTCCTCTCCTCTCGCTTCTCTCTCTCTCTCTCTCTCTCTCCTCCTCTCTCCTCTCTCTCTCCTCTTCTATCTGCTCTCTCCTCTCTCCTCTCCTCTCCTCTCTTCTTCTCTCGCTCTTCCTCTCTTCTCCTCTCTCTCTCTCTCTCTCTCTCTCGCTCGCTCTCTCTCTCTCTGTCATTTTTACCTGCTATTCTTAATTAATTACATAGTACGTCATGACATTTTTTACCACTTCATCATAATCATCATCATCAACTTCTCCTTCTTTCGTTTTCAGGTCTTTTTCGCGTTCTTTCTCTTCTTTTTACTTATGTCTCTTCTCCTCCTCTGTCTAATCGTCTCCTCTAATACTTCTCATTGTTGATCCTCAAATCTATCTTCTCTCAACGCAATAAAGCGTTAGTGATGAACAAGTTTTCTTGTAGAGACAAGGTAACTTTACTTTGAAAGAATTACAACGATTTTATCAGAAACAGATTGGAGAGTAATATCAAATCAATCGAATAGAGACGAATCATGGGGGATGTTTATCAATATTTTTAATAATGCTGTAAAGTCTTGTGTTCTGGTCAGTAAAATAGGTTCAGGTAATAATAAGAATAAACCTAAGTGGTGGATCACCCAAATTGAATTTGGGCTTTAACGGAAAAAAAAGCTACTAAATAAAATAGAGGTCGAAAGACTACGGCGCAATACGAAAAAGTTGTTAAAGAAAAGTAAGAAAGCTCTTGAATAATATATTGCAAGTTTCACTAAATCAAACCCAAAAGAATGTTTATGTTATGTGCGTAAGAAGAAAATGATCACAGCGAACATAGGTCCACTTTCCCTTGAAAACGGTAAAGAAACTAACAATGAAATCGAGATGGCAGAAATATTAGATTATTTATATACGCTTTCATTATTCAAATTCGCTAAAGCCCCATATAAAGCGTGTTCTAAGAGACGAAAGAAGTAGATGTGATATATTTTACTTGCGAAAAGCGTTTGACAAAGACCCCCATAAGCGTTTAAGAAATTAAAGTCGCACGACATAACTGGAAATATCTTCAATTGGCTTGAAGACTGGATTTCTGATAGAAAGCAGCGTGTCGTAATTAATAGAAAAGGATATTGACGAAGGCCTCACCTGTAAGATATCAAAGTTTGCGGACGATACTACAATAACGAATAAAATAATCACGACTGCCAATAAGATGCAATTGCAATCTGACCTTGAGCACTTAGTTACCGTAGATAACACTTTAGTCGCCACGGTGCACTAATGTCGCCAGGCGCCATATATTATGAATTATAGCATCACTACTGATTTTGATCTGCCACTGAAGATGATACACAGTAGTTTATATCATGACTGTATAATGTACCCTGTTTCAGTGTTGTTTTATGCTTTGTATCTGCAAGTATATACGATTTCAAATTTCACTACTCGTTTTTTTTCGATCGATGACGACGGCGGGAGGACACTCAGAACATAAACACTAGCTGGCGATCTTAGTATAGGGCGCCACTCGGGGGATATTTTTTGTAATTTGTTCATTTATAGCCATAATATGACACAGACGAAGCCACAAAATGACACAGACTCTCCAGATAGGTCCTTCTAGCTTTCCTGAAATCATGGATGTAGAAATGTAAGTATTAACGCCACCACACGTCTGTAAATAGAACAAAAACCTGGCGTTTTGGAGTTGCTGTCTACGGTAGTTGGGCAAACAAGTTGCAGATTAAATTTAATACAGATAAATGTAAAGTTTTGCTTATAGGAAGTAATAACGATCAAGTTTACTCAATGGACGGATGTGAACTTTCCAATGTTACCAAATAATGATACTTCGGGATTATTGTAAGCAACGACCTCAAGGCCAGTAAACATTGTTCAGAAGTTGTTAAGAGGGCTAACAAATTAACTTGTTTCGTAGGAAGAACTTAATGTAGGTCTGAAAAGGTCATACTCACACTTTTCAATGCGATCGTGCGTCTTCATCTTGAATACTGCGTTCAGTTCTTGTTACTATAGAAAAAATATAGCCAAGCTGGAGAGAATAAAAAGAAAAGTGACACAAATTTATTCTGCGCTTGCGAAACAATCCCTACGAAGAGCGATTAAAGGAATTTAATTGTTCAGTTTGTCAGAACGCAGGTTGCGAGGAGACTTAAAGTAATCGTCCAGACCATTTCATCATTCCTGATTTGACGAAGTTAGAGTATAGCCATTATCGAGTGTATCAACAATATGTTGTCACTTTTTGCATCCAGTCAGCCATTTTTTAATAATCTGCAATCAAAATTTGTAAATTCCCCGAGCTTCGAAAACGCTGCTGGCAATTGGCAGACGATGCGCCACGGCTCGGTGACGTAAGAGGAGGAACAGAGTACCATATACAGAGTAAACCCACTTCGTATACGAACAGAAAAATCTGGCAACTCCGGTCAAATAGTGACGTCGCCGGAACGCTCTCTCTCTCTCCCTCTCTCGAAGCAGCCTTGAGGAGAGAGCGCTCCGGCGACGTCACTATTTGACCGGAGTTGCCAGATTTTTCTGTTCGTATACGAAGTGGGTTTACTTGGTATTTTGGTACTTTGAGGAGGAAGAGGCTCCTCTCCCCGCGCTGATCAGAAGCACGTAAACACAAGAGATAAATATAGTACTTGAAGATTTTTGGGTGTTTCTGATAGATTTTTTTTGCGATATGCCACATGCATGCATCCTTTATGGGTGCAGCAAGACAGCTGTGCCTTGCGAGAAAAGTTTGCACACGTTTCCGACTGATACGACAACGATAAATGTGTTGAAAAGATTAGTGCAGATTAGAGTGCGGACTGGGGCAGATTGGAACGGGAATTTGAAATTGGCAAAGATTTGTAGTGATACACTCACCACACACACTCACACACACACCACACACACCACACACACACACACACACACACACACACACACACACACACACACACACACACACACACACACACACACCACACACACACACACACACACACACACACACACACACACACACACACACTCACATCACCACACACACTCACACACACACACTCACCGGATGCTGTTGTGTTGCTGTGTGTCACCACCATCACTATCACCAATTGTTGTGTGTAAGGGGTTGTTGTGTGTAAGGGGTTGTTGTGTGTAAGGGGTTGTTGTGTGTAAGGGGTTGTTGTGTAGGGTGTTGTGTGTAAGGGTGTGTGTGTAAGGGGGGTTGTGTGTAAGGGGGTTGTTGTGTGTAAGGGGTTGTTGTGTGTAAGGGGTTTTGTGTAGGTGTGTTTGTGTAAGGGGTTGTGTGTGTAAGGGGTTGTGTGTGTAAGGGGTTGTTGTGTGTAAGGGGTTGTTGTGTGTAAGGGGTTGTTGTGTGTAAGGGGTTGTTGTGTGGGTCACCACCCTATGCAGCCGCCGTCCCCATGTGGCCGCCCGTATGATCCACATACAGTATATAGAGGGCAGTCGCGCGGAGCAAACTATTGTTATATGTATATGTTTATTGTACGTTATGTTTAACATATATAACTATATGTTAAACATAAGATATGTCATAAGTTACTAACCTAACCCCACTATAACCCCTAAAAATTACTAACCTAACCTAACCTAACCTAACCTAACCTCACTATAACCCCTTAAAAGTTACTAACCTAACCTCACTATAAGTTACTAACCTAACCTCACTATAACCCCTAAAAGTTACTAACCTAACCTCACTATAAGTTACTAACCTAACCTCACTATAACCCCCTAAAAGTTACAAGCCTAACCTCACTATAACCCCTAAAAGTTACTAACCTAACCTCACTATAACCCCTAAAGGTTACTAGCCTAACCCTACCATAACCCCCTAAAAGTTACTAACCTAACCTCACTATAACCCCCTAAAAGTTACTTATATTGCCGTAGGCGGCCGCATAGGGCCCGCGGCCGCATTGGGGATACACCGTTGTGTGTAAGGGGTTGTTGTGTGTAAGGGGTTGTTGGTGTAAGGGGTTGTTGTGTGTAAGGGGTTGTTGTGTGTAAGGGTTGTTGTGTGTAAGGGGTTGTTGTGTGTAAGGGTTGTGTGTGTAAGGGGTTGTTGTGTGTAAGGGGTTGTGTGTAAGGTTGTTGTAAGGGTGTGGTAAGGGGTTGTTGTGTGTAAGGGTTGTTGTGTGTAAGGGTTGTTGTGTGTAAGGGGTTGTTGTGTGTAAGGGGTTGTTGTGTGTAAGGGGTTGTTGTGTGTAAGGGGTTGTTGTGTGTAAAGGGTTGTTGTGTGTAAGGGAGTTGTTGTGTGTAAGGGGTTGTTGTATGTAAGGTAGTTGTTGTGTGTAAGGGGTTGTTGTGTGTAAGTGGTTGTTGTTGCCGCTAACATCTGTTCATCCGCCTCCTATTCTGGTCTGAGGTTCGTTTTCCTCATAGTATACGCGAGCAACGTCATTTATTTCGGTCGTAGATTGAGCATCGTACTCTATATCTGTCACAGCGACAGATTCACTGTCTGACACCGAAGTACAATCGCTCATCATAACATTTGCCGACAGGTGTCAGACAGATGTTTACATTGGAGCGTTCCTCCTCTGACGTCATCAATAACATTCGTAACCCTGTTGGGGGGAAGATTTTTTTTTTCGCGCGCTTTTTACAAAAGTTGTGTTTTTACGGAAATAAGGCCTGGAAATTAATTATTTTTGGTGGATTAGGTGTTTTGAATGTGCATTAAACATAATTAGACAAAAAAAAATGGGTCTGGACGATTACTTTAATAAAACTGTTTAAAATGTTCCATGGCTTCGATAATGTTAACATAACCGATTATTTGAATATTGATTGAATAAGCACTACTCCTAGTAATGGATACAAGATCATTGGTAAGCGAGTTTTGTCACACGAAGAGAAGTACTTTTTCTGTCAGAGCTGTTAGTATTTGGAACTCTTTTTCAGCACAAGCAGAGCTGGGCACTAAATACATTGAATGTATTTAAATACTAAATACTAAATATATGGGAGAAATGTATATAAATATCAAATACTAAATACATTTTACGAATGTATTTAAATACTAAATACATCAAATGTATTTAAATACATTTGTAAATACATTTTATATACACACACATTTAAACATGTCCGAAATAAAATTGGATTTCCTTAGGATTTCCTTAGATCCTGCGTTTCCTTAGAGCTTTCTCAGGCTCTTCTCAGGCCTAAATTTCCTTAAAATAAGGAAATTTCCTTGAAAGTGGAAACACTGGTTCACTGTAACATCGGGATTGCCAGATAGTTGGGCGGGTTTATGGCCAAATTAACTGATAAAAAAGTATTCACATTTTTGTATTATGAGTATTTAAATACAATGTATTTAAATACTAATAAAAATATTTTAAATACTGTATTCAAATAAATTAAAACGATTGTATTTATAAATGCAATTATAAATACACATTTATTTATTATTATTATTTTTTTTTTATGTCACAAAGGACTGGCCAAGGGCACAACAAAAATGGGTAACACAAAGCCCGCTTAGTTGCCGGTCCCTATAAAGAATACAGTAAGCGAATAAAATAAAAAAGAGGGGTGAGCCAATTTAGTTCGGGAGGTGTCTTGTTACTCTTCTTTTGAAAAGATATATGTCATAGGAAAGTGGAAAAATAGAAACAGGAAGAGAGTTCCAGAGTTTACCAGTGAAAGGGATGAAAGAGTAAAGATACTGATTAACTCTTGCATTAGGAAGATGGACAGAATAGGGATGCGAATGAGTAGAAAGTCTTGTGCAGCGAGGCCGCGGGAGGGGGGGATGCATGCAGTTAGCAAATTCAGAAGAGCAGTGAGCATGCAATTAACGGTAGAAGAGGCAAGAGAAGCAACAATGCGGCGGTGATTTATAGATTAAAGACAGTCAGTCAGAGAAGAGGAGTTGATGAGACGAAAAGTTTTTGACTCGATCCTGTTAAGGAGAGCTGTATGAGTGGATCCTCCCCAAACATGTGAGAAATACTCCATACATGGGCGGATAAGGCCCCTGTAGAGAGCAAGCAATTGGGAGGGAGAAAAAAAAGGACGCAGACGCCACAGGACACCTAATTTCTTAGAACCTGTTTTAGGAAGAGATGAGATGTGAGATTTCCAGTTCAGATTTTTGGTAAAGGATAGTCCTAGAATGTTCATTGTAGAAGAAGGCAACAGTTGAGTGTCATTGAAGAAGAGGGGATAGTTATCTGGTAGGTTTTGTCGAGTAGATAGGTGAAGAAAGTGGGTTTTTGAGGCATTGAACAAAACAAGGTTTGCTTTGCCCCAATCAGAAATTATAGAAAGATCAGAAGTTAGGCGCTCGGTGGCATCTCTCCGTGAATCACTTAGTTCCTGTTGAGATGGACGTCTAATAAACGATGTTGAAAAATGCAGGGTAGAATCATCAGCGTAGGAGTGGATAGGGCTTTGAGTTAGACTTAAAAGATCATTAATGAATAATAGGAAGAGAGTGGGTGATAGGATAGAACCCTGGGGAACATCACTATTGATAGATTTAGGAGAAGAACAATGTCCATCTACAGTAGCTGCAATAAAACGGTTTGAAAAGAAAGTTAAGTTTAAGGTACAGAGAGAAAGATAGAAACCAAATGAGGGTAGTTTGGAAATTAAAGATTTGTGCCAGACTCTATCAAAAGCTTTTGAAATGTCAAGGGCAACAGCAAAAGTTTCACCGAAACCCCTAAAGGAGGATGACCACGATTCAGTTAGGAAAGCTATAAGATCGCCAGTAGATAGCCCTTTACGGAAACCGTACTGACGATCAGATAGAAGATTGTGAGCAGATAGATGCTTAAGAATCTTCTTATTAAGTACAGACTCAAAAACTTTAGAAAGGCAAGAAGTCAAAGCTATAAGACGGTAGTTTGAAGGATTAGAACGGTCACCCTTCTTAGGAACAGGTTGGATGTGAGCAAACTTCCAGCAAGAAGGAAAGGTGGAAGTAGATAGACAAAGACGGAAAAGTTTTACCGGGCAGGGTGCAAGCACAGAAGCACAGTTTTTGAGAACAATAGGAGGGACTCCGTCAGGACCGTAAGCCTTCCGAGGATCTAGGCCAGAAAGGGCAAAGAAAACATCATTACGAATGATCTTAATGACAGGCATAATCTAGTCATAGTGTAGAGGAAAAGGAGGAACAAGCCCTTCATCAACCAGAGTGGAATTTTTAGCAAAGGTTTGAGCGAAGAGTTCAGCTTTAGAAGTAGATTAGACAGCTTTGGAACCATCTGGGTGAAGCATAGGAGGGAAAGATGAAGAAAAAAAATTGTTATAGATGTTATTTGCTAGATGCCAGAAGTCACGAGAGGACTTCATTGTATTTAATTTAATGTATTTAAATACGTATTTAAATACAAATGTATTTAAATACTGCCCAGCTCTGAGCACAAGTAGTTAATAGTAGCACGGTTGAGGCGTTTAAGAACAAACTAGATAAACATCTAGATCCTTCCCCTACTCCTCATCCCTGACCTTCTCCTCTTCCTCCTTGCTGTCTTACCGGTGTTTTGCTGGTGGCGGGAGATGATACAGCACAAACGTGTAGATAAAAGAGAAAAATGTGATTCACCTTGACTCTTGCATCATCAACTGTTCCACTTCAAAGACCAAACTCAATGCGCCTCAACTTATTACAGGCTCACACCCACACACACACACACACACACACACTCTTGTATCTCTTGTTTGTTTTGTTTAGAGGGTAATGCCTCAGAGCCATAGTGATCTACCGCTGCTGCATATTAGTGTTGGCCGAAGCCACCACCCCGGGGGGGGGGGGGTTACAAACCCCCGGCTGGCACCCGGTACCCATTCACTGCTGGGTGGACAGGGGCTAGGGATTTAAGAAAGACCACCCATCTATCTTTCGCTCCGCCCGGGGATCGAACCCGGGACTTCTCGGTTGTGAGCCGAGCGTGCTAACCCTTACACTACGGAGTTCCCGTACTCCACACAACACACACACACACACACACACTCCGTAAGGGAACTCCGTAGTGTAAGGGTTAGCACGCTCGGCTCACAACCGAGAAGTCCCGGGTTCGATCCCCGGGCGGAGCGAAGACAGACGGGCGGTCTTCTTAAAACCCGAGCCCCTGTCCACCCAGCAGTGAATGGGTACCGGGTGTTAGCCGGGGGTTTGTGACCCGCCTCCCGGGGTGGTGGCTTCGGCCAACACTAAAGATGAATGAGAAAAATAAATGTTGATATGGAGACGGGGCCATACGAGCGTTGCTCTGGCCCTGTAAAATACAACTAGATGAATACACACACACACACACACTTACACACATCGTCTGGACGGCTCAGTTGGTTAGGGCGCCCGGCACCATTCTGTGGTCCGGCGTTCGATCCCCGGCCCCGCTCATACCCAGGGATTTTTCCACTGAGAAACTCGGGCGGTTACTGTCCCCCTTGAGCAAAGGGATGGGAGTGTGTGGAGTGTGAGGTCCCAGCATTACCCTAAGATCGGTAATAAAGAGCTCCAAGCTCGCACCGGGAAGGTGAAACTGGCGATCACAGTCTGGCGCGCGTGGCCAAAACCATGGGTGAATGACGCACATACACACCACACAGACACACACACTAACGCGCGCGCGCACACACAGGCACACACATAAACGCGCACGCACACGCACACCACACACACACACACACACACACAGGTTATGGTTATAACACCGCGCGATGGTCAGGTTGATAACGTGACGGGCTCCCATTCTGTGGGTAGGCGGTTCGAATCCTCGTGCTCCCGAGGATTTTTCACTTGACAAATTCGGGCGGTTATTGTCCCCCTTGAACAAGGGGATGGGGGGGGGTGTTGTGTGAGGTCCCAGCATTGCCCAAGGATCGGTAATAATGAGCTCCAAGCTCGCACTGAGAGGGTGAAAACTGGCGATCGCGAGCCAGCTCGCGTGGACAAGACCATGAGTGAATAACACACACACACACACACACACACACTTATGTATACCAACCAACCAAATACACAACGAGACCAGCAGTCATACACCTTTAGACAGCTATCGTGGAGTCCTTCTGAGAAATTCCTCATAAGTTTGTTCATAACTTTAGCTGAGAGCAACAGTATGTAAATATTAGCCCGTTTAAAGGTATATTTATAAATCAGTATCTAGGTAATACTAGGGGTGCTAAAATACTGTCTAGATAGTAATGGGTACTAAAACACTGTCTAGGTAGTAATGGGTGTTCTAAAACACTGTCTAGGACTCTAGATAGTAATGGGAGTTCTAAAACACGGTCTAGGTAGTAATGGGGGTACTAAAACAGCATCTAGGTAGTAATAGGGGGTACTAAAACACTGTCTAGATAGTAATAGAGGTACTAAAACACTGTCTAGGTAGTAAGGGGGGTACTAAAACACTGTCTAGGTAGTAATGGGGGTACTAAAACACTGTCTAGATAGTAACGGGGGTACTAAAACACTGTCTAGTAGTAATAGGGGTACTAAAACACTGTCTAGGTAGTAATGGGGGTAATAAAACACTGTCTAGGTAGTAATAGGGGTACTAAAACACTGTCTAGGTCAATGGTTCCCAACCTTTTTTGTCCCATTCTCCCTTTTCCAGTCACTTTTCCACCTGTGGACCCCTACAACGAAATAGGCTAAGCCAGCAAAATTAATAGAAGATTTTTCTGCAAAAAAATGAATACGTTCATGTAAAATGCCTTGCACTGTAATGCTGATTAAGCTGTAGGCCTATTTATTTGAAAACAGAACACGCTTTGTTCAGCAGACTTTTATATTTAAGTAAAATACATAAGAAAAAATGTCATGTTATTGTTGTTATAGTGTTAGGTATTGTGCGCAAAGCTATCCTTATAATACTTGCCTTATTTTTGAGCTTGCAAGCACATGTATGAATAAAAAAAAGAAAAAAATTCACATAACCAAACACATCAGTTTCTCGTTTTAAAAACAGCAATCTTAAGTATAACAAATTTACGCAACAGAATAGATATTCCAAGATTTAAAGACAAATAAAAATCAAATTATCAACAAGGTAGGTTATCGCACAGGTAGGTTGAAGCAAAAGGTAAAATAACTACTGTATATGGCTGCGTATAAGACGACCTTTTAACCTTAAAAAATTGCCGCAAAAATTGGGGGTCGTCATATACGCCCAGTATAAAATGTGAACCTTAAATCCTGTGGTGTACGGGACGTTGTTAGCGCGGGTAATGATTGATGGTAGGCTTACCCCTGCCTTGGTAAAAACACAGATACTTTCTACTGAAATCACTTACCTTAATTCACATTATTTTAATAAAATAATAAGTGTAGCTAGATGAGTAAGCTGATCAGGACGAGTAATGTAACTATGTGTATGGTTGCAACCAGAATTATGTGTTGAGGAGTGCTTTGTGTGTGCCTTGAGTGTGTTGAGGAGTAACCTTGTATAAGCTGAGTGGTCTACCTTGGAGGGTAGTCTTATACGGCGAGTATAGCCCAAAACCTACTTTTTTACTAGAAATTTTGGGGGTCATCTTATACACCGAGTCGTCTTATACGCAGCCATATACGGTAACACAACTAGATCACTTATTTTCGGATATGATTCAGTCATTGAACACCAGAAGCTAGACAAGGAGTTTGATTGGAACACATTCTTAGCTGTTGAATCGTGGATCAGCTCAATGAACTCTTCTTATGCGTCTTATGACACATCATCAACCTGACATAAGAACGTATTTTTTGCTAATCCTGCATAGCAATATGAATTACGGTAATTATAGCACTTACTATTACCATGATAAAATAACGGTTATTAATTTTCTCTCTCATATTATTATATTCCAGTATAATAAATTAAAAAATAATTAGATTCTTAGAATATCTATGGACCCCTTGAAATTCTTCCATGGACCCCTTGGAGACCATGGACCCCTGGTTGGGAACCACTGGTCTAGGTAGTAATGGGGGTACTAAAACACTCTCTAGGTAGTAATGGGGGTACTAAAACACTATATAGGTAGTAATATGGGTGCTAAAACACTGTCTAGGTAGTAATGGGGGTACTATAACACTATCTAGGTAGTAATGGGGGTACTAAAACACTGTCTAGGTAGTAATGGGGGTACTAAAACACTATATAGGTAGTAATATGGGTACTAAAACACTGTCTAGGTAGTAATGGGGGTACTATAACACTATCTAGGTAGTAATGGGGGTACTAAAACACTGTCTAGGTAGTAATGGGGGTACTATAACACTGTCTAGGTAGCAATGGGGGTACTGAAACACTGTCTAGTAGTAATGGGGGTACTAAAACACTGGTTAGGTAGTAATGGGGTACTAAAACACTGTCTAGGTAGTAATGGGAGTACTAAAACACTGTCTAGGTAGTAATGGGGGTACTAAAACACTGTCTAGGTAGTAATGGGAGTACTAAAACACTGTCTAGGTAGCAATGGGGTACTAAAACACTGTCTAGGTAGTAATGGGAGTACTAAAACACTGTCTAGGTAGTAATGGGGGTACTAAAACACTGTCTAGGTAGTAATGGGAATACTAACACACTGTCTAGGTAGTAATGGGGGTACTAAAACACTGTCTAGGTAGTAATGGGGGTACTAAAACGCTGTCTAGGTAGTAATGGGAGTACTAAAACGCTGTCTAGGTAGTAATGGGGGTACTAAAACACTATCTAGGTAGTAATGGGGGTACTAAAACACTGTCTAGGTAGTAATGGGAGTACTAAAACACTGTCTAGGTAGTAATGGGGGTACTAAAACACTGTCTAGGTAATAATGGGGGTACTAAAACACTGTTTAGGTAGGAAGGGAGGACATGAAACAAAATCACCGAAAAAAATACTAACAGACAAGCTACCAAAATCCAAAGAATCGAAAAACATACGTAGACACGGTGGTACATGGACACAAAACAAATAGCTGAATAATAGTCGTAATAAAGTACTTACTAGTATGCACACATACATGTAAACACATATACGCAAAAATAAAAGAGAAAGGTAAATTCATACCTATATTTAATCCCCAGCAGCCGTTGCCTCGCCTGCTGGCCTGCACAATACAGGCTCACTGAGCGTTATCACACAACAAAAAATAAACAGAAAAAAACAAAACAAAACTGAAAGTACACTAGGAGTATATTGTGCAAAAAAAAGAATAGAAAGCAATTAATAAAAATAAAACCCAAAATATTATATTTAATGCGTTAAATGTATCTATACTAATTTGTTTTATATGATATGGATGATTTTCTAAGTATATATTTTTTACCATATGTCAGTTGTATTTTCAATCGTTATCATAGTCCTTACAGGCTCTTTATTGCCCTCCTCTGCCCCCCTCTGGAAAAAAATATAAAAACAATGTGTAACGGGATGCCATGGTTCCAGGGAGGGGGAGGGAAGGGAGATTATGTCGCCCTCCGAAAGGTCAGGCGCTGGAAGTGTGAGGGGAGAGAATTGAAGAAAAAAAATGAGGAGATATGAACATTTTCCATATTTGTATCACCCACACTGAATCACGCCTCGCCTGTTGTGATCTTGTGTTGTGAAGTGTTGTGATGAGTCTTTGAAATACTGGATGTATGCACTGATGGTGTGAGATGAACAGAAGAATACGAAGGAAACACAAACATCAACAGATCATTAGGTCCTTACATGGCTGTTTGATTTAACTACACTACACTAACTGAATAATAAGAGAGAAAGGATAGGAAAGTAGAAGGCTCCTCCCCTAGTAAGAGGAGTAAGAGGAGGAGGAGAAAGACAAAGAGAACATAACGTAAGAGTTAGAATAATGTGAACAAGATAAGATAGAGGTGGAATAAGATGACGAAACTGAAGAAAAAAAATCAACAGAAGCAAAAACCGGAAAAGAAGAAGAATTGGGACAGGGGAAAAAAAAAAAAAAAGTTGGAGGGAAGACAGAGACTTCAGAAAAAGAACTGATGCCTAGAAACCCTAAACTATTTAACTTGTATTTGTAAAATTTCACCAACGCCAACAATAATCCCATCCACGTGCAAAAATGGATATAAAATCAAGACGATTTACGCCACCCACACGCCCTTCCCTTCGGCCAAACAAAGCGGCAGCAAAACACCGAGAAGAGAAAGCAATGTCCATGAAAAGAGGACTGACATGGACATTTTGTAGTCAAGAAGGAAGAGGTAAAAGAATAAGCGAATACTAACAAATACTTTACCTTTGTACTTTAGTTTCACGGTGGAGAGAGCGAGAGAGAAGTAGGAGTACAAGGAGGAGTCGAGGAGGCATGCCAGGGCGTAGGGCATCACCGCCGCGTTGTATGAGGCGTGGAGTCCTTGTGGTCACGCTGTGGTCTTAGTGAGGCAGCCGCAGGTGACCTAGAGAGTGGCTCATGCAGTGCACGGGCCTCTTTAATTCTAGGCTTCTTTTTTTCCTCTCATTGTTTGCCCATCGTTTTGTTTTCTTTTGGCAAATAGTCGCTCCGCACCCTCCTTCGGCTGTTTGGCTTCCTATCTGTCGTGTCCGTCGGTTCGTTCATCTTCTGGTGCATATTTTAGTAAGCTTTGTCGTGAAGCAGAACCACACATATAATATGTCCAACAATAATATGTTGGACATATAATATGTCCAACTGCCTCATTGTGTGTGTGTGTGTGTGTGTGTGTGTGTGTGTGTGTGTGTGTGTGTGTGTGTGTGTGTGTGTGTGTGTGTGTGTGTGTGTGTGTTTATGTGTATATTCATCTAGTTGTATTCATCTAGTTGTAATTTACACTGCCTGAGCAACGCTCGTATGGCCCCGTCTCCATATCAACATTTTTATCATTCATCCTTAGTGCTTAGTTTTTGGCCGAAGCCAGCACCCCGGAGAGCAGGTCACAAACCCCGGCTAACACCCGGTACCTATTCACTGCTGGGTGGGCAGGGGCTTGGGTTTTAAGGAAACAGCCCATCTGTTTCCGCTCCGCCCGGGGATCGAACCCGGGACTTGTCGGTTGTGAACCGAGCGTGCTATCCCTACACTACCAGAGTGTGTGTGTTTGTGTGTGTGTGTACGTGTTTGTGTGTGTGTGTGTGTGTGTGTGTGTGTGTGTGTGTGTGTAGGTAGTGTGTGTATGTGTGTGTGTGTGTGTTTGTGTGTGTGTGTATGCGTGTGTGTGTGTGTGTGTGTGTGTGTGTGTGTGTGTGTGTGTATGTGTGTGTGTGTGTGTGTGTGTGCGTGTGTGTGTCATTCACCCATAGTCTTGTCCACCCAAGTCGGACTCACGATCGCCAGTTTCACCCTCCCGGTGCGAGCTTGAAGCTCATTATTACCGATCTTTGGGTCAGTAATGCTGTGTAATGCTCAGTGTACCCAGTAATGCTGGGACCTCAAACACCACACGCACCCATCCCCTTGCTCAAGGGAGACAGTAGCCGCCCGAATTTCTCGGTGGAAAAATCCCCGGGTATGAGCGGGGCCGGAGATCGAACGCAGGACCACAAATGGTGCCGGACGCTCTAACCCACCAAGCCGCTCATGCGGTGTGTGTGTTTGTGTGTGTATAAATTCATCTAGCTGTATTCATCTAGTTGTATTTTACAGGGCCTGAGCTACACTAGAATAGCCCCGTCTTCATTGCTACATTTTATCATTCATCCTTAAGTCGCGGTCACATCTTACGGTCACGCACGTAGTTGACCGTAGTGGGGGTTGACCGTAGTTGACCGTAGTGGACCGTAGTTAAACGTATTAAACGTAGTTAGACATAGTTAACCGTAGTTCAACGTAGTTTAAAACGTAGTTTGAACTTCAAGAAACCCATGATTTCGCCGTGGTTAGCCCAAAAATTTTCAACATGTTCAAAATATCTCTACGGAGAGCTTGGATGCCAAGACCCTACTGTGACCGTAGTTTGAACGTAGTGGACCGTAATTGACCCTACATTACCGTAGTGTTTACCGTAGTTGACCGTAGTAACATGGCACTACGATTAACACTACGGTCAAGTATGGTCAAGTAGGGTCAACTAGGGTCAATTTGGGACAACTACTAGGGTTGGACTACGTTTGAAGTACGTTCACAGTACGTTCACAGTACTGTTAAGTACGGTTAAGTACGGTTAACTAGGATCAACTAGGGTGAAGTAGTGTCAAGTAGGGTAAAGTAGGGTTAAGTAATGTTGAATTTAGGAGTTCCTGGCCACATGGTCCCTGCAGTCTGTCTAACTTTTCATGGAGGACACAAGTCTTGTCTCCTGAGGATTCAATTCTACTTCTTCAACTGCATACATACACAATGGGTGACAGAGTCATGATGGCGAAGTACTTGGGTCAGGTGGACATGGAACTTGCTGGTCTGGCAAGAGACCTTGTGGAGTTGGAGGAGCTAGAGGAACAGGAAAGGAGGCACTTCGAATCTACTTCACCCTACTTCAACCTAGTTGACCGTAGTCTTAGTGCTTAGTGTTGACCGAACCATCATCCCGGGGGGCGGGTCACAAACCCCCGGCTAACACCCGGTACCCATTCACTGCTGGGTGGACAGGGGCTCGGATTATAAAAAGACCGCCCGTCTGTCTTTGCTTTGCCCGGGAACTGAACCCGGGACTTCTCTGTTGTGAGCCAAGCGTGCTAACCGCTACACTACGGAGTACCCATTGCATGGTGTGCATATGTGTAGTATGCAAAGGTATTGTATTCGAAATATATGACTGTATGTAAGTGAATATTGTGTGTATGTGTTTGTACGATGGTGTTTGTATGATTGTGTTTGTGTGTGTGTGTGTGTGTGTGTGTGTGTGTGTGCGTGTGTGTGTGCGTGCATGCGTACGTGCGTGCATACGTTTGTGCATTACTCATTCCATGATCGTCCGTCCCACGTTGCCTATGCCTATGCATTCTCTTGTAGGAATTATTTCGTCTGCCAGGGAGCCTGGCTCGGCAGACCGTGCCATTTATTAATGTATTATTGTTGTTGTTTTCCTTTTGTAATTGAATTATACTGGCAATAAATATTGAACTTAAGAACTCGAACACACACACACACACACACACACACACACACACACCACACACACACACACTCGTAGTATGTGTGTACGGGAACTCCGTAGTGTAGCGGTTAGCACACTCGGCTCACAACCGAGAAGTCCCGGGTTCGATCCCCGGGCGGAGCGAAGACAGACGGGCAGTCGTCTTTAAACCCGAGCCCCTGTCCACCCAGCAGTGAATGGGTACTGGGTGTTAGCCGGGGGCTTGTGACCCGCCTCCCGGGGTGGTGGCTTCGGCTAACACTAAGCACTAAGGGTGACTGATACAAAATGTTGATATGGAGACGGGGCCTTACGAGCAATGCTAAGGCCCTGTAAAATACAACTAGATGAATACAACTAGATGAATACACACACACACACACCACCATGATGGTCAAGTGGATAGCGCGCTGGCCTACTATTTTGTGGTTAGTTGATTCGAATCCCCGCTCACTCCCAGGCAATTTTCATTGACAAATTCGGGTGAATACTGTCTGCTTGGGCAAGGGAATGGGGGTGTGTGGTGTGTCAGGTCCCCGTATTTCCAAAAGATCGGTCATAATGTGCTCCTATACAGTATAGCTTGCTTCGGGAGGGTGAAACTGGTAATCGCGAGTCCGGCTAGCGTGGACAAGACCATGGGTATTTTGCACACACACACACACACACACACACACACACCCACACACACCCACACACACATACCACACACACAAAACACACACACACCACACACACATACACACAGCACACACCACACCACACACACACACACACACACACACACACACACACCTGAGTGAGTGGCCCATCCATGTGTCCTCTCTCCCCCTCCCGCACCCTTGGCGTCGCCGCACCAGTAATGCACGGCGACACCCTCAACGCGGTGTCCTGCTGAAGAAATGATCACCCGGACGCCGCCACCTCAGCCCAGGCCCGACCAAGCTGCCGGGAACCTGTGCGAAACATTGCCCGGCTTTTTGTAATGACACGTGTTCGGGCGAGGGAGAATTACCCGTCTTCGCCTCAGGGGGGGATACATATTACAGGTGACTGGCGGGTGTCTACCTAGGGGATTACTTGTACTCGGTGGGAGGAAAGCCTTTTTTGTCCCGCACCTTTTACAGCTTATGGGAGGAAAGTGTGCTGGAGTTGCAAGGAGAGGGAAGAGGAAGAGGAGATGGACAACAATAGAATAACGGTGACATACAAGGAACAGAAGAACTATATTTGTATAGTATTGCAGGAAGGGTTGATGGCCTTGACTGTCTTACCCAGCATCCAAGGGGCCAAGGTACTGGCCAGACGCGCTGCCGTCTGTGCCGCAGAGCAACAGTATCGCTAGCTGGTGCAGGCATCGAGGCAGGCAGCCTGGCACAAACAAGCCACGAACAATAACGAGCCGTTACGCTCCACCCAGCAGCTGTCCCGAGCCGAGGAGGTCGTTCTACACCGACTTCGGCTTAGCTACGTAACCTTGGAGGAGCTGAGGGACGGGTTTGAGGAGCGGCCGTGTGAGCACTGTCCTCATATGACCCCCCATCCCCTGACACACTACCTGCTTTCCTGTCCCGCTACAGAGCGGCTCAGACAGTGCGTCGGCCCGGGAAGCGCGGCCGCCCTCGTATGGCAGTTTCAGAAAAATCTGCACCTGCTGCTGGAGGTGGCGCGTGCCGCCCCACCGATGAACACTAAGGAGCGGGAGTGACCTCACGCCCCGCCCACCTGTGACCTGACTGTGGCTGCGGCTACAGCGGCGGGCTGATTCCCGCTCATTTATTACTGATTTTATGTGTATGTATGTGTATGTGTATGTATGTGCATATGTAAAAATCTGCACCTGCTGCTGGAGGTGGCGCGTGCCGCCCCACCCCCCCCGATGAACACTAAGGAGCGGGCGTGACCTCACGCCCCGCCCACCTGTGACCTGACTGTGGCTGCGGCTACAGCGGCGGGCTGATGCCTGCTCATTTATTACTGGTTTTATGTGTATGTATGTGTATGTGTATTGTTACGAGCGAGACAGTGAGTTGTCTAGAGGAATGAGTAGCGAGACTGAAACGCCCGAAACCATAACAAAAAGGTGATGGAAAGAAGTAGATAACAATAACAATTTAATAATATCTAATAAATCACCTTGTAGCAAGGAGTAAGATGATCGTGCTTTTGAAGCACACACAGAGATGACTAAAGAAAATGCTTATATAATCTAAATGACCAATATGTACATAACACAAGATAATTAACCCTAGAGAAAAACACAAAAAGAATACCAAGATAAATTTCACCACCAGGTAGTAAAGCAATAATAATAATGTGAGTTGACTTGAGTAGAGTCACCAGTGCTAATGTTGACTGGGTACTTACTTAAAGGCACAAGAATGGTGTTACTGCTATGTTCCTCGAGAGAGTAGTAACGCTTCAGCTATATACAGATGACTCACTAACAAAAGAAAACGAGGTTTATAAATGCCCTCGTATTTGCCTGGGGCTGCTTCACTCAGCTTGAGTCGGAACAAACCGGCGAGATCCCGGAGTAGTTCCGGTGCCTTCCTTCGTGTTGATTGAGGAAGGGTAGTTAGTGGTACTCCAGGCAGTGTGTGTGTGTGTGTGTGTGTGTGTGTGTGTGTGTGTGTCACACAGGATGAGGATAAGGCGAAGCTTATGATAGTATGTATGTGCATATGTATATGTATAATTGTATATGTATATGTATTATGTAATAGATGTAAATAAATAATAAAATAATAATAGCTGCTGATGTTGCGCAGCGAAAGAGCAAACATATGACAACGACAAAGAAACAGGCAAGACAAAAAAAGAGAGCTGGAAAATATAAATGAAAGAGGGAAAAGAACAATAAACGGAGACAAGAAGAGGTAAACTAAATGGAAGGGGCAGAACAGAAGGAGAAATGTAAGGGAACAGAACAGTACCAAAAAAACGCACATTAAGGAGAAGTGGTATTGAAAGGATATGAGTGGCATTGTTTTTTTGTGGCAGTGGTGGAAGAAAGGAAATGTTCCCACGACAGTATTTACCGTAACTTGCTTCCTTGCTTGGGCGTCGCTCGCAGCTTGTCAGCGGCTAGAAGCAATACAAGTTGAGTGTGTTAAGTATTCTGTAAGAGGTATAGTAGTATCGGAGAGGCGTTGCTCATGTCCAGGGAGTCTTGAAATAGTTTACGCCAGTGTTTCATTCGTGCTGAGAGTGTTGGCTGGAATGAACGGCAAGCGGAAAGCAATTTGAGAGTATGGAGTCTGCTTTTTTTGAGTCATGAGATGTTTAAGTATGATGAGAATTGCGTTTTTCTGAGGGTTGAGTTGGTAATGGATGTAAGAGTATGGAGGAAGAGGAAGAGGAGGATGAGATAGAAGCATGAGTGAAGGACAAAGGGAAGAAGGGTTGCTGTGGCATTTCGTGTGTTTGTATTAAGGTTCGTATGGCGTGAGGGTGTGAGGTCGTTAGAAGGGGAGATGGAATGAAGTGTTGTAGCAAATGAATTATTAGATGAGGGTTAGATTTTGCGTGCGTGGATGAGGAGAATAAGACATTGAAGGGAAGGAAGAGACATGAGAGAGTCAGTTGTCAAGACTTCATGAGATCTGAGAGATTTTCACCATATTTTAGTGCAGACGAAAACAGATACACAGAAAAAGAAGATGAAAGAAAGGCAAACAAAAGGCGGGGCACACAATGATGACAAAAGTGCCGGAAGCTGAAAAAAAAGATAAAAATTGTAAAAAGAAATGCAGATCAACACGTCAGAAGAAAAATCTTAGAACACGAAAATATTTATCTGCATGTTTTCAGTGTGATATAAACATGAAGGAAATCAGAAGTGCGTCTTGGAAGTTATGCAGAGTATAATATTTTGTCTTTCAAGAATATTTCACTGCTTATTGCCGCGCCATTCTTGGCCAGAAAGAATGGTGTGGGCCTCGGGGACGCACCTCGGTACAGACACAGACTTAACAATACGACTTGTAGCATTAAAGTCTTCTATATGTACCTACTTAATGTAAATGAGTTTCTGTGTTGCAGTACCGGTCGTTCCTTTCTCTCTCTCTCTCTCTCTCTCTCTCTCTCTCTCTCTCTCTCTCTCTCTCTCTCTCTCTCTCTCTCTCTCTCTCTCTCTCTCTCTCTCTCTCTCTCTCTCTCTCTCTCTCTCTCTCTCTCTCTCTCTCTCTCTCTCTCTCTCTCTCTCTCTCTCTTTGCATTAACTACAATGTAATATGGGTTGAAAGGTCCGTAGACTGTTCACACTTTAGACTGGTTTACATGTGAAAGCTTCGTGCGTCTCCGCGGCAGCCACTGAAGGAAGGATGCATCGTAGGCCCATCACGAAGAATTGCTTACGTATTTTAAAGTTAGGCAATTCAATTCCAGTGAAAATAATCTTGTCTCCCTCCTCCGTGTATGCTTCTTATTTGTTATCATATTTTACTTCTAATTTTTTGGTGGGCGAATTTTATACCCCCTTTTCATTCTTCTAACTGGTAGCCTTTGCCTCTAATTTCCTCCCATTCGTCTTTCTCACCTGGCCCCTGCAGCACGCCACTAATTAATTGCCATGAGCTGTACCTGATGGCGGCCGCGGCACCTATAAGGGAAAGGAAACTGGGTACATGCTATCGAACGAGGCAGAGAGAAACAGACAGACATAAAGACACACACACACACACACACACACACACACACACACACACACACACACACACACACACACACACACACAGACACACACACACACACACACACGTCATGAGCGGAGATGCCACCGCTATTTGTTGTTATGCTGCTTTGAAGAACCGGCGTGTGTGACGAGAGGAGGCGGGGCTGTGAGTGAATGAGGGAATCCGTACGTAGGCAAAGGGTCAAACGTTGAGTAGGAAAGATTGGACCACGAAGATGCCGCCGGAAGGAAGAGACGAGATGGATAGGAGTGGAGAGGCTGAAATGAGATTAGGAAAAAATAGGGGAAGAGAAGGCAGAAGGGAAGGTAAATATAGAAAGAAAGGGATTCCATTTTGAGAATCAGATAAAATGTGGGACACTTCACATAATTTTGATTAAGTAATAGTAAAAAAGTGTGTAGAAAAAAATACTTTAATCCTTGTGTGGGTGTAATGAGTGTTTGGACTCTTACATCACATTTTTCAATGGATTTCGCCGGTAGTTGAGTGTCCGGTGGGCGTAAATTAATTTCCAGCGAGGTGAGGAGTTACTGAGGTTAGCGGAGGGCCACTTTTATCTTAGTGAGGAAAACACTTTACTTGTTGGTAACTACACGTATATGTTGTTACGTATGTTGTTGTTCTATATTTCTTGTCGATGGGATGAACACTGTATAGACTATATATATAGTGACTATATATAGACTATATATATATATTCATTATTTCATGGGGAAAATCCGATCACACACACACACACACACACAGACTTTCACTTTCGTGGTGACCAGACGTGCCTATCTGGTGCCCCGCTCCTAGTCCAACAAACAAGTGATTAACAACCATGGATCTTGCCGCTGTTAAGATGTCACTGGAATCTCAAGAACGCGCATTTCGCTCTGCATTGGGTCTAGTGGTTGATCAACTCAAGGAACGGATCCGGTTAGTTGAAGGCACTATGACGGATCTCATAAAAAGCCTTGAATTCTCCCAATCCGAAGTACTGGGGCCAGATGCTGAGAGTGAGCTAGGGCGCCCTATCCACTAGGGCGCCTGTGGTAAGGCGAAACGCCCTCCCACCGCAATGCTCAGTCGAGACTGCTGCCTTAGTGGCACCGCTAAAGGCGCTGAAAACTAAGGCATGGTCAGACCCTGACTTAGTGAGCTGCTGTGGGCCTTTGACAGACATTCATCTTCTGTTTATAAAGCAAATACAGCCTTGTTCCAGTTCCTACAACGTAACAATTGGTGTTTACGTATTAATAGTGTTGCAAGGTGTGTATGAATTGATCGTGCAAGACTAATGCGGCATTATAGGGTGTTATATGCTGGTGATAAGAAATGTTGTGTTGTGTGTTGGTTAGGGGCGGGCGGCGGGCGGCGGGCGGCAGGTGCTCCGCCCGCACTAAAATGTTGTGCTATTACACGGTATTATCATACTACCAGATGATATTTAGGACAGCTGAACATAGTATCATCTTCACGAGACATTAGTGCATATCATGAATGCATAAAACTTGCAGTAAACTATACCTATAATAAGATAATGAGAGCAAAATGAAATCGTGTATAAACTTTTTTTTCACCTTTTTTTATTCATCTTCTCCTTATTCCTGGAATGTTGCTTGCATTAAATTTTCACTCACTGTCCCGGAATCGTCACACCTTAACGATTATCATGTGTATGGCACGTCCTAATGCAAAAATATATAAGTGGTCAAAACCTGCGTTGAACGTCAAACTTGTGATGAAACAGCTTTTGGCGGGGGAGAGCGGTGTGTCCTTGCCATAAGTGCTTGGTTAGGGAGGGAGGGACAACATTCCTTGCTTCAGCAGAGACGTGTTCAAGCCTTGTGATTGGTCGAAGCTGCCTAAGCAGTGCTCAGATAGGCAACGTGATTGGCTAGTAGGATTCTCGGACCACGCCCACGCCATAGGCTTTGGAGGTGTAAGGCAGTGCAAAAGCGCCTGAACTTTCGACTGTACATGGGCTTTAGTCAGTGCCTTAGCCGGGCCGTTACAAAAGCGCCTGAAGACGGGTAAGGCGCTCTTTTCGCCTTACCTCTATGGCACTTCTCAGCATCTCCCCCCTGGACCTGAAGAACAACGTAAAGGTGCTTCAGAAATCTAACAACGAGAAACAAGTGGCAGTTGAAGAGCTTCAGTCAAGAGTCGCTGAATATTAACACCGAGTAAACTACCAAGAAGATTACTCCGGGCGCAACAATCTAAGGATCATCGGCCTCAAGGAGCGGTGAAACTTGGGAGCAGACAGCAATAAATGTGACAAAATTACTGCAGGACAAGATACAACTACCCTCTGTGAACCTCGAACGTGCTCACCGGGTGGGACCCACTGCTTCTCATCCTCGAGCAATCGTCGTTCGGTTCGAGAAATTTAGCGACAGAGATGCAGCTATAAGAAATGCAAAGAAACTTAAAGAAACAGGGATATATATAAATGAAGACCTTTGTCCTGCTTCAATGGAAATAAAGAAAAAACTGTTCCCTTTAATGAAAAAGGCCAGGGAAGACGGCAAAGTAGCCTTCTTCCGACACACACGACTCATAATTCGGGACAGAATTGACCAACGATCGTCATCCTCGGTGCCGGCTGCTGGCTCACCCCATGTAGGTGCTGGCTCGGTGGCTCACAGTCTTGGTGGAGACGTAGCGGCTGGCGTACCATCTACGGCTGGTGCTGCGACGTCAGAGGGAGCAGTTTCTGCCACGGCGATGGGTCCCTTGGCTGACGGTGCGTCGCGAGGGAGTACGGGTGCTGGTGCTGTCAGTGATCGTACGGTACAGCCACCTGAAGGTACTGAAAGGGTGTCGAGCGGGACCAGTGATGACCAGGGAGCATCTGGTGACACTACAGGTCGTTATCAGAAGGCTCTCAGGAACCGCATAAAGAAATAGATAAGTTCATGTCATAATGGTAATCTATATTACATATTTACCTATGGCCATATGAATATTATTGTTATTACTTCCATTACTACTACTACCGCCACAAATATTATTACTACTATTGTCTCATTATTACTGTTACAGTACTATTGCTATCACTATCATTGCTACTACTTTCATTGCTACTATTATTGTTACTGTTAATGTTACTACTAGTACTAACTACCCTTACTACTATATTTACTACTACTACTACTACTATCTACTAATATCACAAATATCTACTACTACTATTACCACAACTCTCACTCAACCCCTACTATCTTGTACTGCTACTAATTTTACTCCTACTACTACTATGTTTACTACTACCACGACTACCACTACTACTACTTTCCATTACTGCTACTGCTGTTCTGTTACTACTACTGCTGCTGCCATTACTACTGCTACTGCCACTGCAAATACATAATATTTTATTGATGCTGCTACTTTTATTACTACTATTGCTTTCTACTACAATCGCTATTGATTCCATAACAACTACTACTACTTCTACTACCACTACTGCTAAAACTACTACTACTGCTACTGCTACTACTTCTACTGCTACTGCTACTACTACTGCTATTACTATTTAATACGGCTACTACAATGGTTACTACTACTACTGCCACTACTACTAGTATTACTACTTCAGCTACTGTTACTGTTACCACTAATACTATTGTTATACTACAGATATTATTTATATTACTGCTAACTACTGATACTACCGTTACTAGTACTACTATGGCAATTATTAATGCTACTTTTATTATTATTATAATTTTCTCAGTCTCACAATGACTTCCAACATACAAGATATTAATGACCTTGATATTTTTAAGGCTGAGGATAAATATAACGGCAACTTGAATGTTAATAATCTTTACACACAATTTAGCCACATACATTTTCCTAGATCAGAATACATTAATCTTGACAATGTTTCATTACCTAGCAACAATGAAGTTACCATCCTAACTCTGAATATACGGTCAATTCTTATAAATTTGCAATCCTTTATCGATACTGTTCTATGTAATATAAACATTAAATGTAATATCCTTGGTCTTACAGAAATTAGGCTGAGCCCTCACCTTGTTTCCCTATACCAGTTGCCAGGCTACAAAATGTTCACTAATTGTAAGAACACACATGGTGGTGGTGTAGCCTTGTACATTTCTGATTGTTATGATTCCATAGCTCTTAGTGAATTTTCAAAAGTAGATACATATATAGAATGTATTGGTGTTCAAACGACAATTATGAGTAAGAAAACATTATTATAATGTATTTATAGAACACCGAGTGGCAACATAGATAAATTTATAAATGCTGTTACGGATATTTTATCTTTAGCGTATGATAAAAAATTTCAAGGCATCTTTGCATTTGGTGATTTCAATTTAGATTTGTTAAAATGCAGTGACATTAATGTTCGGGAATTTTGTAATCTAATGTATTCATTTTCTTTATTTCCATTGACCACAAAACCTACACGAGTCACAGGTACAACCGCCACAATTATTGACCACATATGGTCAACACAAGCAGAGGTAAATGTCTGGAACTATATAATTAATTCAGATATCTCAGACCATTTTCCAGTAATATCACAATTCAAACATGCAGTATGTGATCCCCCAGCATTCGTCAATAAGAGATGTATAACTGACTCTGCCCTCAATAACTTTAGTTATGATTTAGAAAAGGTAAATTGGAATAACTTATTACAATGTAATTGTCCCACCGAATCCTTTAGTTTATTTTTCAATGAATTCAATATACTATTTCAGAGACACTTTCCAAATAAGAAAGCTACTGTATGAAATAAGCACGTCTTAAGCCCATATATCACTCCTGCTCTAAAAAGGTGCATTACTGAAAAAAACAGGTTGGCAAGACTAACAAGTAAGTGGCCTCTAACATATAAAGAAACATACAGGCAATATAGAAACAACTTAACTAAAACATTAAAATTTGCCACAAATGAATATTATAAAAACAAGCTAAAAAATAATCAAGGAAATCCCAAATCCCATTGGAATACCATAAACTCCCTTCTAGGCAGAACCAATAAAGCCATTAATACAATATCATTAGATCCACCTTGCACTAACATCTCAACTGTCTTTAATGAACATTTTATTAATCTTGGTAATTTATAATTAAATTCTTCTGACGACGATTATATGAGGTATTTAAGTCACCCCTCCGCCTTCTCTATGTACATGACCCCAACAAATACCGCCGAAGTAATCAATAATTTAAAGGCCCTAAAATCTAATTGTCCAGGACATGATGAAATTTCTCCTAAAATACTGAAACATTCATGTGAATCATTGGCCATCCCATTAACTTATATTATTATCTTAACATTAAAAAGAGGCATATTTCCTGATCATTTAAAAAAAGCCAAAGTCATTCCTATATTCAAGTCTGGTAATAGATGCGACATCAACAATTACAGGCCAATTTCAATCTTACCTGCTTTCAGTAAAGTATATGAAAAAATTATTGCGTCACGTTTAACTAACTACCTTGAAAAAAATAACCTATTAACTAAATATCAACACGGCTTTAGAGCAAATCACTCAACAGAAACTGCTATATTAAACTTTGTCAATAATGTGTATACCTTTTTGGAGGAGAAGCTTTATGTGGTTGGGATTTTCATTGATTTATCCAAAGCATTTGACTCATTAAATCATTGTATTTTGTTAGATAAATTAAAACATGTCGGGATAAGGGGTGTACCGTTACAACTTTTTCGCAGTTACCTCTGTAACAGATCACAATCAGTTTTTTGTAATAATGATACATCACAATTTATATATATATCCAGAGGATTACCACAAGGCTCAATCATAGGACCAATTCTTTTTCTCATATATATAAATGATATAATTAATGCTAGCTTATAATTTCAATATATTATATATGCCGACGATACTAACCTCCTACTAGCTGACAAAGACATCAATTCCCTACATTTAAACATAAATACAGAATTGAATTTAGTATCTCAATGGATAAAATGTAATAAATTAAAACTTAATGTTTCTAAAACTAATTATATATTTTTTCAGAATAGATCCATAACAAATATTCTTCCTCCATTACAGTTAGAAGGCGATACATTAAATCGAATAAATCACACAAAATTCCTAGGTGTTTGCATAGATGAAAGTCTGAACTGGAAATTGCACATAGAAGAGGTTTGTATGAAAGTCTCAAAAATTTGTGGAATAATGTACAAGATACGTTACAATCTTACTGTAGATGCATTACTTAGTATTTACTATACCTTGTGTTACCCTCACTTAACATACTGTGTGTCGTGTCCATCTGGGCCAGCACATGGCCAACATTCTTATATAAGGTAAAAATTGCTCAGTAGAAAGTTGTCAGATGTATTCTTTTCTTAGGCAAATTTGACTGTCACTGAAATTATTTCTTCAATGAAAATGTTAACATTCGATTCAATACACAAATACTCTTCTTTATTATTGATTTATAAAATGTCTATTGCAAGTTATACAGGGAATTAAATTTTCAAATTTATTGACAATCTTCATCAGACTAGAAGCAATAATGTAGATTTAATTTGTCCACAGTTCAGAACAGCTTTATATAAAAACAGTATTTTATGTTCAGGCCCCAAGTTATTCAACAGCTTACCACTAAATATTAAAGCTTCAGTTAAAACAAACAACTATTTAGCATTCATAAGGGAAATAAGAAAGTTCATACTTCAGAATTCTTAGCAGGGATATTTCGACAAGTATGTATAACCATTGCAAAACTAACTACTTTATTTTTTTTTTTTTTTTTATTATTTTATTTATTATTATTATTGCATTTGCATAACTTATGTAATAACACATAATTCACACACTATTTTTTTTTTTACTACTATTCATAACATAGTACTGTCAAGGATAATTTTGCTATAGGCTATAGGCTAGGCATGTCTGAATGCACCTATATTAAATGATATCTGCCTGTCAGGGAGCTTCGGCTCGACAGACACTTGCTATTATGCTATTATTAAAATTCTGTGCTTTTGTATATTTATATAGCAATAAATATTTACACACACACGCACGCACGCACGCACGCACGCACGCACGCACGCACGCACGCACGCACACGCACACGCACACGCACACGCACACGCACACGCACACGCACACGCACACACACACAGGGAACTCCGTAGTGTAAGGGTTAGCATGCTCGGCTCACAACAGAGAAGTCCCGGGTTCGATCCCTGGGCGGAGCGAAGACAGATGGTCGGTCTTCTTAAAATCCGAGCCCCTGTCCACCCAGCAGTGAATGGGTACCGGGGGTTTGTGATCCCCCTCCCAGGGTGGTGGCTTCGGCTAACATTAAAGATGAATGAGAAAAATAAATGTTGATATGGAGACGGGGCCATACGAGCGTTGTTGCTCTGGCCCTGTAAAATACAACTAGATGAATACAACTAGATGAATACACACACACACACACACACACAACACACACACACACACACACCACACACACACACACACACACACACACACACAGTGAGTAGACACGATGTGGTCTATAAGAGAGCGACGCACCACTGATATCAGGGAAGATAATCATTGGCATCATAGAAGGCAGTGTGTGTGTGTGTTTAATTAAGTTAATTACTAAATCATCTATCCAATATCTGCTATAATTATTTCCTTAATACTTAGCTGGGAGTTTAATTTATACTTTTTTCAAGTAATGGAATTAATGGCACCCACATATTCGATAGCACTGTAATGAATATGTATTATTTTTATCATAACGTAATATTGAGAGAGTAGAGTGTGCAGCCTTGACCTGGCGGGTTCCCGTGAATGTGCCGCAGCGGGCCTCTCCCAGTGCGTTGTTCTGCCCCTCACACACGGGCGGCCTCCCAGGCAGCCGCCACCAGCCAGGATAAGATAGCAGGATGCCGCTTCATCTTATATCCAGAAGCTTAACGAGGGAAAGCGCCGCCATGCAGCAAGAAAAAGTGTTGTCATTTGTTGTTAACATTAAAAGAACTATTCCCGGTATTGCTGCCTCATTTACCCAGGCACCCACGAGCTGCCCAAAGAGACCGCGATAAGTGTTCTAGATTCAGGGACTTCAGACAGTGAAGTTCTTCCCGCCAACACCAGGGTTGCCGCACCACCAGGGGTTGTCAGCGACGGTTTTGATAGTACTGAAATTCCCTCTAATATTCCAACATAAATGTTGTATAATGGAGGTCCCTGAAGAGATGTATAATAGAGTATGATACAGCGGGGAAGGTGTCCATAACTTTACATGGTTCTTATTTATTCAAATGGAAATACTGCGGGAGAGACACTTTGGACCGCCAGTGGCTTGTCGGGCCGCGGGGGAAAAGACTCAGCTCGGCAAAATTGATTTCCGAACAAGCTCCAAGGTCAATGGTTTTAGTTTATTTTTAAATAAAACCATAAAGCAGTTCTCTCCACTAATTGCAGTGGCCGATGGAGGAGTACTTCAGAGGGAACCCGAATTCAAGCGAGTTGGGTCTATGGAAAGTAATGTAGGGCAGAATAGGACCAGGGGGAGAAGGGGGGCAGGCGGCTCCTCGCCTGCCCAGCACTACCATAACAATATCGCCTTCACCACAACCACCACAACCACTGCTACTGCCACTACTTCTAACATCTCAACATCACTAATTCAATCGCATTCGCTGTCATTATAACTATAAATACATCACCACACCATCGCTACTACTACTGCTTCAACTACTACTATTACTACTTTTTTTTTTTTCGTTGGAACTTACAGCGCCTGTAGCCTATTATTTTTCTTCTTTCTTTGAGGGCTCAGATGGTTGGCCCTGCACATTCTGGAGGGTCGTGATGGTTGGCCCTCGCCCGTTGGTGGCGCATGCTGAATTTTTTTTTATTGATAATGACACCTGTGGTCTATAGGTGAGGATCCCGTTTTCTGTGATGATCGGATCCTAAGTCAGGCTCATGCTGCCACCTGGTGTTTCCTCCGCCGCACTTGTAGTCGCAATCGAAAGAACAGGTATGCTGCACGCGGGCTTGTTCGTCCATGCGACGATGGATTTGACAGTTGATCCTTGGTGTGACTTGGACTCGGGACCTTCTGCTCACCTACCAAGCTCTTGTCGACCGAATTAAAGAACTAATACTACTACTACTTCTCCCATCACTACACCTACTACTACTACTACTACTACTACTACTACTACTACTACTACTTTACTACTACTTCTATCAGCAGCATCTTACGCAATACAAGACGATAAGAACATGGCTGCCGGCCCTGACATCATCGTCCTGACACTCATTATCGCCTGCTTACACTAGACAATGACAACAACAAAACATACGCTCGCTCACGCACACACGCACACGCACACCCACACGCACACGCACATACGCACACGCACACGCACACGACACACGCACACACGCACACGCACACGCACACGCACACGCACAACCATCCACACACACACACGCACACACACATAGCGTCCCAACAGCCTGGTTTTCGTTATTCGCTTGAAACAGGTAATTGGATTTACCTTAGTTAATTGTAACCGTAATTTTTTTTAGCATGCGAATCAGGCGAGAGCGGAGGGGGAGGGGAGAGAGCCAGATAAAAATGAGATGAGGAAAAATGTGTGAGAGTTAGCTGTGTGTTGGTATGAAAGACTGTGATGGGGAGGGCGCAGAGGATGCAGCAGGGAATAGCCGTGGTTGAGGAGTGAGGAATTCATATTTATTAGTACAGGCAAGGAATTCGAGGATAGAGAGGTGTACGTAGGTTAAGGACCCTTAAAAGGAGGAGGTTTAGATATGAAGCAGAAGTTTGTCATCAGAGGATGAAAGGCAGGTAGGTATAGGCCAAGGGGTTAGACATTGTGGAAGGTGTTGAGTGAGGGAACAAGTGATAGGGTGCAGAGTAAGGAAAAGTCAAGATGAGTGAGACGGTTCGGAGAACAGTGAGTATGAATTAAGATAAGCGGGAAGAATGCGTGGGATGGAAGAGGGTAAGTAAAGGGCGCGGGAAGAGAGAGGACAGAGATAAGCGAGGCGACGTGCTGTGATGGAGGGCACGAAGGGCGTGGGATGGGGTCTCTATACACTGCTGCAGGAGTCTCTCTCAGTCTGTTGTATCTCACGGCTGCTTACCTTCGCGTAAACAAATGGTTGCCTTGCAGGAACCCAGCCGTTTGCCCTGACGCCCGAACCATTAGAGCAGTGGTAGGTATGATACAGGCTCAGTTTAATGTGGCGTCGCTGTTCTTGGCGGCTGGTGCGTCTCCCTGTCGGCGCTCTTCCTCAGCAGGCAGACATTACCGGGGAATTACACTCACTGCCTCCCTGGTTCTGTAGAATGGCCCTCAATGTTGGTAATTTGCGTGAAGCAGTGCGCCATAACTTGACAATAGAGAAGCATTTCAACCGGCTAAATACGATGGCTTAGGTGGAGGGTGGGATGCAATGGCCCCGCCCCGCCCCGCTCCAAGAAATAAGTGGTGAAACGTGACCGTGCAATAATGACACGGCCAACGAACGGCGCACCTGGCTCGGCCCGCCGTGTCTGACAGGCTATAATGTCAGCAGTAATACTAACATCAACATACATGATGATAAAAATTGTGCAAATAATAACAATACTAATGGTGGTAATCCAATGCATATTTCATTAAAATGTTCTACTTGACGCTTTCCTGTTACAGCTAAAGGAAATTGTATGTAGTTTATATATTTACTCATTTTCACCAAACAAATTTATGCACAAAGCTTATTCAAGTTGTAGTTATCATTGCACTGCTCGTCCTCTCGTCTGAACTATGGTCTTTTTTCTCTGCACGATCTCTTAAAACACAATTCTTTCCTTTGGCACCGCACTACATTGACCACAACCCAAGTGTTTCAAGGATAAGTACAGACGCGGTGAGACAAGTAAGACATTGATCCATGAATAAGGAATTCCATGGCAACCACGTCTTGTGTGGAAATCGTGAAGCACAAATAATACACAATTTGTTTTATTTTTGTGGAGGATTGACACGTCGTAGAAACACAGAAATTATTCGTAATGCCATAGACATAAATATCTGATTTTTATACTTAGTTAATTCACCATCATGCTTGCGATGGTCTTTGTGATTTATGTCTATTTTGATGTACTGTGTCCCAGATCCCATGTCACCTTCCTTTATGTATTACAATGTTTAATGAGACTCAGTACGTGTGTGTGTGTGTGTGTGTGTGTGTGTCCGTGTGCGTGTGCGTGTGTGTGTGCGTGTGTGTGTGTGTTCTAATCCCTGTATTATTCTTACCTTTTTTCTCAGTATATTTTTTCTTGCTTAGTTATATTTACAGTATTTTGTTACATTTTTTCTTTTTGCAAATATTCTATGTTTTCTTTTGTTCCAATTCCCCTCTCGTTGTCCTACACTGCTTCCCGTTCTACTGTTTTACACATTCTCTTTTGCTTCCTTCTTTTTTCTGGCAATTTCCATTCTTCCATTCACTCCATCCATATACTTCACGTTTTCTTTTCCTTTCTTTCTTGTCCTTACTTTTTTCCTCTTTCCGATCATGTATCCTCTACTCGTATCCCCATAAACCCCACCTGACATCTACCTGCCATTCAGTACCTCCACCCGACCCCGCCCAGCCACGCCCAGCACCGTTGTGTCCGTTCAACAAAGATTTTTTTTTTTTTTAACTACTGTTTCCTCTAATTTATCTTCATTTCTCGTCGTTGTTGTCGTGTTTGTTGATGAGGCGATTTGAAACATCAAATAAATATGGTTTTACTTGTTCTATGTTATCCTTGGTCTAAATTGCATACATCATATCATATTATTTATTCAATCGTTCTTTAGCCTTTCTCGGGTGTTTTCTTTTCTCTCACAATACCATCTTGCCAATAATATCCCTACCGACTCTCTCTCTCTCACACACAAACACACACACACACACACACACACACACACACACACACACACACACACACACACACACACACACACACACACACACACACATAGGGGCAGGGTCAACACTCTTCCTTTTCTTCCTCCTCTTCCTCTCCACCAATAGGGCGTCGCCTGTGCCGCCCAATCAGACCGCTAAACCAGTAATTACCAACTTTATTCCTTCCCTAACTTGTGCACTCCTCGGCTGCCTTTGCCTTGGCCTCTATCAAACTTTTCCTTTCCAAATGTTTATATCTTCCCTTTTTTTTTTTTTTCCTCCCACCAGCACAACCCTCTCGGCCCATTTTCCTTTGATCTCAAACTTTAACAACTGTTTTTCTTTTTAATTTCCTAAGGAGGCGTTGTTTTATATATACATTCTCTCTCTCTCTCTCTCTCTCTCTCTCTCTCTCTCTCTCTCTCTCTCTCTCTCTCTCTCTCTCTCTCTCTCTCTCTCTCTCTCTCTCTCTCTCTCTCTCTCTCTCTCTCTCTCTCTCTCTCTCTCTCTCTCTCTCTCTCTCTCTCTCTCTCTCTCTCTTTTTTGTCATCATTTTTAACCTCCCTCGCCAGAGTTCAATTCTTTTTAACGTTCACTCATTGGAAGTTTTCTTTTAGATGAGTTATGCAAAGGCTCTCACTCTCTTCGTTCCTCCTCCCATGACTCCTTCTTGCCTCCTTCTTCCCTCTTTTTTATATTACATCAGATATTCTTCTTATCTTCCTTCTCCTCCCTTTCCTCTTTAGTTATTCAATGTAAAATTACTTTCTTTTCTTCCTCGTCTTCCTCCCATTATTGTTATAGTTATTATTATTAATATTATTATTATTACCATTGTTATTATATTTCAACTCTATCTTCCCACCTTTCTCCTCCTCCCCCTCTTCTTTTGTCTATTATTCTTCATCTCTTTCATGTGTTAAGACGAGAAAGCATGTTAGTGATCAATTAGCAATAACAATTACACTTTTATCGTTTCTTGTTAATATAAATAAAAAAAAACACCCACACTTCCATATCCCCTTTCTTTCCTTCTCCTCTTACTCTTTCTCTTCATTTCTTATTACTACTGTCTCTTTTCCCTCATGAATTGCGTAGAATATAAATAACACTTACTGGGAAAGATATCATTGGGTGTTTTGGCCGCCAGATGAAAGGGGTGGTGAGGAGAGATAGAAACAAGGGAGTGTCGGGGAAGGGAAAGAAAAGCATGGAGAAAGAGAGATAAAAGGAAAGCGATAAAATAAAATAGAGGATGTGCGTCAGAGTACAGCTTTTGAGGCTAAGGAAGGGAAAGGGAGGTTGAAGTGAAGGCTCTTGAATGTCAGTCAAGGTTTATAATGAAAAATAAAAATAATTAAGATGAAATATAGCAAACAAAAAATATAGGATTTGGTTTTATAAAAGATTTCTTCCGCCTGAGTTGAGCTTTGAAGTGACATTCCCTCTAAGCCTCAAGTCCCGCGGCCTCTGTGGCGAGGTGTGTCCCTCCCTCCCTCCTTATCCCTCCCTCCCTCATGCTTTTCTCGTAAACTTCTTTTTTTTCCATACCCTAAGTTCCCTTCCCGCTTCCCCCACTCTTCTTCTCTCCCCACTCACCATTTATTCATATTCCTTCCTTCTATCCTTACCATTAATTCATACCAAAGGCCATTATCATGTCTCCCTCTTGGTCGACCGACGAGCAGGCAGTTTGCAGTTCAATAACCTTCATTAAGGGTTCCCATTAAGGGCCGCGCCTCGAGTACCTCGGTCCTGTTCCTCCCCAATAACAACCCTTCATTCCATCTCCCCTTCAGTGAGGCCGAGGTCCGTGGACATTAGGGTACCCACTGCTCCTCTGGTGGCTAGAGAGAGAGAGAGAGAGAGAGAGAGAGAGAGAGAGAGAGAGAGAGAGAGAGAGAGAGAGAGAGAGGAGAGAGAGGAGAGAGAGAGAGAGAGAGAGAGAGAGAGAGAGAGAGAGAGAGAGAGAGAGAGAGAGGAGAGAGAGAGAGAGAGAGAGAGAGAGAGAGAGAGAGAGAGAGAAGAGATTACAGAAGTGAGAGAAGGAGAAGAAAGAGCAGAGGAGAGGGATGAACGGAGAAGAGGAGTACGCGAGAAGAGACGAGGTGAGAGAGAGAGAGAAGAGAGAGAGAGAGAGAGAGAGAGAGAGGAGAGAGAGAGAAGAGAGAGAGAGAGAAGGAGGAGAGAGAGAGGAGAGAGAGAGAGAGAGAGAGAGAGAGTTAGTTTAAGGGTCATGTTGCAATGTCCCTCTGGGGTGCATAATAAAGGGGGCAAGCGGACAGTGTAGGAGTAGAGACAACGGGTAAGCTGGCAGCGGTTCCTCGCACAGCTAAAGTGGAGCGAGGTTGTAAGCAGTAACAGCAAGTGTGTCTATTCTGACTAGTTGTTCAAGGTGCAACACAATATTAGGGTTGTTTTCTTTGTTATAAGCTCGGAAGCGATTTTTCTGCAGAATCAAAACCCGATATGCCTTTATAGTCATTGCTATGCTATGCACATGGCAGACAGGAAAGTGGCTGTGTAATGGCCAAAATGTTTACCGCGTTTCTAAGAATTAGTCCCAAAACCAGATACCTTACAGTATCTATGCTTGCAGTGAACAATAATTGGCTGTGTAATGCGACCGCCAGAATGTTTACCCGCGTTTCTAAGAAAAAAATACGCTCCTCACATATACTGTACCAAAGACTACTCTATACAGTAGTCTAGAGTAGTCTTTGACTGTACCCAATAACTTTGGGGAGGCGGTGGCCGAGTGGTTAGCGTCTTGGAGTGCTGAACTCAATATCCCGAGTTCGAATCCTGCCAGGGGCAACTCTTTCAAGCGCCTGGTAGGGGAGCAGAAGGTCCCGAGTTCAAGTCTCATCAAGGAGCAACTATCAAAGCCATTGTCGAGTAACCGAAGCAACCCACATGCAGCATATACCTGTCTGCCGATTGCGAGTGTGACGGTGGACTCTAAGGGCTGCATACGCTTTAACTGAAAATCAGAACATCACAGAAAAATGGAATCTACACCTGAGACCACAGGTGTCACTATAAAAATCCAGCCTGCGCCACCATCGGACGAGATCGACCAACATCAAAAACTCTCCATATGCCTACAGGCGTTATAGGCTACGCCGCTACAACGTAAAAAAACTAATACATTTTTTTTTTTTTTTTAAACTGTGGGTTTGTTGACTCTAATTCTCCTGCTATTTTTTTTAGTAGATTTCACTAAATGTCTTCTGATAATATTCAAAGTCATTTTTGAAGCTTTTGTCTTGCCTCCTGGACGAGGCAAGTGCGTTGGACTTTCACTGTTGGGCGATTCTCCCGAATTCTCAAACCACCGCTCAACCGTTCGTTGAGCTAACCCAGTCTCCCTCAAAATCTGTTTTGCACTAAAACAGATCTTATACAAGGTGTGAATACGGGTGATCTGGTCTACAATCAACTGTGGTTTAGACCCCATATATAACTGCGAAAACCGAACATTTTCCCGGAAATTGTTTTTGTTCATTTAAAGGGAAATCGAACCAGGAGTGACGATAAGAAGCAATACGTCCTGGTCACATACAATTAATGCCTAATGAGTTAAGTAACAGTAAGCAGGAGGTCAAAGCCGTGAGTGATTTGCCAGACACCTTTTATTTTCAATCATTCCCCATAAGAAGCGCCGGGAGGGAATTAAACGAAATGTGTCAAGGAGCGTGACGGATGCACGACACCGCCAACTTCCCTGTCTTCCACACACGACAATACAAATATACTACACGGGAATATCAATGTATATGTTGTAATGATGTAACATTTTATGGAAATATCAAATCCTGTGTGAAGAGAAAGTTTATAAATTAATTATCGTTGATGAGATTAATCTCATAATTCGGTTATTACTCGATATGTTTTGAAGTACATTCCACATTATTTTTCATATCAGCCTTTCAGAACGGTCTTTGGAAATAATGTCTTGTACTCAATGAAAATATGAAATATACGTTATATTATTAATCACACAATTTACTCTTCATTAACGCGAATTACACAAAACAATTACTATTATCCCCGTTGCACATGACGACTAAGGAAATACCGCGAAAATGTCCTCAAGGAGATGGTGCTTCCCGGTGTCCTGGTCAAAATTGAAGACAGTCACTGCTACAGCTTCACTCAGGCCCCTGAAGCCCTCATAAAGCTGTCACGTATATGAGAAAAACTAGATAAAATTGGCCGACTTTCTCCTGCCCGTCCTCAGTCTTCGTAGAGTAGCACAGCGAGCTCCTGCAGGCTGAAGGGAGCCTAAAGATCTACCATACATAGCAGTCCAGGAGGATCAAAGGACATCTGCTTTAATCATGTTGTTAATAAATTACAATAAAAAATGAACAGAAGCGCGACCTGTATTTTGACGTCATGAATAGTTACACAAGTCAGTCAGTCGCGCCGCCAAAATAGAAAATGTATTATTTCTTCGCCGCCGCTACAGAATGGAATATTTCTTGATAAACAGACAGCAGTGGTGCGTGGGAATGTGACTCCCTCTGTGCCAGCGAACGTCTGCCTCAACGCTGTGTTAATAATTCAATTATTCTAAAAATTATAATCGATGCAATTATTTAAAAAAATAATATGTATCGCCGATCTCCATCCACGTAATATTGTGACAGAGATGGAAAGAAATCGATTGAGAGAGAGAGAGAGAGAGAGAGAGAGAGAGAGAGAGAGAGAGAGAGAGAGAGAGAGAGAGAGAGAGAGAGAGAGAGAGAGAGAGAAGAGAGAGAGAGAGAGAGAAGAGAGAGAGAGAGAGAGAGAGAGAGAGAAGATAAGATACTTTGATCCTATCTAGACACTTTGCAAGTACCAACTACAAGGTTATTGACTATACAAAGCACCACCACGCCAGGACGAACTTGGTGGGCTTGAACCGCTGACCGAATGCAGGGACGCTACACGCGAGCCCGCAGCTCTACCAACCGAGCCATCCTGACGAATGAGAGAGAGAGAGAGAGAGAGAGAGAGAGAGAGAGAGAGAGAGAGAGAGAGAGAGAGAGAGAGAAGGAAAAAAAACATTTGGATGAAAGAGGCGGATGAGGAATTGAGCGATTGGTTTATCATTAAATAAACGGGGGTTGGGGGATGGAGGTAGACAGTTTACTTTCAGGTGAACAAAAGGTTAACAGTGGTTTTCTCTCACCCACTCTATTCCATTTTCTTCACTTTATTTTTCACTATATTCTCCCCGAGGCCTCGAGGTAGAGTCATCCACTAACTGTGATTTGCATTTTGGAAAGTTAATCTGCAGTCGGCCTCCGCACCTGCCTTCATACCACCGCTTGTTTCATCACACTTGTTTCACCACAGTCACCTCGGCCCGTCCCCTCAACAACAACAACAACAACAAGGTTTTGCATTAAGCGTGGGTTACACCGCGAAAAGAAAAGTTATTTCCCAGAGTTCGTCTCTGTTTTTCTTCACCTTTTTGACCTCAACTACCAGAATTATCAAGTTTCTTTTTGCTTTATTATCTAACTTATCTTTTCCTCTTCCTCCTGTTGTAGTTTTCATCTTATCTCACTTCATTTCTCTCTCGTGTTTGCCGTTCTCTCCTGTTCGTCCTGTCCCTTCCTTCATTTTCCCTCCCTTCCTCATCCTGCCCCCCACCCCTCCCGGTCCTTCCCTTCCTGTCCCAGCCCTACACCGCCACTCTCCAGAATCCTCATTACTGGCTACATTGATGCACGGCCCACGGCAAAGGTCAGAGCCAGTACTGCGTCAGAGCTGAGGTTATAATACAGTAACCGCCACATCCAACACCACCACACCCAGCACCATCACAACACCACACCTACCACCACTACTACATTCACTACCACCACCACACCTACCATTCCACTATAGTATCACCGCCGGCACCACAATTACTAAAGCAACAACAATATTCTACCACTCATGTCGACCACAACCACCACCTTTACCCCTCACCACCACACCCACCACACACCACCACATCGCACCCTCTACCACCACCACCACCACTAACTACACTCAACACATTTCCTATCAGAAGCACACAAGTTCCTCACCACCACGCCACTCATCATCAGCACCCGCGCACCACCACCACCCTGCCAATGTATTTTCTCCAGCTTCCCTCATTTCTGATCTTGCCGGGAGAGGGGAAGACCGAGCGTTGTGTTATATTTGTTGAATATTGTTGAGCGTCGCCGCCACATGAAGGAGTTTTAGCCTATTCGTGTCCCTCGCAGATTTGCCTGTATACCAAGACGGTGGCGGTGGCCGAGGGGGAGAACACCCGCCTCTCCTGCAGGGTGGATGCGCAGCCCAACGACGATCTCTCCTTCACGTGGTTCTTCAACAACACGCTCGACAGTGTTGAGGTACATCATCACCGCTTTTCAATTCTTTCCGGCCTCAGCTTCCTTGATTACACGTCGAAGTGAGAGTAAGGCACGAGGCAGTAGTGTATTCACGTGTTTTGGGAGGGTGTGGGGTGTGTGGGCGTATCAAGGCAGTGAAGGATTTATCGGCTATGGGGAGGTAGAGTGTGTCACGCAAGATGGTAGCGACGCAGGTGCAAACGACGATAGCCAGTCAGTGACGATAAAGCTAGTGCTGACTTCCCTTATTTCCATGTGCAAGGTGTGCTTGCTCGATGACCTCGCCGGCAGGTAGGTTAGCATGACCTTTACGCTTCCTCACCCTCGACAGGTGAGTGAAGCAGGTGTGCCATTCCTCGTCGTGCTCTCTGGTATTTAACACACGGCCTTCATGCGGTCATAGGGAACTTGTTTGTTGCGCTAATTCAAAACTTGACTTTTGGTACATCAGTGGAGTCGAGCCCCAAGGGAGCTTCCTCATCGTCTCTTCATCGAAAAGCAATCAAGCAGCCACCGGCACGGCACCACCACCACCACCACCAACCGGCCGGCGATAACACCCACCACGCAGCCATTGTTTGGGTTCCAATTTTATGTAAAACGTTTGAAACTTTTTTTTTTTTTTTTTTTTTTTGTGCCCATAGCGCCTGTAGGCAGTGGTGACCCAGGGCTCGGATGGTAGGCTCTGGAGGTTCACTTGATTGCTCTGATGGTTGGTCCTCTCCCGTGGTGACGCAGTCAGGATTCTTATAGTGACGCCTGTGATTAGAGGCTCATGCCGCCCCCCTGTGTCCTCCGATACACTCGCAATCGAAGGTAGAGTTGATGAGCAGGGCATGTGGGTGTTCTTAGGCCACTCGACGGTGCAGAAAGGTTTTGGTTTTCTTCGGGGATCGAACTCTGGTCACCGAGATCGCCAGTCAGAGACGCTAACCACTCCGCTACCGCCTCCCCGATATGAATTTTAGTAGTTGATTGCTAAAGAAGGAAATATTTATGTCTATTCAGGGTTGGCATGATTTAATCATGTGATATAATCGATTATAAACACTGAAAAAAATTAGTGATTAAAATCAACTTTTGCATATTTAAATACAATGATAATACTATAGTAATATAGTAAAATAATGATAATGTAATAAAATTATATAATAATGATGATAATATAATATAATACAATATAATGATAATAATAATGATAATTATAATATACATAACCTACTGCTTATCACCATTACCTAAAGACTTAGACATAAACAAAGTCACAACACATTAGTGATTGCAGTACTTATTCCTGGCTATTTAGATATGACGTGTACTGAACCTGTCCCAGAGCTTCTCACTCATTGGGACGTGCACCTCCATGAGAATCCGGTGCCCCCCCACTGGCCATGTCTGTCGTATTCTGTATAATGCTCTAATGCTCACCACTGATCTGATCACCACTTACAATATGCCCTTATACCTTTCTATGTGGCATCAGAATACCTCTGAGCTCCGGCTGTTTACCCAGTGCACCCCCATACTCAGCTGTGCCCATCCAGGTGCCCCCCATTGATAGATATCCAGCTACGCCACTACTAACTAAGCAATCCAGTCCTTTAACAACCCACAAACTATGTAGGAAAAAAACAAAAACTAAAAAATCTTACCCACAATTCTCTGCGACGTTGTTAAGGAGTTCCAATCACCAACGAGCCCTATCAATATATACTTCAAAAAACATACTACAAAACTATACCAACACTATTATCAATTTACATTTACTAACATTCAAGACTTAGATAACGTTACAGGTCAAGAATTATTGGTCAAAGGTTAACAGGTAAGGACGTGGGAAGGAAATAAGGGAAATGTTTAGTGTCTCGAAGCATTGTTGAGTTCCTTGAGTAATCCAGTACGAGCGACAGTCGAGAGCCAGCCAGCGAGAGGGCAGGACGTGTGTGCAAGCAGCTGGGAGGGTTAAGGGGATGCTTTTTAGCCAAACAACGCTCTATTTTATTATGTTTCTTCATATTTCTGCAGCGTAAGGTAGTAGAGAGAGAAAGGTAGTGGGAGAGAGGGTGAGAGGAATGAGTGGGCAGTGGCGGATTTGAAATCTCATTGGGCAACCCAGATCTGAGTCAGGGATCTATTGAAAATTCGGTATGTGTGCAGTTTAAACCAATACACGATCGGTTGTTTTAAGTATCCTGAAAGTTTCATTCTCATCATTAGGAGTATTTCTAACCCATACAACAGCTGGCGGAAATGAAATATAACACGAGGGGTCTGGGGGGACGAACCCCCCTAGTGGGGTGTCCCCACCGTCAGGGGGGGGGTTACGTGCCCCCCTACTGGCCATGGGTGACGTAATCTGTTTGAACCTGTGACTGACGATATGCCCCAATTCCCTTCTATGTACTATAGGTAAAACAAGTATCGGTGCATAGGGGACCGATGAATACTGTAAACATTCGGTCAAGTGCTGATGATATGGGAGGGTTGGTATGCCATGAATTGGGTGATGATAGAATGGAATGATAAATATTGAATTGGGTGTTCTAGAGTTCGAACCGGCCAACGATTGTTTACCTCACAACGCTTGTTTCAGACTTTTAGGAGCGTGTCGTATTCTCGAGTAACGTTCCGAACAGATGGTCCGTCAGCAACACATTATGTTTGGCGAGTGAATAACACCAGGTTTTACTCTCTCTCTCTCTCTCTCTCTCTCTCTGTTACCGTCACATATTTTTCTTTCCTGCCTGTATCCAGACCCATGCACATATTTCGTTTTGTCTTAGTTGCATAATGCGTTAGTAACGCACCCTAACCAACAGTAATGGCAATGTATTAAGGGAAATATATTAATATATGCAATGATACGTGCTAGACTTTATTTGCAGTTTGTATAGTTTTGTGTAATCTCGCCCAAGTGTAGTGGTTATATCACTGTTACAACTTTTGCTTAACAATCATAAACGTAATATTTATGTCACATGGATGTTGGTGGCATCCATGCCTTCACGGCTGAATGCGGTCTTGGCTGCAGGCGGGGGATATACAAAGTATTTATTGTTAATATAATATGTAAAGCATGATATTATGTCTCTTTAGATTCCCTTTATGACACAAAATGTTTTATTGACTATATCTTTACCAATTATGCGTTATGATCATGCACATTTTGCCCACGTTGCATTTCACAGGTGATGTGAATTTCTCTCTCATATGTGGTATTTTGTCAAATGATATGACAATCGTTAAAGTGTGTGGCGGCAATTACCACGTAACGCAGCTGTTATCATGGCCGCATTAACGTCCCACTCAGATAAGCAAATACAAACATACATCGGAACAACCACTGTCGTTACATTCTTTACCTGCTATATTATTATAGTCTCCCATGTGGAATTCACAACGTCACACTGTGTATCAATATATCAGTTTATATAAACAAAATGTTACTCATAGTTGACACTATCACGCTATATGGTGATACATGGCATATTCCTCCCATCAGAACTTCCAACCTACAGCTGGTATCACACTATGTTTTCGTTTTCTTCGTTCCGTAGTGTCAGAATGTTTCACGCATATAGTGCACCGATACTTGTTTTACCCATAGTACATAGAATGTAGCATCAGAATGCCCCTGAGCTCCGTTTGTCTAGTGTCCCTTCGTACACAGATGTGCCCCCCCATTGATAGATACCTAGCCAAGGTGCCCCCCCTCCCCATTGATAGATACCTAGCCAAGGTGCCCCCCCTCCCCATTGATAGATACCCAGCTACGCCACTGCTAACAAAGCAATCCAGTCTTTAACAACCCACAAACTACGTAGCTAAAGAAAAAAAAAAGATATCCTACCCACAATCATCTGCGACGGTGTTAATTAACGAGTTCGAAGCACTAACGAACCCTATCAATATTCACTTTAAAAAAATGCAACAAAATTATACCAACACTATTACTAATTCACATTTACTATCATTTAAGACTTAGATAACATTACAGGTCAAGAATTATGGTCAAAGGTCAACAGGTAAGGGCGTGGGAAGGAAATAAGAGAAAGGTGCACAGTTTCGAAGCAGTGTTGAGTTCCTTGAGTAATCCAGTACGAGCGACAGTCACGAGCGAGCCAGCGAGGAAGCAGGACGTGTGCGTGCAGGCAGCTGGGAGGAGGAAAAAAGACTTGTGTGTGTGTGTGTGTGTGCGCAAGCAGCTGGGAGGAGGAAGAGGATGACTTTTGGTCAAACAACGATATATTTTGTTGCTTGTCTTCATACTTCTGCAGCCTAAGGTAATAGAGAGAGAAAGGGAGAGAGTGAGAGGAATGAGTGGGCAGTGGCGGACTGAAATGTTACATGTCTGAAATATCATTGGCCATCCCAGATCTATGTCAGAGGTCTAATGAAAATTCAACCATTTATTAATGACTACGCCATGGCCACCCCACATTAGATCTGTATAAAACCTTGGCCACCCCAGTCAGCGTGTCCTGGCGGCGCCACTGTGAGTGGGAGAGGGAGGGAGGTAGAGCTTACGTGTGGTTTGAGGTTGTTTAGTTCTCCCTGCAAAGTAATGGCTGTTGCCTCGTTTTCTTTCTACCTTATGAAAGTATAACGTCAGATCGGCTATAGCCAGTGGCGTAGGTAGCTACGGGAAAACACGTGTCACCCCATAATAATCTGGAGCCCCCCAGGTGCCCCCCTCCTACTGGCCATGGCAGCCGTAATAAGCTTGGACCAGTGACTGATGATATGCACTAATACTCTTCTATGTGACATCAGAACGTCCTTGAGCTTCACTTGTAATAGTACCCTCCCCCCCCCTATACACAGCTGCGCCTCCCCCCAGGTGCTCCCCCCAGGTGCTCCCCCCATTCAGAGATACCTAGCTTTAAAACTAAGGAATCTTTTGCATAGAAACATTTCATAGACTAGAGTACAAGAGAAAAAAAAATCGTCAGACTTAAGTTATTTAATCTGTCATGCATACACCGTCCATTCAAGTAATGGACTTCACAAGATCAATTGTGTGATTGGCAAAACTGCGATGCGTTAAGGATTAAGTCAGCTTGTCAAACCATAGCACAGGCGATAAACAGACCAGATTAATCCTAGTAACCCTTTCTTGCTACTTGAGACTATCTGTATTAGTATTGCAGTGTTCGAATTATCGTAGAGTTTATCTCCGCCAGATGAGAGAACCAGGCGAGGGGACAATCTTGAGCGAGAGTTTGGTACTTGGCTAAAGGAAGATGCCCAGCCACCTCCCGACCCCATCACAGCCTCGCTAACCACCAGGTGGGTACTGTGTGTTGACGGACAAAGCAGTGTCATGGCAGGCTGGTTATAGTGACGGTGTTTCGATATTGTGGATACTCAGGCAGTTACCAGTGGTCCCCCCTTCTGTCTGTTCCTATCTTGTGTATTATATGCGTACATATTGTAGTATCTTACTTTGTTACAAAAATGTTACCCACCAGTTTTTCCCTAAGATCTTCTTTATCATTAGATTCAGACCTGCACCACCTTATGATGCTCTCCTTCACCATAATGACAACACGATGCCTCTGCTGAAACTTTACTCTGAAAACCTGAGACCATGTTACCAGATCACCTCAGCCTACACTGCTCTGCCCTCAACAGATCCCTGCAAGGTAAGGGTGGTGGTGCTTTATTGTTGTTGAGCTTTTAAGATGCCAGATATCAAATATTTTTCACTGAATACCTATATTTGGAGATGTATGTATATATGAATTCAATTTATTCACCGTGTTGTGATACAAAGTAGCTTTGTATTGTCAGCAAAAATTTGTTGCTTTATATCCTTGTGGCATAGATAGTTACAGTACCCGCCTATTTGATGCCTTCCAATCCATGACGATAGACTTCAATAGGGATGTAATAATAACAATTTGAAACATTTATTCATAGCTTACAGTTGTACAATTTACAATAAGATACACTTTTTACAATATATGTTGTACAGCTGCAGCTTGCTTATATGAAGCCGAGCTTTTCAGGCTAAGTTAAATTATTTGTTAATAATGATAATAATATTAACCGCAATACAATAATAATAATAAAATAACAATAATAAAATAACAATAATAATAATGCAAATAATAATAATGCAAATAATAATAATAAAAAAAATAATAAGAGGAATAATAATAATAATAATGATAATGATAATGAATAAAAAAAAATTGAAGGGTAAACAGAGGGAGGGGCCGACAACGAAGAAACTCAAATCTTGTGGTAGAGCATGATGGAGATTAGAAAAATGACAATCCTTAAGAACAAGGAAAATGAGAAGGTGGGTGGCACCAATTGTAAGTGTATGCTTCCGTTCTAAGAAAGATGGTCTCTTTGTTGACAGTGACTTCGTTGCTGGCGCTGCGGGCGGTGGAGATGACCCTGCGTGTGTTGCCTGCTGAGGGAGCTGCCCTCCTCGGCATGATGGTGGTGGTGGCCGAGGGGGATAAGTATGCCATGGCTGTGTCCATGTACCTGTCGGTTGTGACAAGACTGGTGCTTCACGTTGAGCCTCCCTTCACCTCGATTATAATTATTAATCAGGTAAAGTAATGAGACAGATGGTTTCTTTTGTTATTAAGAAGAATAAATAGGTAGCTTGTCAGTATTCTAGGTATTGGTAGCGTGTACAGGGCCAGGGAAGTGTCGTGTCTTTATGGTTGTGGATTGTGATCAGTGTGGCTATCAGTTACTGGGATAGTGATTGATAGCTTTGAATCTCTTCAGACAGGCAAGCTGGAGCACGTTGTGGTAACTGCTCCTACATTCATTACACTAGTGGGTTCATCTCTATCCTTATTTCGCTCCCAAACTTCAGTCTACGTCACACGATGCCTTGGAAGGGTTATGCAAGGAGAGAAAGGTGCATAATCCTGCCCTGAACAAGGGAAATTGTTCCAAGATGGGACGGAGCGGTGATGCAATTTTTCCCTCCTGCAGCGAGCCAGAGCTGTACCACCACGCATTGTACCGCCACATAAACATTCCTGGACTTCTCTGTGTGACTACAACTGCTAGTGATAGGCTGATGAAACTTAATCAGTACCAGTTGTAGTCTCGCAGGGACGTCTAGGAACATGTTTATGTGGCAGTACGGTGCCTGGCGGTACAGCTCTGGCTCGCTGCAGGAGATAACAAACTGCATCCCTGCTCTGTCCCATCTTGGCACAATTTCCCTTGTGCAGGGCAAGAATATGCACCTTCCTCCCAGTGTAGAAATCTTGCAAAGCTTCTTGAGACGTAGACTTAAAAAGCGAAATAACGAGAGACTAATGAATCCGTGTGTAGTGAATGTAGGAGTAGTTAACACAACGTGCTCCAGCTCACCTGTCTGAGGAGATACAAGGCTATCAATCACTATCCCAGTAACTGATAGCCACACTGCATTGCGTGACGTACAATGAAGCCCAAACACGGGCAGTGAAAACAAGTCATGAAATGATTAGTGAGGACGGTAGTTACCCCAACAAGGGGACTCATTTATCACACTGCATACAGTAGGCATTTAGTATTTTCAGTGTGTGAATGGGGTCGGTTAGGCAGGAGTTAAGCAATAATTTTGATTTGTACTTTAAAATGTATATTACTACTACATTGCTTTTGACAATCAGTGCAATGAATGTGCACCACGCATAGATTGTCCAAAGCATAAATACCTCGAGGACGCTCCGGAGAAAAAGACACCAAACCATTCTTTAAATAAAATTTATTTAAAATAAAAAAAATAAGACTGCTCAGAATTTATTAAACAAATAAAAAAGGGTAGAATTCTCAAAGACAGCTCACTAACCAACAAGTTGTTAAGTCAGTCACACGAGTCTTTCGCAAGCATAAAGTCCTTATATAAGTTTGTGCCTATTGAGTTACCATCTTCACTTGTCCAGCCTCGAGTCCGTCAGGGTGGCAAGGTTGGTAGAGACGTGAGTTCCCAATGTGCAGCGTCCCTGTGCATTCGGTCAGCGGTTCGAGTCCGCCTAGTTCATGCTGACGTGGCGGCGCTTTGTATAGTCAATAACCTTGTAGTTGGTACTTGCAAAGTGTCTAGATAGGATGAAAATCTTATCTTATCTGTCCAGCCTCGAAAGTATTGCAGTTCTGACAGCCGCAAACTGAAAAGCAGATTATATTGAAATACTCAAAAAATCATTTGTCATAAAAAAAAAAAATTGTCATCTGATTAGTGGGGATAAGTACCAGTGTAGCACATCCACCACTTTATTATGTACAGTAATAGACTTTCTAGCACATAATACAGTACTAGAGAAATTGAGATAGTTTTGTTTAGGTAATTAATGGGAAGCAACAGCATATTACTGCATTATAGTGGGCGAGACCAGAATCACCAAGTATATACACAGCACATACATACTACTAGGTGGTTATGTGTTTCTCAATGTATATGCCACATACCCACAGTACATAAAGCGAAGAGGTGGGGCGGGCAGGCGGCATCAAGGACATGAGAGCGCTATGGGGAGGCCCAGGATTCATTCACATTTGGTTGACCTGAAATTGTAATGATATAATGTTAACCATACATTGATTTTAAAGTAATATTAATTTTTATTTGTTTAGTAAATTCTTAGCTGTCTTAAATTTTTCATTATGGTTTTGTGTGTTTTTTTTCTCCGGAGCGTCTTCGATTGCACAGATTGTCACTGTGCTCATGAACCATTTTCATATTCTTATAACACACCTTATTGTTCATACACATTTTACTATTGGTTTTACCCACATACATGGTTATTAGTTGTATGAGAATATCACAAACAGCACACACTATGTTGCATCTTCCCTCTTTCTTGTTAGATATGCACAAAAACAATATGGATTCATTAAGTTACAAACGCAAATGATGATTATTCCTTTACAACAACTATGCATATATTCAAGGTGGTGACGGAGGGGCGGGGCGGCCAATGCTTGCCTGAGGGGCTGTGTCCTGGCTGTCCGCGACGCCTCTGTGTTGACGCAATGTTCCTAGCGACTCACTGCAACTGACGTGTGCGTTCTCCTTCCTTAGTGCTTGTTGGCCGAAGCCACCACCCCGTGAGGTGGGACACAACACCGGGTACCCATTCACTGCTGGGTGGACAGGGGCTCGGGTTTTAAGGAGACCAATGACTGAACAAATCCTGGACCTGCTGCCCATTAACTAAACAAAACTATCTCAATTTCTCTAGTACTGTAATATGTGGTAAAAAGTCCATTACTGTACATAAAGTGGTGGATGTGCTACACTGGTACTTAGCCCCACTATACAGATGACAAAAAATAGTGTGTTATACTTGTTATGGAAGTAATACAAATGAGAGTAGAATTCAATGTAATCTATTTTTCAGTTTGCGGCTGTCAGAACTGCGATATAAGTTTCGAGACTGGACAAGTTAAGGTTGCTGGAGTGAAGATGGTAAGTCAAGAGGCACTGACTTGTGCTGTGGCTACAACTACCGCATAAACTTATTTAAGGACTTTACGATTACGTAAGACTCGTGTGACTGACTTAATTTGTTGGTTCGTGAGCTGTCTTTGATATTTTAATAAATTTTTAAGAGTGGTTTGATGTATTTTTCTCCGGAGCGTCCTCGAGGTATTTATGACTTAGTACGATATATTACAGATTTCAACAGCTCCATCTTTCTCCGCTCCGCCCGCGGATCGAACCCGGGATTTCTCGTTTGTGAACCTAGCGTGTTAGCCACCACACTACAGAGAACCCTGTGTGTGTAGAAGGAGGGAAGAGGACGTACGCACCGGTGCGGTGCTTCGTACTTTCTCCTGATATCTCCTCGTCTCCAAGTTATTTGCATATGCGACCATATGTTGCCACAATTTTAACCTTGATTTTACTGCTTTGGAAAAATTGTGTTAACCTCAGTATAGCTGTAGTGTAGTGGTTAGCACGCTCGGCTTACAACCGAGAAGTCCCGGGTTCGATCCCCGGGCGGAGCGAAAGATAGATGGGTGGTCTTTCTTAAATCCCTAGCCCCTGTCCACCCAGCAGTGAATGGGTACCGGGTGCCAGCCGGGGGTTTGTAACCCCCCCCCCCCCGGGGTTGTGGCTTCGGCCAACACTAATATGCAGCAGCGGTAGATCACTATGGCTCTGAGGCATTATCCTCTAAACAAAACAAACAAGAAACAAGAGATAGCAAAGTTTCCTACACACTTGTTACTTCCCATTGATATAAAGGGAGAACGTAATCCAATCCCATGACCTCATCTTGCCCCTCTCCCTTACTATTCCTCACTTCCCATGACAAGTTAGGTCACGTCCTTACACGCGAAGCACGCCGTCAGTTGCAGTGTCGTTAACATTGTGTCAACACAGAGGGTCATGGACAGCCTGGACATAAGACTCCTCGGTTCATTAGAGCATCGGCCGCCCACGCCTGCACGTCCAACCCTTCTTGAGGCGGTGGCCGGGGAGCAGAATCAACAATGCTTGACTATGAAACTTTAAAACAAATTAAATTCATATTGATTAATTTATACGCAAACTTAGCGAGAAAAAATAATGTCCAATATTGATTAATGTGTTCTCATTACTACTAATAATCATGTCTATAGTTAAACCAAACATGTATTACCATAACTATTCAGTAAACTTTTCGTTAAAGAGTGTTTAGAAAATTGCTTAGGGAGCAGTCAGTGTGTCTCTGATAAATTTTCTTAACGAATAAAAAGTATGAATGAGTGATTGCAATTCAAACAATCATAACATAACAGGAACTACCACGTGTAGGCCTTACGGCCTCTTGTAGCTTTCTTATTTTCTTATGTTCTTAATTAAAACAAAAAACACAATTAGTGAGCATTTTAAAGAAAATCTCTTCTCTTTCTCTTTCTCTTCTCTTCTCGACAGGTAGTCGCGCAGGGAAGGACCTCATAACATGAAGGTAAAGAATTATGTGAAATACCCCATTCGAGTAAAAACAAACTAGCGTTGCCATTAATAAAGGAAATAATGACTTGGTACAAAGCTAGTGTGTATCACAACATTAGTCGTATCAGACTGATACTTTCCAGTTTACAAGAGTTATTCTACCATAAAACATTCATTATCCACAATAGAGTTGGGGCAAACTTAGCCATTAGTGTTGCAATATTTATCTTTTGACCTTTTTCGGGAAACACGTAATTTCTCTTGTGTATGTGAATCTCTTGTGGAGTCCGGGGCTATATACATTACAACCCTAAAGCCACAATGGTCTTTAGCCTATCAGATAATACCTTTTATCGCAGCAATTTAGATGTTTCATTATGTAGACAAACTGTTTGACAAATCTGATTTTTGATTAGTTGATCATATTTTAGTGGAAGACGGGAGAAGACTTCCAAGGAATGAGTGAATAAGGGAACACATGTGGACGGAAGGAAGCAGGAGGTGATATCAAGATGTGGTACATGGTAAAAACCTTCACAAATTATATACTTTTCAATTATGCAATCCTCTTTTACTGGTTTAAGGCAAAAACTGCAAACTTAAGCTATTGGCATGTAATATAATATTGGATATTCAATTTTTGACGTTTTTAAGAATTTCTTTACGAATAAATCTCTTGAGAAACGCTGAAGAAAATGTTGTATCGGGCACTACCCAATGCAAATTATCGTTTACAATTATTTTTTATTGTCCATTTACAAGGACAATTTTTAGGCTCCATATATAATACATGACAACAAATTGCTGATGCGATTCACTGATTTGAAACTACTCGCACAAACCCTCAGGGTGTGTGTGTGTGTGTGTAGACCTCACCTAGACTATGCGGTTCAGTTTTGGTCTCCATATTACAGGATGGATATTGCCTTGTTAGAATCAGTCCAGAGAAGGATGACCAAAATGATTCATGGGATGCGTAACTTTGGTTACGAGAAGAGATTGAAGCTATTAAATTTACACTCACTCGAGAGACGTAGAGTAAGAAGTGATCTGATAGAAGTTTTTAAGTGGTTAAAGAGATACAATAAAGGAGAGGTAGGAAACGTTCTTATGGCTATTAACCAGGGATGAACAAGAAGTAACGGATTCAAGCTGGAAAAGCGTAGATTTAAAAAGGAAATAGGGAGAAACTGGTTCACAAATAGGGTGGTGAATGATTGGAATGGACTCAGTCGTCAGGTGGTCAATGAAGAGTCAATAGGGGTCTTTAAAAGGAGTCTAGATTAATTCATGGATGGGGAAGAGAGGTGGATGTAGGTAGAGTTAAGTAACAGGAACTACCTCGCGTAGGTCTCACGGCCTCTTGTAGCTTCCTTATGTTCCTATGGTCTTATGTAATAGAGGCTGGATAATTTCGTGTATGGGGATGAAAGGTGGATGTAGGTAGTGTTAAGTAACAGGAACTACCACGTGTAGGTCTCGCGGCCTCTTGTAGCTTCCTTATGTTCTTGTGTGCGTGTGCGTGTGCGTGTGTGTGCGTGTGCGTGCGTGTGTGTGCGCGTGTGTGTGTGTGTGCGCGCGTGTGTGTGCGTGTGTGTGCGTGCGTGTGCGTGCGTGTGCGTGCGTGTGCGTGTGCGTGTGCGTGTGCGTGTGCGTGTGCGTGTGCGTGTGCGCGTGCGCGTGTGTGTGTGTGTGTGTGTGTGTGTGTGTGTGTGTGTGTGTGTGTGTGTGTGTGTGTGTGTGTGTGTGTGTGTGTGTGTGTGTGTGTGTGTGTGTGTGTGTGTGTGTGTAGACTACTACAGTTAAAACACCCACCTCAACCTTCAATCAAGTGTTCAAGCGTCTCCATCCCCGGCAGTCATTCAACGATCATCTCTGGTTGTGATAGCAAAGCCTGTTCTCTTCCATCCTCCTTTCTCTTCTACTGGTGTTTCATTCCCGTCGTTGATGTGTGTTAGGCAGGTGTGGGCTGTCCCTGGCGGCGGCTTTTGTACCTCATTGTTAACATCCGTCAAGATTCTTCTCTCGGGCTACAGTCTTACTCCTGGAAATGCAAACAAATTTGTACCACTGAACGAGAAATAAAGAAAATCCTGTTACACTACTGTATGATACAAAATGGACCTATGATCTAATTGGATTGTGAATGCGAGCTATGACAACTCAACGCCTCATCCCGATGCATTCAGAAAGAAAAAAATGTATCCAATGTTCTCATTTTTATGAAGTCCATCTGAACCAGTGCATTTTTTTAACTTTAGTTTAGGAGCCCCAGACTAATTAATGATAAATGTGGTCCCATGCATCTCTCAATCTATGAATTTTGTGCCTGGTTTTGGAGATCCTATAGTGATTGTCGCAAATTCATGAATGGCAGGAAAATGATAAACCAAAATTGCGTAGTAGCTGTCACAACTTTCCTATAACAGTGATATATTTTTTACGATTGTAACTTATGGATATAAGTATGTCTATTTGTTGTCACCTCCGTGGTGCAGTGGCTAGCGTGCCTGGCTACGAATCTGTGTGCCCTGGTTCGAATCTGGGCCAGGGCAAGTCGGTGACCAAACCTACCCAGCTGTTCTTCTTTCCTTTCGGGGTTGATAAATGGGTACCTGGGGTAGCCTGGGGAAGGTAACTGTGGTAACCCGGATGTCACACTAGCCTTGTGTCCCGGGGTAACGGGTTCTCACCCACCACAGGCTCTAAGGGCTAATGCTACGGAGATGAGCACCGAATGCCACGCGCAGCATTGCGTATGCTCCCATCTTTACTTCTACTTATCTGTTGTGAAAGCATGAGAAAAAACCATGTAAGAATGTTTAAAGTAATTTTCTGGGTAATAAGAATATAATCTCATCGTACCCTATTTCAGAAGACTTTTATCCGCCCTCCGAGTAATGAAGCTCCTCTTGGGATGACACAAATCTCAAAGTAATGACACCAAAATCACTGAAATATCACAATAAATATAATAATACAAAGGGAGGGAAGAGAAAACACCAGAACCATGAGGGAGGCAAAGGATCAGAGAACAGTAAGGGAGACAAGGAAAGGAGAGGAAGAGGATGAGGGCAAAGAGACCAGAGGGCGAGCGGGGATGAGTGAGCACAGCCAATCACTGCAGACTCCAGCACAGCGTATCAGGGACACCTACGAGCAGACAGACAGACGGACAGACAGGGGTTACTGAGAGAGAGAGAGAGAGAGAGAGAGAGAGAGAGAGAGAGAGAGAGAGAGAGAGAGAGAGAGAGAGAGAGAGAGAGAGAGAGAGAGAGAGAGAGAGAGAGAGAGAGAGAGAGAGAGAGAGAGAGAGAGAGAGAGAGAGAGAGAGAGAGAGAGAGAGAGAGAGAGAGAGAGAGAGAGAGAGAGAGAGAGAGAGAGAGAGAGAGAGAGAGAGACAAAAAAAGGAGAAAATTCATAGTATCACAAAAAAAGACTTGGGAATAAAGGGATAAGCCTACATCCTCGTGGTAGTCTGTCACGGGAGATTTGTCAGTGAATAAATTATATATTTCTCTCCTTTAACAACAACACAAAAGACAGTACGTTCAAGGAATAACAAATGCAATTTTTACGTGTGAATTTAAGAATAATTTCGCGCCCGGAAACTAGACAACCCAGTTCTTCTTTATAACTAGCCAGCCCAGTTCTCTTTTATAACTAGCCAGCCCAGTTCTCATTTATAACTAGACAGCCCAGTTCTCCTTTATAACTAGCCAGCCCAGTTCTCCTTTATAACTATCCAGCCCAGTTCTCCTTTATAAATAGCCAGCCCAGTTCTCCTTTATAAATAGCCAGCCCAGTTCTCCTTTATAACTAGCCAGCACAGTTCTCCTTTATAACTAGCCAGCCCAGTTCTCTTTTTTAACTAGCCAACCCAGTTCTCCTTTATAACTAGCCAGCCCAGTTCTCCTTTATAACTAGCCAGCCCAGTTCTCCTTTATAAATAGCCAGCCCAGTTCTCCTTTATAACTAGCCAGCCCAGTTCTCCTTTATAACTAGCCAGCACAGTTCTCCTTTATAACTAGCCAGCTCAGTTCTCCTTTATAACTAGCCAGCCCAATTCTCCTTTATAACTAGACAGCCCAGTTCTCCTTTATAACTAGCCAGCCCAGTTCTCCTTTATAACTAGCCAGCCCAGTTCTCCTTTATAACTAGCCAGCCCAGTTCTCCTTTATAACTAGACAGCCTAGTTCTCCTTTATAACTAGCAGCCCAATTCTCCTTTATAACTAGACAACCCAGTTCTCCTTTATAACTAGACAGCCCAGTTCTCCTTTATAACTAGACAACCCAGTTCTCCTTTATAACTAGCCAGCCTAGTTCTCCTTTATAACTAGCCAGCCCAGTTCTCCTTTATAACTAGCCAGCCCAGTTCTCCTTTATAACTAGCCTGCCCAGTTCTCCTTTATAACTAGCCAGCCCAATTCTCCTTTATAACTAGACAACCCAGTTCTCATTTATAACTAGCCAACCCAGTTCTCATTTATAACTAGCCAGCCCAGTTCTCATTTATAACTAGACAGCACAGTTCTCCTTTATAACTAGCCATCCCAGTTCTCCTTTATAACTAGCCAGCCCAGTTCTCCTTTATAACTAGGCAGCCCAGTTCTCCTTTATAACTAGCCAGCCCAGCTCTCCTTTATAACTAGCCAGCCCAGTTCTCCTTTATAACTAGACAGCCCAGTTCTCCTTTATAACTAGACAGCCCAGTTCTCCTTTATAACTAGACAGCCCAGTTATCTTGTATAACTAGCCAGCCCAGTTCTCATGTATAACTAGCCAGCAACGCCGGTAACCACCAAATACACTTGGTCATGGCTACACTTCACTCTTTAAGGACCCAACCTCCTACGATAGATAATTGTAAAGAGTAAGGAGAGCCTTTTGTTCTCCAATCAATTAACAGTGCATGTTAATACCAACGAATTAACCATACATCAAATTACCTCTTAAGTATATACATACAACACGGGAGCCTAGCTGGACATGGCTGAATTTATAGAATATCAAATGGAACCTCACTCTAGATTAACAGCAAATGGGGAATCGAATGGAATGAATAGTGAATCAAACTAAGTTGGAGTAGATAGTAGATCAAATGGAGTAATCAGATAAAATGGGGATATAGAAAATCAATTGGGGTGAATGTAAATCAAATGGAATAAACAGTAAATCAAATATAATTAGCAATTCAAATTTTACCTTACAAAAAAAAAAAAAAATCTATGATAAATAACTATCTTATCTGGCATTAGGAAGTCACACTACCACGCGGGCTCCCACCCTTTCTTCCTCTTGCACCAGCACATTTACTTTATACTTTACTTTATAGCTTATACTTTACTTTATTGCACATGATCCATTATACGCATACCGATAAAATAAGTTATGTGGGGGACATTTTTAAGCTTTTACAGTTACCAGCTACGGCCGCAGGAAGAGAGAATCAACCAGAATACATAGACAAGACTGCTGAAGGTGACACACACGCACCGCGGGGCAAACGTAACGCAATTGTGTCATGGGAAACTTGAGGAAATAAAGAACTTCATATTACTGGCCCAAGTAGGTGACATGAGGGAGGCTAGATGGTCTGACTGCTGCCTCGCCTTCCATTTCATGTCACTAACTATTCTCATTTTAATTAATTCCTCCTTCACAGCTTCCTTCCCTTTCTTATATCACCAGTTACCTGTTATGGCTCCCGAAAAAAACACAGATCTAAAACTAAACTGCTAGAAACGCGGTTCAGTATGAAATAACTGACCTGAGAGGACCCGCACGAAACTAATGATTTGAGGAGTTGGAGTGAGTGGTGGAGTCGCCAAGCTACGACATTGGAGATCCCACTAGAGGGAAAAGGGTATGTAGGGGACTGATGGTGGGGGTTTAACAAGGGGAGGGGCATGGGGAACAGTCTCCCGGCAGTCAAGTAGTGCCGAACATTTTATATCTTCCGCCGGTTGTTATGGAATCCAAAACAGATCTATAATTATAATGAACTGCCTCCGCCATGGTTCGATGCTATAATGCAACTAATCTGAGAAGACACGCAAGAGGAGAGAGATAACGAGTACTGGGAATGAGTCGTGAGCTGCAGTGCAAAGACGTTGGGGGTACATGGAATAACTATACGCTGAGAGGGTACATGGGGGATCAAAGCTTCAGTAAATGAATTAGTGCTGAAGATCTTTTTATCTCCTGCTGGACAGTGTTTTCTCCCCACCTTAGCCTCACTATGGCAGCACGAGGGACTGGCATCGGTACCATTAACTAAAACTGCAGTTTAATACAATACATGGACATTGGTTACGTAACCTGACCTAACTGGGGGGGATGCGCCCTGCCAGACCCCCCGCTATTTCACTAACCGAACCTAGACATTTATTATTTAACGAAGCCTAAATGGGGGGGGGGGGGAGAGGGCATAGCTCCCCCAGTTTTTTTATTAGTATTAATTTTCGACAGCTGATTTAAGAGTTAGAAATACTGCAAATGCTCAGATCTACAAGTTAAGGACGTTTATAACTATGTAGGTAGAATTCTAGAATCCTTTTCTGCTCCTATTATTTTTTTGTTTACATTGTGGTGGGTTAACATTGTGTGTATAACAGGCAAATGTCTGAGACTACTATTCACCGGGACACTTTACGCAAATGAGAAACTGAAGTCAGTCCCCGCGACGTGTTAAGGGGAAAATATAATGAATTAACGTGACAAAGCTTCAATACTAGAGGCGTTTTCTGCGGATGATCACGCTTGCAAGCGAAATTTTTCCGCTTGCAAACGATCACTTTCCTCTTGCTGTTCCCCACAGAAAACTTTTCCGTCGCTTGCTCCTGAGATGGCAGGGCGGCGGCTGAGATGTAAACAAAACATGGCGGCGGATCAAAGTTTCTCGAGTGATTTTATTTTGGATCAGTTCTGAATTTTCTGATTCAGAGGATTCTTCCAGCTCCTCAGAAAACGAAGGCGAGCAAGTATCATCATCATGTCTTCTGCTAAGTGTATGGCCGATGGAGGCTGTTCGCTGTGTTGTGTGTGTAAAGACTGTTTGAATGCATATATAAGAATATGTAAAGATGTGCCGGTTATTTTATCCTTAATTACACGCCGCAACCTCACTTACCTGATTCAAGATTATAGAATAAGATATTAAAATAAGAAGGAGTGATTGATTTTAACTAAAGTACACTACTGTCACATTTTATTGAAGCGCAAACCACCGCCACGTCAGCCGAACGCGACAGTGCCCAAACAAACATTTCGCTTGCTGCCGCAACAACAACAACAACAAATTCTTGCGGGTCGGGCAATCATCTTCCCTGGATGATTGAACAGCAAGCGAGATTTGAGCAATCAAAATGTTTTCGCTTGCATGCGAAATTTCACTTGCTCCCCCGCAGAAAACGCCTTAAGAATGGTTAAGAATAAGTGTGTTTGTGATGGGGGGAGAAACTGAGGGGGTTGAAGTAGGAAAAGGCAAGTAGGCTTAGTATGTAGTTCTGAATGGAGAGTATGAAGAGAAAAGAAGATGCGGTAACGTATGATTGGCCCGGGGAAAGGTATATAGGAAAGAGTACAGCTTGAGAATGAAACAAGAGGGAATAAATCATAGGTTATGGAGAGTAAGGGAGAAGATAGAACATGAACGCCGGGAAAGGATAAGGCGAACAAGGGAAAGTGGAGGAACGAGGAATATGGGAGGGAGGGATAGTGAACAAGTATAAAGACTGAAAGTAGGCAAGGAGGAAACTATGAAAAAGTGAGGAAATAAAAGATGAACATTTATAATACTGGGTTCTGTTGCAGTTTGATAAACTACAAGGCACGTAATTATAACTGTCCTCAACTTGTACATCTGACCATTTGCAGTATTTCTAACCCTTACATCAACCCTTGGGAAATTAATAATAACAAAAAGGAGACTAGGATGGAAGGTGTGCCCCCCCCCCCCCCAGGCCAGGTAGGTTAGGTAACGTAACCAATGTCCAGGTTAGGTCAGTAAAGTGTTGGTAAATAGGAAGTATTGTAATAAGTTGTAGTTTTATCGAATTTTGATACAGAAAAAAGCGCAAGGAAAAATATTGACAAAAAAAACTATTATTTTACTCTAGGACCAAAATTTCCCACACAATTGGGAGTATGATTTCTGTTTACCTTATTCGATTCTAAGAAACATTCTCCCTATGAGCTTCCGTCGCAAATAATTACTTGTGGAGATAATGATATGTTCTTTATAGGGAGGAGAGAGACGAGTGTTTACGTGCGCCTCACTCGTCTTCCTCTTGTGACCTGCACGCCTCGACTTTTCCCTGACCGCGGACACTTTTGAATGCGAATATAGCTTTAGTTAAGTCAAAACGTATGTTAGGTTAGATCAGGTTAGGTTAGTGACTTAAAAGGTGGGGTTAGGTTAAAAATATCTTGCATCTCCGCAAGTAGTGATTTGCGACGGAAGCTCATAGACTATAGCAAGAATGTTTCTCAGAATCCATTGAGGTAAACATAAAATACACTTCCAATTGTGTAGAGAATTATGGTCCTAGAGAAAATAAATTACCCAAAAAAACATACAAATAAGGATATTGGTACAAGGTAATTGGTGGGAGTGGGGCGATGGTGGGGGGGAGGGGGAGCTGTTCAGAGTGAGGGATGGTGGTGCGGGAGGGTAATGACACAGGTTAATTGATACAAGTAGACCTTCCTTTGGGTTGGAGGAGTGGAGGGGTTAGTGGGGTGGAGAGTGGTGGGAGGGGTTGGGTAAGGAAGGGCAGTTATCGTTGGGGAAGCGGGAGTTATAATGGACGAGAACTGCGCGGTCGCTACCGCCGTTACCACTTAAGTTTTCTATATATTTTCTGGGTCAGTTTACTGTGCAGTATTAATGCATTTCTGCGCAACCTTCAAAACTTATATATATATATATATATATATATATATATAATTATATATATATATATATATATATATATATATATATATATATATATATATATATATATATATATATATATATATATATATATATTATATATTTTATATATATATATATATATATATATATATATATATATATATATATATATATATATATATATATATATATATATATATATATATCGAAGAAATGACCTAGTTGTCTAATAGCGTATACACACACACCCTCCCCGTTCGGAGCCCCATCCCCTTTCTGATATTAGGTTAAGGTTCGGTTAGGTTAAACATCTCACAGGGGGGTTGAATGGGGCAGATCCCCCCCGTTAGAAGGTAAGGTTAGGTTCGGTAGGGTAATAATCCTCCCGGCAGGGCGGGACAGAGCGGTCCACTCGGCGATTGGCGGGAGGGCTGGAGAATGCGGGGCGGCGCGGGGCGGGGCGGGGCGGGGCGGGGCGGGGCGGGGCGGGGCACACTTGTTTTCGCACAATTACGTCAATTACCCGGTTTCTGAGACACTGACTATTATTTCCTGGTAACGTTTTAGTGCTCTTTCTAATGGAGATCCACTGTTGCGACCCTAGGATTTGGTGATGAAATAAAAAAATAATAATAATAATTTGACAGGTTTTCGGAAGAAAAAAAATTTATCCATCGGAAAAAACACCAGCTTTTGTCCAGGAAAAAGTAGTCAGTGTCTCACAAACTGACCGCGCAGTTCTCATTCATTTTTACCGAGACGGGGGATTAGACTGCTGTTTGGGAGGGAAAGAGTGAAGGAAAACGAGGAAAGAGAGGCAGTGAGAGGGATAACACTATAGTCTATTCACTTAAGGTGGATTCCTGGGCTGGGAGCTGCTCGATGCCTACCCGAGTTTGTAAGGACGTCACTGATTGGCTGATTGACTCGGGCTTTTTTTTTTTTTTTTTTTTTTTCCCTACTGCTTTCCCTGAAGAGAGAAGCACGGGCTAAATATAAAGCCCGTCAGAGTGTTCAGTATTTATAAATAATGTTAACGGGGGGGAGGGTAGGAGGAAACAAGGGCAGCGAGCGTAGGTAAAGGTGAGGAGGCAACGACACGTGCAGCCCGTACATATTCCGGCTCTGGGGAGGCAGGGATCAGATGGCGAATTGAGTGGGATGCTGGGCATCAGTGAGGACAGGGGGCAGGGTCGTCACCAAGTATTTGGGTGGAGCAATGGAAGCCGAGCCAGTAAAATCAGTGAATCAGTCTGTGATTGGTCAACAATAACACGCTATTCGTAACTCAATAGGGTAAAAAATAAAGTCATGACTGAGTATCACAGGAGTAGGCGGATTTTCCGGTTTCAGTGCATTGAAATGTTGTACTTCTACCCGATATTACCAAGGTACCAGATGATATTTAGGTTAAACTGACCCTACTATCGTGTTCAGGATACATTGCTGCGTATCTTGAGCATAAAAACAATTCAGTAAGACTACACCAATATTAAGATAATTGAAGGAGAGTAAAACAGTGTATAAACATTGTGTCTTGCTTTAACTCGCTGTAACTCAATCAGTTTTGCTCGCATTAAATTTTGAATTGCCGTTTCAAAATCCTCACAATTTTCCGATTCTTAAGGTATGTAGCACGTACCAATAAGGAAAACATTATGTGGTCAAAGTGTTTAATAAAGTAAAACTACTGAAACTGGCGCCGTGACTGGTGAGCCTCTGATAGCACTCCCCAGAACTCCTCTCTCATGTAGCGAGCAATGCTCACCAGTCACGGTGCCAGTTTCAATAGTTTTATTTTATTAACCACTTTGACCACATAATTTTTTCCTTATTGGTACGTGCTACATACCTTAAGAATCGGAAAATTGTGAGGATTTTGAAACTGCGATTCAAAATTTAATGCGAGCAAAACTGACGGTGTTACAGCGAGTTGAAGCAAAAAAAGCAAGACAAAATGTTTATGCACTGTTTTACTTTCCTTCAATTATCTTAATATTAAGACTACTCTATACTGGACTTGCTACTCGTGCCCCGCGCCAACCCGCCCATGACCAGTGGAGGCCAGTTTTGCGATTCCTGCCATTTTTTAACATCACCCCTATTTCCCTTCCTAAGGTTTATCAGTATATATGATATACCGTTATCTTCGTAACTGTTTGTTCTATGATATTATCAAATAAAAAACAGTAGAATACACTAAAGAAATGCCATTGTGACAGAGTGAAGAAATATGCATGACCTCAATATATATTTAAACTCTTCGCCATTTAATATTTTGCGAGAAAACATTTTAGATGCTAGCGATAGAGAGAAGCGGATTTTCATTAGCTTTCCATTGATATATTTCGTTTTCTGATAAATGAATTACCACCATGCCTAAATTAGCGTTAACTAAAAAAATAACATCATCAATCGTATCGGCAAGTAAAAAAGTGTTCCATGAATACAGTAGACTATGGCATATCAGTATAAATGCTACACTGTTATCTTCGTGAATGTTTGTTCTATAATATTATCAAATAAAAAGCTGTAAAATACACTAAAGAAAGTCCATTATGAGACTCTGAAGAAATATGCATGAACTTATATTCACTTAAACTCATCACAATTTGATATTTGGCGTGAAGACTTTTTACATGCAACATGTCAATAGAAGCGGAACTTAATTAGCTTTCCATTGCTATATTTCCTTTTCTGATAAATGAATTAGAACTATGCATAAATTAGCGTTAACTAAATAAATAACATCATCCATCTGGTAATTATCCCGATAGATGATGTTATTTTTTTAGTTAACGCTAATTTATGCATGGTTATGATTCATTTATCAGAAAACGAAATATAGCAATGGAAAGCTAATGAAAATCCGCTTCTTTCTATTGCTAGCATCTAAAATGTTTTCGCGCAAAATATTAAATGGCGATGAGTTCAAGTGAATTGCATATTTCTTAACTCTCACATAATGGCATTTCTTTATTGCATTTTACTGTTTTTTATTTGATAATATTATAGAACAAACATGTACGAAGATAACGGTATATCATATATACTGATAAACCATAGGAAGGGAAAAGGGAGTGATATTCGAAAATGGCAGGAATCGCAAAACTGGCCTCCATTGGAAATAGCCCAAAATGAGTAGCAAGTCCAGTATAGAGTAGTCTTTGTATTGGTGTAGTCATACTGATTTTTTTTATGCTCAAGATATGCAGCAATGTATTCTGAACACGATAGTAGGCTCAGTTTAACCTAAATATCATCTGGTAGCTTGGTAATATCGGGTAGGAGTACAAAATTTCAATGCACTGTAACCTGAAAATCCGTCTATACTGTAATACTCGGTCATGCCTTTATGTTTTACCCTATTGAGTTACGAATAGCGTGTTATTGTTGACCAATCACTGACTGATTCACGGATACAAACAAAATAGGCCTATCTTGTGTAAGAGGTGAGTTAAGCAAAGAAATATGAATATTTTTATGAGGCAACGCAAGGGTTTTGGTAGCGGCGAGGCAAGGTACCACCACCACCACCCAGCCCGAGTCTATCAGCCAATCAGCGACGTCCTTACAAACTCGGGCAGGCAGCGAGCAGCTCCCAAAAATCCAGCTTAAGTGAATAGACTATAGTTTAAGAGTGAGGAAGAAAGAAAGGAAGAGAAGGAAGAGATAAAAAATAGTGTGGGAGACTGGAAAGTGAAGGTAACAACATATTCGCGAAATAAGACTATATAAGAGAAGGTATTTGTACACTAGAACCATAATTCCCTATACAAATGGGAGTATAGTTATAATCCATTTGGATTCTAGCAAACTTTCTCTCAATGAGCTTTCGTCGCAAATCATTACTTTTGGAGATATGACACATTGTTTATAGGGAAGAGAGAGCCAAGTATTTACGTGCGCCTCACTCTTCTTCCTCTTGTAACCTGCATCGCTTTGGTTCTTCTCTTGCCGCGGACACTTTTTATCGAGGATTTGGCTTTAGTTAGGAGGTTAATACGTGGTGTTAGGGTAGATTAGCGAGTCTAAAGGTAGGGTAAGGTTAGTAAATTTTTATGTCCTATTACACTCTCCTTACTAAAAAAATCTTATATCTCCGAAACTAATGATTTGCGACGGAAACTAAGAGAAAGTTTCTTATAAACCATTAAGGTAAATAGAAAACACTCCCAATTATGTAGAGACTTATGGTCCGTGTAAAAATATACCAAACATAAATTAGGGAGATATAATTGGGAAGGGAGAGAGCAATGTAACGAGAGACTTAAGAGTCTAGGGGTAAACAATGGAGCCTTATACAATTACAGATTCGAGCTGCGTTAGGCCTCGCTTCCCTGAAGGGTATAGTCTACAGCTCACTCCTCACTACTTCATTAATAAAAAAAATACCCTATACTTATTGTGGAAGCGAAATGAAGTTGCCACGTAAACAAAACATGGGAAAATAAGCGAAAAACAATGAATCATAAAAAATGAACTTGTTCTCATAACCTTAATTGTCTCTTGTTCTACCTTTACTTTCCTGTCCCTCTGCGCGCGCTCTTTTTTTTGTCTCTCTCTCTCTCTTTTCGTTCTCTCTCTCTCTCTCTCTCTCTCTCTCTCTCTCTCTCTCTCTCTCTCTCTCTCTCTCTCTTCTCTCTCTCTCTCTCTCTCTCTCTCTCTCTCTCTCTCTCTCTCTCTCTCTCTCTCTCTCTCTCTCTCTCTCTCTCTCTCTCTCTCTCTTCTCTCTCTCCATCTCCATTTCACAACAATCCCAAGATATACTGGAGCTATGAAATCTGTACTAACCGTAAAATCAATCTTGATGCTCCGGATCCTAATGACAATGTTGCCGGGGCCTGTTCCTGTGTGTGTGTTGCTGTCGCCTTCACCCCAGCACAGGTCCGCCTCGCCTCCCCGCCGGCCAGCCTGCTAATGACGCTCGATCACTGGCAACAAACTGGCAACTTTACCTTGAGAGATTTGAATCAACTCCGAACCCATTGCCTTCATGTATTGAGCTCTCCCTTGAAAATGTTGAGTAAGTGTATCATGTCTTCACGCACTCGTCATAAAGGAAATGAATGTGTCTTTTATGTGGATCTTATAAGAAAGGCAAAATTAGTTATATTTATATATGATTTGAAGACAATTGAGGCAAAATATTTTCGAAGCTCCGAATCTCGTGATGAGCGCGCGTTTAACCAGCCTGTAGTTCACGCATTATAAGGAGGAACATAAATTGAATGAACGTAAATGCTGCAAATGTTATTCTTGTTATCTAGAATATTGATATCACCTCCACCACCATCATGAAGATTGATAATAAAAAACAGAGCCGTAATCTGAAGATACCATTAACAACTAGTACAACCTTACCACAACAACCGTTCATAACTATCGCTTCTAGTAACACGCACACACACTCTGATGACAAAATAAGGATTCTCCATCTCTACATCTTGATCGACTTACGCAGGAATAAGATCATAATAATTAATCCACCTCCACCTTCCCTCTTTCTGCTCGCATTCTCTCTCCTCAAGCGTATCCCATTAACACTCTGAATTCTTCCTGTGCCAATGGACATGGAACAAAGGGATATAATATGCTGAAAGGATTTTATTGAAAGAGTTATGCCGTAAGCAAACGAGACAAACTCATCCTTCCGCCTCAAGTTCGCATTATTTCTTCTCGCCGGGCCGTCAGGCGTGGAGCCGCAGCACCGCGCGACCACTTGCAGCATTTTCACACACATCCACACACACACACACACACACACACACACATCCAGTCATTATCATCATTGTGTCATATAAAAATAATACAAAAAAGGGAAAAGAAAAAAAACCCTCAACTTCACGCCATGAAATGTAGATCAAGGTCACACAGAGAAAAAGGAAGCAATAAAAAGAAGAAAAAAATTAAACTTTCACATTCACATTCATTCTCTTTCCCCCTTCTCCCCCAACTAACCCCTCACTCTGTGTGTGTGTATAACTGTGTGTGTGTGTGTGTGTGTGTGTGTGTGTGTGTGTGTGTGTGTGTGTGTGTGTGTGTGTGTGTGTGTGTGTGTGTGATTCAACTTTTCCTAATGATGAATTGTGACCTAAAATTTGGCGGACATAACGTGCGGTCGGTTGGACACTTTCAATTCTTCGTTGGAAATTTGCGGCGCAGAAGACCTACCATTGCTTCTGTGCATTCGCCTTACCTTCACTTATCTTTAATTGTCATAATCATGTGTCCCTGTTTCTCATCTTCGTCACATCACCTCTTCCCGTCACATCCTCAACTTTCTCCTCCCCATCTCCTTAATCCCTTCCCCATCCCTCCCTCTCCTTAATCCCTGCCCCATCCTCCCCCTCTCTTTAATCCCTTCCCCATCCCTCGCCCTCTCTTTAATCCCTTCCCCATCCCTCGCCCTCTCTTTAATCCCTTCCCCATTCCTCCCCCTCTCTTTAATCCCTTCCCCATCCCTCCCTCCCTCGGTCCATACCTTCCCCTCCCGTCAGTAAGATCAAGTAAGATCAAGATAAGTAATCACTAAGTCGTTTATTAGCACTCAATATTCCTCTTCTGACGATCGCATTGCATTGCCCTCGTCTGCTAATGCCTCGTTCCCCACCTCTAGTATCATCTGTTTAATTATACCTACTATATTATACTATATTAATTATACGTTAAATTATACCACTATAACAAACATGTTCCATGTGCATGTCTTTACATGCACTTATCTTCCTTTCGCTAAATGCTGCTGGTGATGAAGTGGCCCGTAAGTGATACGTTCTTATTGGTGGCTGCAATTGCGAGGAGGATGGTGGTGGTGGAGCAAAGAGTAATCTGAAAAGAAGCATTAAGAACGAAACTAATAGCGCGTTTTCGCGACCGTTCTAGCCCGGTCTGGACTGGACTAGTCCGGGGCGGAGACTGTTTTCGCGAGGCGGGCTGGACCAGTCTAGATCAGTCCAGATCGGTGCAGCCCAGAGAGCAGGACCACCCTGGACCAGTGTGGGGAGAACTGGCGCGTGCGCACTACAGTCAGCGGGGAAGACGACCAGAGCTTTTCGTGCCGCTGATAAGACATGAAACACCATGATGGCCGACTATAAAACTAAAGTAATTTCACGAAAAATTACAATATTCGCAATTTGTTGAAACAAAATCTTGGGAAATGAATGTACCGTCAACAACACTAGAGTCGCCACTGCACTAATGTCACCAGGCGCCACATATTACGAATTTTAGCATCACTACAGACTTGTATGTGTCACTGAAGACATGTAGCTATAGTGTTATGTAGATAATTTAAGATACGTACTGTGCACGTGATGTGATCTGTAGTGATGCTAAAACTCGTAATATATGCCTTCCTGCGACATTAGTGCAGTGGCGACTATAGATAGTGTTATTAACGGTAAATGAAATGATATTTCATCATACATTTTTTCATAGTCATCCCTGCTACTTGACTTCCTAATGAGTAAAAAGGCGCGCTTTTTTAAAATATTTGCATTTCTGCCCGGAGGACCGCCCACTCGATCCCCCAGCCAATAGGAACGACGAATGGGACGGGGCCAGTCTCGATGCATTTTCGCGAGCATCAATCCAGTTTGCACCGGTCTGGACTAGACTGGACCAGTGTGGTGAACGTCGCGAAAACGCGCTATAAAGGAGAAAAATATTAGGGTGGGATTAGTTTACCTTACTTACTACACCATGTTTCACCATTTTTTTTTCCTACATTCGGTGCAAAGAACGTAATTGTTACCCCCGAAAGTTATGTTCTGACTCACCTCTTTGATGTCGTGTGGTCTGTGTCATTCATATTTCCGTGAAGAACAATGGGTATAATGACACTGGTGACAAAACGTAAGGAAAAAACCAGGAACAACGAAATTAGGATACATATTCCCGTCAGTCTTGTGGCACCAGAGAGCCGCTGCGAGGGAGAATTACACGACCAGGACACGCTTGGGTTTTTAGGTCACGCAATCGTAAATAACGCAAACCATTCAATTCAATGCTGGAATATTCTGGGAAACAGGAAAATATTATGATCGAATTTCTATCAATTTTTAAGCTGCGATATTACCACAATAATGACATCCAAGCTTGATTATATTATTATTCGGATGGTAGTATAGTTTTGGGTCCTACCTTCACCTCGTCCCCCTAAGAAACTTCTAGAGGACTAATAAAAGGTCATGGGTAGCCGTAACAACGCACCGGGACCTGCCTGCGCCGCTGCAACACTCTCTAACGCCGATAACAGGCCATCAAACTTATGGCGCGCACAGGGTTGACTTTAACATAAGAACATAAGAAGAAAGATCCTTCCAATAAGAAAGCTACAAGAGGCCGTGAGACCTACACGTGGTAGTTCCTGTACAACGCAAGTTGCAATACAATACAATACAAACCCTATCGTTACATTTGTAGCAGAGTGGTTAGCCTCTCCAAGTGGCGTTTTCGGTGACCCGAGTTCGATCCCCGATGAGAACCAAAATCCACTTAATATCTATCTGCACCGTCGAGTGGCCTAAGAACACCCACATGCTGCCCATTAACTCTACCTTCGATTGCGAGTGCATCGGAGGACACAGGGGGGCGGCATGAGCCACTAATCACAGGTGTCACTATAAAAATCCTGCCTGCGCCACCACGGGCGAGGGCCAACCATCACAGCCCTCCCTAATATGCAGGGCCAACCACTTGAGCCCTCATGGAAAGAAGATAAAACCTAAGGAAGGAAGATAATAGCCTACAGGCGCTATAAGCTCCAACGTAATATATATACATAATATATTATATATATATATATATATATATATATATATATATATATATATATATATATATATATATATATATATATATATATATATATATATATATATATTATATATATATATTATATATATATATGTATATATGTATATGTGTATATATATATATATATATGTATATATATATATATATATATATATACTATATATATTTATAAATAAGTCTTGTACCTATCCATTAAAGTAATCGTCCAGACCCATTTTTTCTTTGCATAATTATGTTGAATGTTCATTCAAAATACCTAATCCACAAAAAATTATTCATTTTCACGCCTTATTTCCCTAAAAAACATGACTTTTGTAAAAAGCGCGGGAAAAACAACAGCCACATTCCAGCCGTGGCGCGAAACTTGCTGGCGACGTCACACGAGTGAGCCTCCCAGCCCCGCCCGACACAGACACACGGAGACTCTGAGAAAAATGTAGTACTGGGGGAGTTTTGGGTGCTTCTGGTATATTTTTTGTGCGACGCGGCACATACTTGCATCCTGCATGGGCACGGCAAGAAAGCCGTGCCATTCCCGAGAGCTTAGCACCCATTCACAACCCACACGGCGACAATATATGTGTGCAGACCTTAGGAGCGACGGGGAGCGGCTGGTAGTAGCCAGGGTACTGCAGCCCTCTCATTTCGGTGGCCTTGCACCTACCCGCCGCTCTCCGCCGCTTGCCGCCGCTGCACACATCTGCACACATATATCGTCGCCCCACAGCCTGCAAATGGGTGCTAAGCTCTCGGTAAGGGCATAGCCCCCATGCTGCACCCAAACAGGATGCAAGTACATGACACATCGCACAAAAAAATATCAGAAACACCCAAAATTCCCAAGTACTACATTTTTCTCAGAGTCTCCGCGCATATGTATCAGGCAGTGCTGGGAGGCTCCCTGTTGTGACGTCGCCGACCCATGGTGCGTCGTCTGCTGATAAACAGTTGTGTTTTGAGAGCATGGGGAATTTACAGATTTTGAATACGGATCATTTAAAAACGGGTGATTGGATGCAAAATGTGACAACATATTGTTGATATACTCGATCATGGCTATATTTTGACTGCATTAAATCAAGAATGATGAAATGGTCTGGACGATTAATTTAATCTATTTACTCTTTTATGATGTATTTATTCAAACCATTATTATAATCCAGAACAAAGTAACACTTATTCTTTTTGCAAACACAAATATATAATTCATGTTGGCGTGGACGCATGGTTTAACGCACACGTATGGTTTGCGGTGGCCTGGTCTCGGGACTTCCCACGTTCACGTATTGTATACAAAAAGAAAACAAACTGAGGAAAATAGTGGAGGTAGTGAGCCGTGGTTACCGAGGGCTTGGCGGTCTTGCTCGTGACTTTAATCTGGTTTAAGCAATCAGTGTGGCTGCTTTGATGCGATGACGTCACGGACGCGATCAATCAGCGGGAAAGCAGAGAAAATTTAATAGTCTGAGTTGTATGCGGCCATTAGAGATTAAGAAGTGTTTAGATATTGAATTTTGCTGCAACAAAAAAGGGCGCGCCGGCGTTTATGAATACACATATGATATATATATATATATATATATATATATATATATATATATATATATATATATAATATTATATATATAATATATATATTATATATATATATAATATATATATAATATATATATATATATATATATATATATATATATATATATATATATATATATATATATTTGCACACACACTTACACACACACACACAAACACAACACACACACGATCACACAAACCCGCAAACACACACACTTACACACACACAAACACATCACCCTGACTCGTAAGTGAATGTTTATATCTTTCTTCTGGTTCACTGATAAATCTATTAACGATATGCTTAAGATATCTAGCATTATTCCTTATTCTTGCAAGAAAAACACTTACTCTGTTGACAGGATAGAAATAACCTTTCCCTAATCCCACGAATGTACGGGTGCAAGGAAATCATCCGGACGCAGCATGACAAGCAGTATCACTGCATAAAGTAACGTAGTAACCATTGATGTGGATTTCTCTCTTGGTTATCTTTACTCAAGACATGATAACTCTCCTAACAGTTCACAACGTAAAGCTTGATACGCAAGCCAACACTTGCAATGATCAGCGCACACTGACTTACACTGTGTTTGAAGATTCAGTTTTCTTATCGAGCCTGGTGTGTGTGCCACCTCGTGTCTCCAGTTTTCACACACCTCATGGCAAAAAAAGACCCAAGTGAGTTGAGCGGCAACACAATCCTTAAGTGCAGACACCTGCAAGGCACTTACTGCGGTCCGTCCCTCACCGCCTATACAGTCGCGTTTACTGCAGCTTCGTCGTTGTAAACAACTATGCGCTAATCATGTACTAATTTGGTGTAATAAATTTGCTTTTATTATATAAAATATACATATAACTGCTATTCCGGCCATAATCACATAAGAATTTACAAAAAATTACATACAAACATCCAGAGCTACACGTACCGGCAGCGGCGGCGGGCGGGAGGTGGCGGCGACGCTAGATGACCTTGATGAATACCAAGAGTGAAAACATAAGTAAGGGAAAACAAGTCCACGAATATGAGGACGGTCAAGAAAACATTCATCACACAAATATTAAGGTGGAGAGATTATTGTTGCTGAGTATATAACAAATAAACATTAATGTAAAAATATACACCACATTAACCTTTTAAGGGGAAATTCACACCTCGCCTTATCGTATTTGAAAAGAGACAACGGAATGAGGAAAGAATCAATGTCATGTAGTACCCTCGGCGCTACAGGCTCGCCAGGGACACGTCCACGCGCGTGCAGGCTTCCTGGAGGCTGACGAGGCCCCCGCCGAGCGTGGCGACGACCCTACTGTGGACACAGACCCCCGTGCTTACCATAAAAATATACACACACACACACACACAAACAAAAAAAGTTGTAGGCGCTTCCCCATTAAACTATAAGAACACTGGAGTATACATTTAACTAACGGAAGATACACAGTATATCCGTTTAATAGGAGTCGCTCTGGTTAAGTGGAAGTTTCCTGTTACTTCGAAGTGTGTGGCTCAGCTAGGAACCGAAGAGCGAGTGCATCACCGCCCTCACTCTCCTCGTCGTGTTTCCCGTTCCTGTGGTTTCCCTGACACAGACTTGGCTTCACATGCATCAATAAAAAAATATAGGTGACGTGAATCATACCAACTATTTCACAGTATAACACAGATATACCTAATCTGGTAGGCGGGGTGGGGGGCCTTCACTCCGCCCCACACACCCAATCCACCACGCGTATCTGTCCCCCACTGACGGCTAATCAAGGCCTTCAAACCTTAAATACGTAAATTAGATGAATAAATATAAATACAATGAGTGACTGCATGTATCCATCAATGCTCCTATGAAGTGTTCCTTTCTAAGATGTAAAAAAAAGGACAGATGCGGAGTTAAGATGTCCTTGACTTGTCCTTGGCCTTCCTTCCCTTCACCTTATACAAAGAACTACGTGGCGGGCCGCGGGCGAGGGCACACCAGGTGAACATTACCTAACTCTTGGGGACTCGCAGAAGTACATCAACTTTTATTCGTGTGTTTTGGGGTTCTAGAGCTTGCAAGAAAGGAAGCGACCACCGACTGGGCTCCGTAGCAGCTCTTTCCTTTTTACAATGCACTTAAGAAAATACTCTGCTCTGGTTGCCTTTCCTCTACCAGGCGTCACACGAACGGTCTGGGGATACTCTAGACAAAGCTCTCATGATGGGGCAGCAGCATCGGGCTGGGCGACCTTGTCGCCGTGGTCGTGGCCGGGGACTCCCGCACCACCGCCGCCTGTGGGAGGCAAGAGTCAAGAAACCTTCCATTCAGGTAAGTGTAACACGTTATCTTAACTTTAAACTCAATCGGTAGGACACACCTGCTTGTACACTTGCTCAAATTTATAAATTGAGTCACGAACACAAACAAATAAGAAAAAATCACACACACACACACACACACACACACACACACACACACACACACACACGCCCGCACCGCACACGAAACACGCCACGCACACACCCTAACACACACACACACACAACCACACACACACACACACACACACAAAACACACACACACATAAGGGTACTACGTAGTGTAGTGGTTAGCACGCTCGGTTCACAACCGAGAAGTCCCGGGTTCGATCCTTGGGCGGAGCGGAAAAATATGGGCTGTTTCCTTAAAACCCGAGCCCCTGTCCACCCAGCAGTAAATGGGTACCGGGTGTCAGCCGGGGGTTTGTGACCCCCCCTCCGGGGTGGTGGCTCCGGCCTGCACTAACCACTAAGGATGAATGATAAAAATGCTGATATGGAGACGGGGCCATACGAGCGTTGCTCAGGCGATGTAAAATACAACTAGATGAATACAACTAGATGAATACACACACACACACACACACACACACACACCACACACATATACACACACACACACACACACACACACACACACCAATGCGAGACTTTGCTATCAGGAGTTTATCTCAAGGGACCCCTAAAGGTTGAACACAAAAAGCAGTATTGGGTCTGGGTCAAACACGGTTCCTTTGAATAGTGGGTAAGTGGGTTGTAGCTGGACCGATCCTCCTTTGATGTCATGCAGGGAAGAAGCAAAATAAGACTGACTTACTAGGGATAAGATATAAAAAAACCTTAATAGTCTTCCTTCTCGCGTTTCGGTTGGGAAAAGGATACGTGATTAAACAATAAAAAACATTCAGATCTAGGTGAGAACAGAAGACGAGGGAAAGAAGGAAGGAAAAAAAACACGCTTGAGAATAGGAAGCTGCACTACAAGACGGAGGGTAAGACGAGAAATAAAATAGGGTATGTATATAGTATATACGGTGGGGACGAGAATGAATGACCCCGGGGACGTAGTATGGAAGATGGGAAGGAATAGGAGGCTGGAGGAAAATGAATACTTCCTATACATTGAGATGTATAGGAAGCTATCACAACAGCAGCAGCAGTTGATATTTTATTCCTGATTTTTTCCTAACTACTAACCCTTCTGCTTACTCTGTAAAACTATTCTCTCCGTTGGGTTCCTCTGATCACAATCTCATTTATGTTACCTGTCCTATCGATCCGGTGCCACCCCAGGACCCATCTATGTGGAGGAGCTTCTGGCATTTCACCTCAGCTAAGTGGGAGGACCTAAGGCAATACTACTCTGATTTTCCATGGAATGATTATTGCTTCCATGTCAGTAACCTATCTCTTTGTCCGCAACGCATAACTAAGGTCATTGTCTCTGGCATGGAGGCGTACATTACACACTTTCTCTAATCCTAAAGCCCGTCAACCTTGGTTTAACTCTACTTGTTATCATGCTGTCCAAGATAGAGAGGCGGTTCACAAACGGTTTCGTAACCATCCATCTCCTGAAACCCATGCCCTTTATATTTCTGCCCGTAATCATGCCAATTTTCTTCTTCAACCTACCTAAAACTCCTTTAATCATAGAAAATGTCAAAATCAATCAGAATCAAACTCCTCTCGTGACTTCTGGCATTAAGCTAATTACATCTCTAACAAATTTTCTTCTTCATATTTCCCTCCTATGCTTCACCCAGATGGCTCCACAGCTGTCTTATTTATTTATAAAGCGAAATCCGCCCATGTATGAAGTATGTCTCATATGTTTGGGTAGAATCCACTCATACAGCTCCCTTAAACAGGGTTGAGTCAAAAGCTTTTCGTCTCATCAACTCCCCTCCTTTGACTGACTATCTTCAATCCTTAAATCACCGCCGCAATGTTGTTTCTCTTGTTATCTTCTACCATTATTGTCATGCACACTGCTCTTCTGAATTTGCTAACTGCATGCCTCCCCCCCCCGCGTGCTTGCTGCACAAGACTTTATGTTCATTCTCATCCCTATTCTATTCATCTTTCTAATGCAAGAGTTTATCAGTATCTTTACTATTTCATCCCTTTCACTGGTAAATTCTGGAACTCTCTTCCTGTTTCTATTTTTCCACCTTCCTACGACTTAAATCTTTTCAAGAGAGGAGTGAAAAGACACCTCCCGAACTAAATTGGCCCATCCCCTTTCTCTTTATTCTCTTACTGTCTTCTTTATAGGGACTGGCAATTAATCGGGCTTTTTGATACCTCATTTTTTTGCCAATGGCCAGACATTTGTGATGTAAAAAAACCCAACAACAACATGAAAGTGGGGCAGCAAGGGGCTGGGATGAGGGTAGAGGAGGGTGCAGGTCCTAAAACTGTCTATTGGTAGGTAAACAAAATATGAGACTGGCAAATGCCGGATGACCCACTCATGGCTGTATAACTTATCACTTATTATCATCCATAAATCTATGAAACCTGCTCTTAAAAGTATCAATCGTGTTTTCCCTTACGACGTAGTTGCCAAATTTTTTCCATTCATATACTTGTGAAGGCCAATTTATGCGTTTACCTCTTTACTAAATCGAACTTGTTCCTTGACTATGAAAACCTTTATTCATATTACGCAGAACCATTGTGACTACCTGGCAATAATGATGCACTTCCATCCACTAACCATGCACTCCAATCTCTATTGTTTCATCCTCTCTCTATCTTCCCCGGCCCGCTACACCGCGCTGCATCACACAACACAACAGATACTTAGTAAAAAATATGTTCTTTTGATATCATGAGAGGGGTCGGGGCAGAGTTAGGAAGGAACCGACAACCATCGGAAAGTGAGGGTGCGGCTAGGCAGGGGCGTGCTTGGGACATACCTGCGTGCGTGTGTAAGGGGGTGGCGGGACACGCGCTGATATAATCTCTGGACATATGTCACTCTCCAAGAGCTGAGCTGTGTGGGAGGAGCTCGGTCAGGAAGCACACACACACACACGAGAGAGAGAGAGAGAGAGAGAGAGAGAGAGAGAGAGAGAGAGAGAGGGGAGGAGAGAGAGAGAGAGGAGAGAGAGAGAGAGAGAGAGAGAAAAGGAGAAGGAGAAGGAGAGAGAGAGAGAGAGAGAGAGAGAAGAGAGGAGGAGAGAGAGAGAGGAGAGAGAGAGAGAGAGAGAGAGAGAGAGAAAAGAGAAGAGAGAAGAGAGAGAGAGAGGAGAAGAGAAGAGAGAAGAGAGAGAGGAGAGAGGGGAGAGAGAGAAGAGAGAGAGAGAGAGAGAGAGAGAGCGAGAGAGCGAAGCGAGAGCGAGAGGGGGAGAGGGGGAGAGGGAGAGAGCCGAAGCGAGAGAGCAAGAGAGCGAGAGAGCGAGAGAGCGAGAGAGAGAGAGAGAGAGGAGAGAGAGAGAGAGAGAGAGGGAAGAAAAAAATATACTCCCGAGGTGCAACTTATACCATATATTAGTGTACGAAAGTGAACTAGAAATCATGTTAATTCTATGGTAAGTGATACAATAAAAAGCCATCATTCAGCACTCCAAAAGTTCATCAGCATCAAGATTACGTGTGCTTGTGTGGTGCTGGTGGTGGTTATAGCTAAGCTCGCTCTTCGTGGTAGGCTGATGTCTGGCACATTCACCTTTTTTTGGCCTTAAATCAATCAATCTTCGTGGCAGTGCTGGATAATAGTATTTGTGCTAATGTAGTGATATAGTGTGTGTGGTAGTGCTGATTACCTCGCGTGCAGTGCTTTAAGTAGTGAAAGTTATGGTGCTAGTGGTGGTGGCAGTGGTGGCGGCACTAGTGGTGGTGGTAGTGTCAGTGATTGTGGTGGTCATTGCGTGGGTTAAGGCTAATAAACCATAAGACGAGTACAAAAAAAAAGTTACCATTAATAGTCCTCAAGACGTCTGGAGCGGATCTCCTGTCCTGTCCTTGAAGGAAGACTGTACGGGCGTGGGTGGTGGGCGTGGTGGTGGTGGTGGTTGTGGTGGTGCTTGGAAGAGGGGAGGTCCTGGTAGTGTCTTCTGCCGCCTGGTGATGATCAAAACATCTACACCTGAATGGAGGGGGAGGAGGATCGCTGAGTATTTAAAAAGATAGTCTGATTATATTGTTTAAAGTACACTTGAATCCAAACATTCTCAGCATGAAGCGTATTTAAAAACCTATGAATCAAGCCTTTTAGTCTACAAGTTAACCCACGTAACTCAAGTGCAAACTAAACAATCTGTGGAACATCATCTCTCCTACTCTTGACCTCATCTTCTTTTCCTCACCGAAACCCAGGTGTGTATGAGCACTGACAGCAGACCTTTTTATGTTTTATGCTTATATTTTCAATCCAAAGCTGGTGTGAGATATGACTATGGGAGATGTTGGCAACTACACACACGCTGCGCGTGTGCATTTGCTCTTACCGCCACCGGCGCCACGCTCTCTGTTGTCCACCTCCATCCGTCTCAGGACTCGGTCCTCGCTCTCTGTGCTTTCCCAACCAAATACAAGCAATAGCAGGAACAATACATTTTTTCACCTGCTTCCCTTAACCCCTTGAGGCCCAGAACATAATTTCCATTGTATTTGACTATCATAAGACGATTTTTAGTGAATATAAACAATATTAAGATTGTGTTTAGTACCTTGACCGGTTTGGGTCACAAATTTTTAAAAGACGGCTAATAAGATTCCAAACCTTTTTCCGCTCCAGTCAACAAAGGGGACACTTTATCAGTTTTTTAAGGATTATATCATTCACTAAAAAGTGGTTTTTCCAAATTTCTTCCCCTTTTTTTTCCTACAAGTGGAGCCCTGCTTTTTCCAAAAACATCCAAGCTGAGGAAGTGACAGGGTAAATTCGACCCTCAACCCCTCTACGACTTACTTAACGACGCTCGCTGTCTGGAACATCCAGGGTTAGAGCTCATTTCGGGCCCGGAATGCGGGAAATGGGGAACTGCGGGGGCCCCCGTCACTTAACTTGGGATCAGGACAGAAGGACTTGGGTAATATGTAAGGGTTGAGAC